>JAXCLO010000101.1:5665675-5678907 GCA_035583995.1 Arremon aurantiirostris | reverse complement strand
TAGGTGCAGGATGGGGTCTATAGGTGCAGAACAGGGGTCTGTAGGTGCAGGATGGGGTCTATAGGTGCAGAACAGGGTCTGTAGGTGCAGCACAGGGGTCTGTATGTACACAATGGGGGTCTGTACATGCAGCACAGAGGTCTACAGGCGCAGGATGGGGTCTGTAGGTGCACAGTTGGGGTCTGTATGTGCAGAGCTGGGGTCAATAGGTGCAGAATGGGGGTCTGTAGGTGCAGCACAGGGGTCTGTAGGTACACGATGGGGGTCTGTATGTACAAGACAAGGGTCTGTAGGTGCAGAGCCATGCTCTATAGGTGCAGCACAGGGGTCTGTAGGCGCAGAGCCGGGGTCTGTACGTGCAGAATTGGGGTCTCTAGGTGCAGGATGGGGGTCTGTATGTGCAGAATCGGGGTGTGTAGGTACATAATGGGGGTCTGTATGTACAAGACAAGGGTCTGTATGTGCAGAGCTGGGCTCTATAGGTGCAGGATGGGGTCTGTAGGTGCAGGATGGGGGTCTGTAGGTGCAGAATTGGGGTGTGTAGGTACATGATGGGGGTCTGTATGTACAAGACAGGGGTCTGTAGGTGCAGAGCCAGGCTCTATAGGTGCAGGATGGGGTCTGTAGGCGCAGAGCCGGGGTGGGCACCGCGGGCACGCTGCCACAGGCTGGCAGGAGCGCGGTGCCGCGCTGTCGGCTCCCATTTGCTCTGACACGGATCCATCCGTGTCGCGGCCGGCGCGCGACGCTCCGCCGCGTGTTGAGAAGCGATAACTCAGCCGCATTTGCAAAACAACTTTCCTCTTGTTTATTCCATAATGATCCATTGATTGTGGGTAATGTTGCATGCCCTGTGCCGCAGCGGGCGCGCCGCGCTCCCCTGGCACGCGCGGGGGGCTCCGGCAGGCGCCGGCACGGCAACCTGAGAGCGCCCGTGCCTCCAAATCCTCCAGGCCGTGGGGCTGGGTGCCCCACATCCCCCCCACACCCCAGCCTGTCTCTCCCCACCCCCTCGCTCCCAGGGAGGCTGCTTTGCTCTCATCCTCCCTGCTTGTGGCCAGGCCTGACATCATCCATAATGACAGTGCCAGGCCTCTGCTCCCGGGATGCCGGCGCTGCCGTGGCTTGTACAGGGGAGCTCTCCTGGGAACACGGCTGGGAGCCCACGTGCAGGCCACGGGGATGGGTGCAGCACCAATCCTGTGGTCCTGGCATCACCCTGGTACTGCCCCTTCCACGTCAGGGACAGACTGTGCCTGGGGAAACCAAGGCAGGGAGCACTGACGGGGAGGGCTGGGCAGCCCCTGGTGGTTGAGCCTTGTGCTGGGCCTGCCAGGGTATAATGAGCCTCCTGGGGCACCATGCTGGATCCATCCTGTGGCACTGGGAAGTGGCACCCAACTCCGCTGGCCAAGGGGCTCCCCTGTCCCATCTGCCACAGCCCCAGCCCTGGAGCAGGGCCACCAGGTCACAGGGAAGGGGCTGGGAGTGAGGCCACAAGGACACAGCAAGACCCAGCATCACCAGAAGAGCACTGGTGGAGGAGCAGGAGTGGAAAGACAAGGCCATGTCCCCTGCTGGGGACAATCTGAGACAAAAACTGGGGCTAGAGGCGCCCCATTACCTCCAATGGGACCCAAAGGTGGGGCACAGGGTGGGCAGCACCCTGGGTAGGGTGGGTGCCCACCGGCAGCAGCACTGGGGGTGCCAGTAGTAGTGTGCACATGGTGCACACGGTCACGGCCACGCACCTGGGAGCAGGTGACAATGAGCTGGGATCGGTGCCCGTGATGGAGGGACAAAGGTGAAGCCGTTTCAGGCTGTAAACAACGCTGCTGCTCCGTGTGGGGCAGGTACGGTCGGCCAGAGGCCGCCGAACTCGTGACAGGGTTTGTGGTTTCTTGGCCGGGGACACCGAGGAGTGCCCCGGCCCCTGGCTGGGCTGACGTCACCCTGCCAGGCTGGGGGAGGAAGAGGAGCCGTCCAGTTTGTGGCCGGGAGCGAAGGCCGCGGTGACGCAGTGCCAGCTGCGTGCAGCCTGGCAGGTAGGCATGGCAGCTAGGCATGGCCTGGTGCCAGCCTGGAGGGGGCAGAGGTGCAGCCCCAGGGCTGTCCAGCTGTGCCAGGACCTGGTGCCTTCGGCCACAGAGCCCTGACCGGGCAGGGGAGCTGCCCTGAGGTGGGGCAGAGCCTGGTGCCACACCTGGCACACATCCCCCTGCCTGGATCTGCTGCCCGGGCTGTGAAACCCCAAAGTACCCAAGGGGCACCCAGACCTCAGCACTGAGGTCCCAACAATGGCCCCCCAACTTGACTTGGGGCAGCTGGTCTTGGGAATCCCCTCTACCAGCACTCCAGAAGACTCCTGGTGGTCTGGGCCGTCCCCCTGTGCTCATCCCTAGGGCATGGGGCACACCTAAGCAAGGTGCCCACCGAGCCATGGGTGGTGCCATGCATGCCCAAGAAGCTGTGCCGGGGTCGAGGCAAGTGGCAGGAGGGATCCTGCAGGCAGAGCTCTCTGTGCCAGGCCAGTGACTCCGGCTCTCACACCCCCGCAGGGCACTGGCCACCCAAGCTGTGCCAGGCTCGCTGTGCCACGTGCCACCAGCATGGCACCACACTGGCACGGGTGCTTTGGCCAGCCATGGCAATCAGCACCTGGCCCTTGGCAGTGGCAGCGGTGCTGCCTCACCCACGCCGTGCCCACCCTGCGCTGGGTGGGTAACGATGCCTCTGTGGTGGCACCTGGGGACCCCGGCAGGGATCCACGGCGGGGAGCTCAGCCCCATCCGGGCCTGGCCTGCCGGAGCGCGGGGGGGACGTGGCGAACCCGGCGCCTCTGGGAGAGCTCCCAGGACCCGTCTGACGGGTTCGGCCGCTCTTCCCGCACCCGGACAAGCCCGGGCCGGCGGGACACCCAGCCACAGCCACCGCCCAGCAGCGCCTGCTGGGTGGGGGAGAGCGGCTGCGCTCTCTCTGGGGCTGGGAGGACTCCCCTTCCCCAGGAATCCAAAGGGGAGTGGGGCCCTCGCAGCCCCCCATCCCTGCGGGGAGAGTTGCTGCCCCCTCCCTGGGGGCACTGAGCCCCCCAAACCCTGCAGAGCGCAGGGTGAGGAGCCCACGCGTGCCCCATTGTGTCTGTGGGGGTGTGGGTACCCCATCAACACCCCCTTTACATGCGATCCCACCCCAGGCACAATCCAACCCTCACATCCCCTTGGCTGGAGGTGCTGGGGGGGAGCAGAGGGCGTCAGCGTGTGCCAGATCCCCCCGGAACAGGCAGGAGCCGGCATGCCCGGCACAGCCAGACGCGCCGCAGGGGCGATGCCGCGGCTCCCATGGCGCTGCCAGCGCCCCGAGTGTGCTCGCTCCGTGCACGGAAGGATCTCCTGCTCCCAAAGGCCACCCCAGCACCCCCAGGGCTGCGTGCCACGGGTCCCCCGCGCTGCCCTTACCTTCCAGCGCTCCTGCTGTCCGCGCCACAGTGGAAGCACCGCGTCCCTGCCGGCGCTGGGGGGTCGGTGGGGAGCAGTGGCAGCGGTGGGAAGTGCCCTGCGTCCCCCTGCCAGCGGTACCGAGCCTGGTGTGCCTGGCAAGGCGGGTGGCACGGTGGAGGTCAGCCCTCTCCTGAGCGCCTGTCCGAGCCGGAGCCCCCCTGGGACCCCTCCGAGGGCTGGAAGTGCTGCACGTCACCGTGACAGGGATCCCTTTTTTTATCCTTTTATTAATTTTTTTTTAATAGACTAAGAGCAGAATATGAAAATCACCAGCCAAAGCACTTGAAAAAAAGATCGAGAATGTTTTTTTTTGTTTGTTTGTTTGTTTTGTTTTGTTTTTCCCCAAAAAGTGTCTGTGCGTTTGCATAGGTCGGGTCTTCACGGAAGACGAGGAAAATCCAACACGTTCGACTATGTACAAGCCAGCCCGGGGCCGGCGCCGCTGCCTATGGTACAGTATAGATATAATATCTCTGTAGTCGCTCTCTGTACAGTATGTATAGATCTATATGGGTATGTACAGACTGCCCGGCCCCGGGGGTCCCTGCTCTCGTCGGGGCTCGGCGCTGCCCCCCAGGCACGGAGCAGCCCCGGGGCGAGGCCGCGGGCAGGACCCCGGGAGGAGCCGCATCCCTGCGGAGCTGCCAGTCCGGTCCTTGCCGTGATCCTGCCGCTCTCCGGGCAGGGCTGGTGCTCTCGCCGTGCTTCCGAGGCTCTCACGAGGGGCAGCAGATGGAGGGGGGCACAGCGGCGCTGGCCGGGCCCCCGCGGGCACCGGGAGCTACGAGGCCAAGAGCGTCATGAGGAAGAGCGCGGCGGCCACGGCCAGGGGCAAATGTTCCCGCTTGGGGCTGGTGCCGCTGATGCTCTTCTCCAGCTTGGGCATCTCCGGGTTGAAGTTTTCTGTGGGGGCGAGGGGAAGGAGAGGATGAGGAGGGCAGCAGGGCGGCTCTGAACCCCCACCCCGTGGCTGGGGCTGCCCCAGGGGCGGCGGCGGGGAGAGGGGGGGACGCGGCTCGGGGGGCCGGGGGGCTGTGCCTGACTCACCCAGGTCCTCGATCTTCACCTCGGGCCGCAGGGTGAACTGGGGCAGGGTGGGCGCCAGCTTCTCCCCGGAGTGCGACGCTGTGGAGGGAGAGAGGGGACGGGGGTCACTGCCCTGCACTGCAGCCCCCCACATGCGCCCACCCCTCAGGAGGGACGGGGGCACCCACGGGCCAGCCTCGCCGCCCCGGGGACGGGCACGGGGGTACTTACTGGAGGCGCAGCAGACAAACACCTTCATCTTCAGGCAGGCCCGGCGGTGGTTGTGTGTCGGCGTGGCTGCAAGAAGAGAACGTGCTGAGAGGGGCTCCGTGGCAGGGACCCCAACCCCAGCGCCCCGGGGCTGGGTGGGTGTGGACAGAGAGAGGGCTGGTACTGCCCAGGGGTGGGATCCAGGCTGCGGGAATGCAGCAGCACCCCAAATCCTGCACCAATGGCACACAAAATCCTGCACCAATGTCCTGTACCAGCACCCCAAATCCTGCACCAGCATCCCAAATCCTGCACTGATGGCACACAAAATCCTGCACCAATGTCCTGTACCAGCACCCCAAATCCTGCCCCGATGCCCTGTACCAGCACCCCAGGCCTGAATAATCAGCTCCAGCATCCCAACCCAGCACCAGTGTCAGGCACCAACACTGCAATCCTGCAGCAGCATCCTGAATCCTCCATCATCATCCTCCAGCACCCCACCATGCCCTGGCACCCCCATCCACACCCCAATCTTTCCCCATGCCCCCATCTGTTCCCTGCATCATGTAAACATTCCCTCCCCCTGTCCCTTTGCTCCTTCAACCCCTCCCAGAGCTCCAGGTTCAAACTCTTAGTAGGGAAACAGCTGCCCAATTTTGGGGGTGCAGGGGAATCAGCCAAGGGGGACGCAGAGAGACCCAACTGGGGTGGGACTGAGGGGACCCAGCTGGGGTGGGATCTGGGGTTTGGGGGCTGTGTGGGGGTCCTGCCCTGGTGCCCCATGTACACACGTAGTACTCCTCACATATGTAGGAGTACTCATACATGTAGCAGCAATCACACATGTAGAAGTACTCGCACATGTGGCAGCACTCACGCATGTAGTACTCCTCACACGTGTAGCAGCACTCACACACATAGTAGCACTCGCACATGTAGCAACTCACACATATAGTAGCACTCACACCTGTAGCAGCACTCACACATGCAGTAGTACTCACACGTGTAGTAACTCACATACGCAGCAGCACTCACACATGTAGTAGCACTCACACACGTGTAACAGCACTCACAAATGTAGTAACTCACACGTAGCAGCGCTCACACATGTAGTAGTACTCACACATGCAGCAGCACTCACACATGTAGTAACACACACATGTATTAGCACTCACACACATGGCAGCACTCACACGCAGTAACTCACACATGTAGCAGCACTCACACACGCAGCAGCACTCACACAAGTAGTAACTCACATACGTAGTAGCACTCACATATGTAGTAATACACATGTAGCAGTACTCACACATGTAGTAGAAGTCACATATGTAGTACTCCTCACACACGTAGCAGTACACACACATAGTAACACTCACACATGTAGTAACTCACACGTACAGCAGCACTCACACATGCAGCAGCACTCACACATGGTAAATCACACGTAGTACTCCTCACACACGTAGTAGTACTCACACATGTAGTAGCACTCACACACATAGCATCACTCCCATGTAGCAGCACTCACAACATGTAGTAACACACACGTAGCAGCACTCACACCTGTAGTAACACTCACATATGTAGTAGTACTCCTGGCCCGCACGGAACTCGTAGCCCAGCGAGAAGGCGCTGTAGCGCTGGAACTTCTCCGAGAACTTGATGGGGCTGTGCGGCGCGTGGGGCCGGTTGCACTCCCAGCGCTTGAAGCCCTGGCTGGTGTTGCAGGTGCGGTAGCCCTCCGCGTTCACCATGTAGAGCACGTACTGCTCCAGCCGGTGCTCGGGCACCGAGGCGTTGTAGTGAGGGCAGTAGATGTCCAGGTAGTCGTTGACGTTCACCTGCACCGTGTAGCCCTCCCGCCGCAGGCTGCAAGGGAGAGAAGGGTGGGAGGTCAGCGTTGGGGAGGCCCTGCACCTTCCCAAGCAGGGTTCTCTCTCTGATGAGGTTGCACAAACTCTGGCAGCAGTGGTGGCCCCTGTTCAAGCTCTGTGTGAAGCCCATGACACAGCCTGAGCCTCACAATGGAGCAGAATCCCCATCCTGGAGGGCACAGGAGAGGCACTGCTGGGGACAGGTGTCAAGCCATGCGTACAGGTGGGATGGGCATACAAGACAGCCTCAAAGAGGAGACAACGCACAGACACACCCAGAAGGGCATCAGGGTCCCACAGGCATCACGTTCTCCACGGGACAGCCCGTGGGCGTGCGGAAGACCCCGGAATTCCTCGGAATTCCCCGGCATTCCCCATTTCCAGCAGCCTGGAGCCGACCCACCGCTGCCGCCCACCAGGGCCCTGGCACACGCCGCAGCTCGGAGCCAGGATTTCTCACCCCGCTCCGGCTAATCCCGTTAGTTCCTTAATGCCGTAAAGGGTGGCCCTGGGGGAGCCTCATTTACATTGATTAGGAGCGGCAATCCCCTCAGATCCACTCAGGAGAGGCTCCGCTGGCTCCTAATCCGCGCCCGGCGGAAATCCCGGCCGCGGTAATCCTCGCCGCCGCGCTGACCCGCTGCTCCTGCCAATTAATTACCGCCGGCGCTGGCTCGGCACCGGACCCTGACCGGACCCGCATCCCGCAGGACACGGACAGCAGCAGCATCCCGGCACGCGTGGCCGTGGAGATCCCCAGTGGAGCTCCACTCCCGGCCCTTTCCCCATTTCTCAGGGCAAACCCCACACCGTGCGCCCCCAAAGCATCACTCGGGGTTCGCTCGACCGGGGGTTTGGGGTTCGCCGCCCCTCCCCGAGCCCAGCGCTTCCCCGGGTCTCTCTCCCCGGCAGGGTTGGGCAGGCAGCGGGCAGGGCTACACGTGCAGACGCCCCACCCTGCACCATCGCCCCCGGCGCTGTTTGAGGAGCCCCGGCGCTCCGCCAGCGCCCGCGGCACCGGAGCCGATCTCCGAGACGGAGACGGAACCGTAGCGGGACGCGGTGTCGGGAAGCAAAACGGGGGGGACAAGAAGCGCTGCCGGGGGGTACCGGGGGGCAACAGGAGGGGAAAAGCTGATGGCAGAACTCGTCACTCGTGGGACGGGGAGCGCAGCCCCACGCGGCCCCTCCCTCGCTGCGCAGCCGCTATTCCGCAGCCCATCCCGGCAGCCGCCGGCAACTGCTCCGCCGGGAAGGTGCTGAGGCAGCCACCCTTGCCGAGCGGGAGCCGGGACCTTTCATCTTCCCCCTGTGATGTGGTGGGAAGGGGGGGCGGGGGGGGAGAAAAAGGCTTGTTATTAAAGAAATGGCCCCAAGGAGAAAATCGCAATTAACTCCACGCGGGACGCAGAGCTGGGACGCTGGCGTACCTCAAGAGCAGCTGCTCCACACCGGGGTGAGCACCCGCAGCTGGGGCTCCCCACAGCTGTGCTATGGGACAGAGGGACTAGGAGAAGTGTCACAGGTGACACTGTGTCACGGGGTGCTGGGCAGAGGTAACCCCCCGTTCTCCTGGGGCACCCAGCGCTGAGAAACAGCCCCCTGGGAGCCCAGGCCGGGGCTCGTTAAGGCACAGCTCATTAAGAAGTGTGGCTGCTGATAAACAGCCTCGCTAACGAGGCACCGAAGTGTCCCCTGGGCTGGGGGACACCAGCACCCGTGGCAGGGTGCAGGAGCCCCAGCTGGTGTGGCAAGGGGCCCACGGGAGTGACTCCCACGGGCATCACCAGAAGCTGAGGAATGGCCCCATACGGGGAGAGCCACAGGGCCGCCACAGCGTGAGGCACATCCAGGTGACCCCAGCAGCGGCTTTGGTCACAACACTGTGTCCCTGCCACGCTTGGCCCCTCCTGCACAGTCACTGCAGAGCAGCAACTCTAGATACCCCCAAATCCCTCAGTGCAACGGCCCAAGTTCTCCAAGATCTGCTGACAGCACCATCCAGGGAGCCCGTGGGTCTTGGTTTGGGGTGGAAGGGCAGGAACAGACATTCTAAAAGAGGGTCTCTACCTCTTTTCTCACCAGCACCCATCCCAGAGCAGGCACGGGCTGCCTGGTCCCTGCCAGCTCCATGGTGGGAAGCACCATCCCCTGGGCTGGCATGGACCCTCCACACCCCAGACTCTGGCAGCCATGGCACGGCCGGTGGGGATGGTGGGCTCTGGCAGTGCCCGAAGGGTTAAGTGCGGGAGGAGAACGGGCAGCATCACTTCTGCACGACTGCGTTTGTAGAGCAGGGCTTGGCGAGGCGGTGGTACCTTCCAGCAGCCTGTCATGCTGGGCAGATGGATGTCCCCTGGCAGCACCGGCCCCGGGCTCGCTGCCCACCGGCCCCGCACCGGAGGGACGCTGGTGGCACCCTGGTGGCATCCCGGTGGCACCTCGACTACCTGGCACGCCGCAGGCACCGGTGAGCCGGGCGGGCGCTCCGCTCCGCTCCCATCTGCTGCCATAAATCCGGGCTGCGTGCCGCACGCTGGCTCCCACACCGCCGGGGAGCGCCTGGTGCACTGCAGCACGCCCTGGCAGCGGTGGCACGGCGGGACCGGACCCCCGTGGGGACCCTCACCCTACAGAGACTCATCTCCATGGTGCTGGAGAGGCCTGGAGGGCAGCAGGGCCAGAGCGGGGCTCAGCACCCCGCAGTGGTGGTGCCAGCGGCGAGGAGCAGGGCAGTGTGGTGTGTCCTCCATGTGGTGCCCCCCAGCACTGGACAGCCCCCAGCACAGCCAGGCTCTTTGTTCGGCTCCAGTAGCTTCGTCCTTTTGGCGCATCCGGGCCCCATCCATCACCCGGGGAACAAAAAAGTGCCATTGATTTACGAGTCCCCTTCCCGTCACCTCGCAGCACAGCGAGAGGCAAAGGCGCATCGACCGCTACGGCCGGACAGAGGGACAGACAGACAGACAGACAGACCACCCGCCCGTCCATCCTCCCGCACGCAGCGCGGGGGAGCCGGGGGGCTCAGCGCAGCCCTCCCCACGCAGGCAGCGCTGCACAGTCACGGCGCCCAGACGGCCACGCACACGCGCGCTGGCTCGGCAGACAGCGCCTGCGACGCTGCCCACGCACACGGGTGGCACCGAGCCACAGCACAGCCCCCCCGGCCTCGCCTGGCGCAGCCGCAAGGCGCGGGCGCTACCGGCACACGGTGTCCCCGGTGGCCACCTCCCTCCGAGGGGTGATCCGCACGTGGAGGGAGCGGGGAGCGCCCGGCGGGACAGGGAGAGCCGTGCCCGAGCTCGCCGGGACTCCACGAGCACCCTACAGGTGCCCCCCGTCGCTATTGACGGCCGTACAATCCCTGTAAATCCCGGCTAAAGCCGGCACCTTCCCGCGTTGCTAACAAGATCAATGAGGTTTCTAATTGGGTTTTAATTAAACCATCAATCTGCAACCGGTGACTCAATTACCAGCCCGGGCAGGAGCAGGTAGCCCCGGCCCTGTTGCACCCCGACACCGCGGCCGCTTCTCCCACGGGAACGCCGCCGGTGCTGCCGGGGCTCGGTGCCGCCCCGGCGCCGTGACTCACGGGGCACGGCACGCTCTGCCCATGGGCACCGCTCCTGCCGAGGATGGCTGCGTGCTTGGGCTTTCTGTGTGCCCAGCCTGGAGGGCAGAGGATGGGGTGGGGGCTGGCCGAGCCCCCCAGCCAGCCTTGAGGGGTGTTTTTGGCACTGTCCCTACATTCAGCTCCACAGGTGGGCACGGAACTGCCCCTGCTTGGGCACAGAACTGCCCCCGGCTTGGCACAGCTGCCCAGCACCTCCTGCTGGATGCCCCCAGCCCCGCGGGTCCCTCCTGCTGTGGGTGACTCCTCCTCAGCCCTGCTGGTGCCCATGGATGGGGTGGGGGGATCTGGCCAGGCCCTGCCCTGGTGTTGGGGTTTGGCTGCTGCAGAGGAGCCTGGGCTCCTCCAGACGTGCTCTGCAGGGATGTGACTCCTCTCCTGTGTGAGATCCTCCCCAGCTCGGCACTGAGGCTTTCCAGAGCTCACTCCAGCCCTCTCCAGGGCCCACTCCAAGCCTCTCCAGAGCCCACTCCAGCCCTGCTGCCTGCAACACAGCCTGGGCCAGATAAAAGCCACCCTGAAGAGGTGAGTGTGGTGGCAGAGCCGGTGCTGGGGGGAGCTGCACGAGCTGTGAGCCTGCACAAAGTGCCACAACCTCCCTGCACACAGGTGGGCCCTGACCCCCATGCCACAGCCAGGCACCCTGTGCACCCCTGTGTCACCACACACCCCGCTCTGCCCCCTCCATGGCACCCAGTGCCCTCAGTACGAGCACCAAAATCAGTCAGTGGCACAGTGTGGTACACCCCAACCTGCTCTGGGGTGACTCTTGGGGTGCAGCAGTGTCAGGAGCACTGGCCATGTGCGTCCATGAATTGCTGTCCCCATCTTGGCATGTGGGACACGCAGCAGGGACAGAGCCTCCAGCACGCCATGGCTCAGCTTGTCTGGGGACACTCCAGGAGCCCCTGGCCCTGCTCAATGGGTCACCCCAGGGTCACAGGCCCTAAAAAAACTGCTGCTGGGTGGACACGGCTGTCCTGCACCTTTGTCCCATGCCACCAGGCCTGTTCCTGGCAGGACTGGGGAGTGGAGGGCAGGGATGAGTCAAGGGTCATCCCACACCCCCAGGGCTTGCTGGCTGCCATCAGGGATGGAATGCACAGCTGGACTAACAACCAGGCCGAGCAGGAGCAGGATTTGAGGATCCCAGCTCCACACCAACCCTGGGCTTTGCCAACACACCCCAAACCCATGGCATGAGGGGTGCTCTGCCTACTTGGGGACCCTTCCTGGCCTCCTGGCACCCCCAACCATTCCTTGTGTGGCCAAAAGGGCTGAGATGCCACCAACCCCCTGCTTCCAAGGCACCATAGGGCTGGTCCCTGTGCTGCCCCTCATCCTGTCATCCCGCTGAGGGCACCAACAGGGGTACCCAGGGCAGCATGGTAGGAGCCACAGTAAATTTGTGCCCAAGGAGTGGCCACAGCCAGCAACCCCCTCCTCCCCGGAGAGCCCCGCAGGGCCGCGCTGGGCTTGTTTATGGCTCCACTTGCAGCAGGGTTGCTGGGATTTGCAGGCTGCGGCCCAGGGAGCCTAATTCCCCCCATAATTTATCTAATCCAGACACTTTGCCGTGCGGCTATAATTGCGTCCGAGCTGCCGCACTGCCTAACAATAAATATCAGCTCGGGAGTCCCTGGGACACGGCTCTGCCGCAGCCGCCCCCACCGCGCCGCCCATGCCCTGAGCCGGACGCCGGCGGCCGCGCCAGACACGCCTGCGCAGGGGGTGCGGGCATCTGGCTGCGACACCCCCGCCTTGGCACGGCCCGGGCACTGCCAGCCCCTCCGCCCTGTCCCCCGAGAGGTGCCAGGGCAGCGGCAGGTCATGGTGGTGATGGGCGTGGGGGAGTCACGGAGAGATAAGGGTGAGGGTGGCATAGCTGCCAGTGTTGTGGGGGTGTCATGGCGTGGGGATGAGGTTGGGGGTGCAGGGGGTCCGGGCAGAGCAGGGGGGTGCGTGGGGATGGATGCTGAGCGTGGAGGCACCTCGGCATTGTGCTGCGCCTCGGCACGTCGCACACACGCGCGATTTATGGGGCCCGAGCTTCCGCCTGGCGACACAATCTCAATGGCAGGGGAGGGGGCTGCCGGGGCTGCTCCCACCCTGCACAAAGGGCTGTGGCGTGGGGGGAGAGCCCAGGAGAGCCCCTGCACCGACGGGAGCCAGAGGAGGCACTGGCTGGATGCGTGTCCCCGCCACACCCCTGGGCACTCGCACCAGCGAGGGACCGAGAGGTGGGCGATGGCAGCAGGCGCAGATCGCCGTGGAGGGGTCCACGGACGCACCACAGGCGCGCAGCCCCCATTTCCCCAGAGGGTCCAGCCCACACCGTCCCCATCCACATCGGCTCCCGGCTGTGGGTGCGCCGGCGAGGGCAGGGCAGCCCCGGCGCAGGGTGTGAGGGAGGGGCTGGGCGGCCAAGGCCAGCGACCCCCGACCGCTCCTCGCTCCCGGTGGCCGCTCCCACCCTCCGCTCTCGCCCCCCGCTGTCCCCGCAGCCCCGGAGCCACCCTGGGGGTGCCACTGCTGCCGGGCAAAGGTGGTGGGGGGCGGCAGGCACCTGTCGGGTCCCCCCGCCTCCGCCGCGCCGCCGGTGCCGCTCCCGCACCCAGACATGCGGGGGGCGCGACTGGCGGGGGGAGCGGGACCCCTGCCCTGCCCTGCCCCGGCGCACCGGGAGATGGATGCCAAGGGGAGCAATGCTCTCCCCGCTGCCCCCGGTGGGTCAGCGCTGGCGGGGGGGGCTCTTCCCCCGGTGCTCACCACCGGGAGCCGCCGAGCCCCGCCCGGCAGCGCGGCCGCGGGGACACGAACCGGCCGGGCGGCCGCCCCCCCGCCGCCGCAGCCATCCCCGACTCCACGGGCAGGGCGAGGGGCACCGGGGGCACCGGCAGCCGGGGAGCGGCGGCCCCGCCCGCACGAGGGCGCCGCGAGGAGAGCGGCACCGGGGGTCCCGCAGTCCCGGTGCCGCCCGCCGCCCCC
>JAXCLO010000101.1:5653983-5665278 GCA_035583995.1 Arremon aurantiirostris | reverse complement strand
CTCCCGCCGCCACCCCGGGCCCGCCCCGGCACCGGCTCGGCACCGACACCGGCACCAGGCTCGGGGCTGCGGCTCCCCGCGGGTGGAAACACCGGGGCCGGGTCCCGGGAGGACCAGGTGGCACCGGGGTCGCTCCAGGACCCCCATGAGCGGGGGGCGTTACCTGTGTGGGGTCCTGATGCCATCGGGGTCTCACTGGGACCCCCGTGGGTGCTCCCACACCTCGGTGCACCCCTGCCTGTCCCTGTGAGATCCGGTGCCACTGGGATCTCCCTGGCACACCCACAGCTGGGGGCAGCAGGGTCAGGAGCCCGCGGGATTGGGGTCGCTGTGGTTGGGAGCTCCGGGCCGTGGGGCAGCAGCCCCTGTGGGTCTGTGGGGGCTGTGGGTGCAGGCTCAGCGCCCCAGAGGGTCCTCCCGGTGCTGCTGCCAGTGCCATGGGGGTAACATGTGCTCACAGAGGGGTTTGGGCACCCTGGAGGCACAGGAGGGGGTGGGAGGGAGTGTGCCAATGTGCCAGGACAGCCTGGCTACCGAGGAACACGGACACAGTGCCAGGCTCTGCCGCCTGGCCTGACCTCCCTCGGGAGCCAGCACTTGGCCAAGTGCCCACCCACATGGGCAGGCCCTTGTTCTTCCCACACCCCAAGGGTTTGTGGGGTGGAGGTTCCTGGGGGGAGCCCAGGGGAATGTGGGGGCTCCCCTGGTGTGGGGATTGAGCTGAGTGCCAGCTCCCATTGCCCGTCCTCGGTGGGATCCCTTAGCAACTGCCATGCAGCACCGCCCGGCAGAGCCCAGTGCCAGGTGATCGGCGCCCTGGCACACGTGGGCACGCACGGGCACGCTCACACTGGCGTGGGCACGCAGAGCTCAGCGGGGACGCGCAGCCCAGCGGGCACGCACAGCTCAGTGGGCACACTCAGCTTAGCGGGCACATGGAGCTCAGGGGGCACGCGCAATTCAGCGGGCACATTCAGCTCAGGGGGCACACACAGCTCACTGGGCACACTCAGTGGGCACACTCAGCTCCCTGGGCACATGCAGCTCACAGGGCACACACAGCTCAGAGGGCACACACAGATCAGTGGGCACACAGAGCTCAGAGGGCACACACAGCTCAGCGGGCACACTCAGCTCACTGGGCACACACGCAGCTCAGTGGACACAGGGGACACACACAGCTCAGTGGGCACACAGAGCTCAGTGGGCACACAGTTCACTGGGCATACTCAGCTCACAGGGCACACACAGCTCAATGGGCACACTCAGCAGGCACACACAGCTCACTGGGCACACACAGCTCAGCGGGCACACTCAGTGGGCACACACAGCTCAGGAGACACACACAGCTCAGTGGGCACACACAGCTCAGCAGGCACACACAGCTCACAGGGCACACTCAGTGGGCACACTCAGCTCAGTGGGCACACACAACTTACTGGGCACACACAGTGCGCCCCCAGCTCCCACATGGGCCCACCACCCCCAGCCCAGCAGTCTGAGCCCCGGCAGCGCTGCCGTCGTGCATCACCTGCAGCTTTGGCAGCCTTGAGGAGCTCGTGAATGAAACCAGGAGGTTCCCAAACCGTGGCTGGGCTTGCTGAGCCGGCCCGAGCTGCTCCTGCCAGCAGCTATCTCTCACTGTGTGGTGAGCGTGGCCAGGGTGGTGCTGTGCCAAATGTCATGCTCCCATGTCCCCAGTGGGCCTGGTGGCTCTCAGGTGCCCTGGTGCTGAGTCTTGGGGGGGTCTCCTGCTGGCTCCACAGAGTTTTTGGAGGAGCTCAGTGTGAGATGAGAACCACCCCATTTATCCTCAGGGTCCTTTAGGCCATGTAGATGCTGCCCCAGGCCATGAGGGGGACAAGGAGGATGATGATGATGGGCAGGGCCCCTGCTCCCACTCAGCACCGTGGGAGACCCATGGCATGCCCATTCCCCATCCATACTGGTGGCACTGGGAGCCCAAACCCCTGCCAGAGCCCCGACAGGAAGGGGGAAGGGGGAAACGGAAAGGCCCGGAGGACCAAAAAAGCCTCTATTAATTATTCATCCGAAGAAGTGAAGTGAAGAAAACACAACACGTGGAAAAGGGCTCTGGCTGCCTGGGGGTGGGAGCGGGGGAGAGCTGGGGAGGGGAGGGCACAGGGGCCGGGCTGAGGTGGCAGCGGCAGCGGTGGCATCTCCCAGGGTGCCGCACACCTCTGGGAGGACCCAGAGCACCGCGCTGCCACCATGGAAACGCCTCGGCTCGGCAAACCCATGGCAACACCCACCTCCACATGGAAACCCCCCGCTCATGGCAACGCACGCTCCGCCGTCAGCACCCGCGCCACGGGGGGACACGGAGGGACACGGAGGGACACACCCGGGGGGCAGAACACAGCCCTGAGCATCGCGGGGTGTGCAGGTGTCAGGAATTACCCCAGGAATTACGCACAGAGGGGGCTTGGCCGCGTTTTGGCACAACGGGACGGCTGGGGACACACCCTGGTGGCTTCATTCTTGGAAGGATGTGAGGCCTTGAGCTGTCCTGAGCAAGGGCATGGAGCATCCCTGGTTCTCCCTCTGTCCCATCACAAGGACCAGCAGCTTTTGGCGTCAAAGCGGTGGGGAAAGCCTCGCACCTGCCGTCCACGAGCCCCGAGGGGCTGGAGCGTGTCCCCGGCGGGGCAGGGGACCTGCCTTGGCCCGCCTGGGTTGATGTTTAACCGCGGCTTCCTGTGACAGAATGTCGCAACCGCAGAGCAGAGCCAGCATTCAATAAATCATCGCGCAGGGCTGGGGGAAGTGGGGAGGGGGCAGCGCCCAGCCGAGCGAGAGGGGGAGCCGATAAATAATTCATTAAATAAATAAACATGGTGAGAGCGCGGGGAGGAGGCAGCAGTGTAACCAAGAAAGGGCTCGGCGAACGCGGGCATGAAATATTCACCAGCCACACCTAGCAGGGCCCAACGCGCTGAGCTCAGGGCTCCCGGCCCGCCCGAGGGAGCCAGGTGCCGGCACGTGTCCAGCCAGACACGGCGAGAACAAGGCAAAGGCAAGCAGGGAGCATGGCCTGGCTCGGAGAGCAGGCAGCTGGCAGGGCTGGCATGGCCATGTCCTGGCTCCTGGCGGCGTTTGGGGCAGCTCCGCACAGCCCCATGATGGTGTTTGGGCACGGTCTGTGCTGCCAGGCTGGCACGCCTGGGGCACGCTCAGCACACACCATGTGCCCAGCAGCCCTGCTCCTCCCTGCCCCTTTTCTATCCCGTGTCAGTCGTTAAACTTGAATGAAGCATCACGGATGGTTGAGCTGCGCCAACGCCTTGACGAGCGCTGGGCGGGCATTGCCTCGGGGAGGGCACAGGGCCTGAGCCTTCCCATTTCCCAGGGACAGGGGGGCAAATCCAGCTCTGGAGGAGTCCTTGGGGACATCCTAGGGCTGGGCCTGGGCATGCTGGCAGTGTGGATGGAGGGAGGTGAAGATGGGTGGCCAAATCCCTGGTGAGGAGGGAGAGCAAGGTCTAACCAGAGCAAGCCCTACTGCGCAGAGTGACACGGGAGAAGTTCATTAATTAGCAGCCTGGGTTAATTTATGCGGAGCTGGATTCTGTGGCCTTGCAGAGGAGGGTTAGCTGCCACCAGTGAGGGAGCAGCGGTGCCAGGCGGCGGTGCCAGGCCCGTCAGAGGAAATCAGCTTCCTGCTGGAGCCGCTGCATGAAGCCGTGCATGGCTCCAGCCCCACTGCTCCCGCTGCCCGGCCGGAGGAAGCTGCAGGGTTCCTGCCCTGGGCGCCAGGCGCCTGTTTGCCGGAACCCTGGCTCCAGCAGCTGTGCCAGATCTCACCCGCCCTGGGTGTGTGGGCACCCAGAGGTGGCGGCTGGGAGGTGAGAGCCACCAGCTCCTCGTGGCTCCCACGGCTGGCAGCCACGGTGCCAGGGTGAGCCCAGGTGAAAGGGGTCACTGCTTGGTGCAGCACAGCCGTGCACGCTGCCGGCTTAGCCCACCCTGGGTGCAGTCCTGTCTGTCCCCTGTGCCACATCCTTGTCCAGTTCCGTCTGTCCCCTGTGCCACATCCTCGTCCCAGCAGCCCACGCCGGCAGTGGAGGTTACCTGGCAGGAAGCGCCTGAGTCAGCAGCCGGCACTGGGTGACTCAGCCGGCTCCTCTCCTCTCCAAACCTCCCTCCTGGCCTCAAGATCACTCCAATATCATCCAGCGGGGGCAGCCCCAGCCTCACTGCTGTCCCCTGCTGCTGTGACATGACCACGGCGTGGATGTGCTGGAGGGTGTGAGGGCTGTGCCAAGTGGGAGGCTTGGGTAGGGCAGGGCTGGCCTCACATGGCCCCACAGCAGCCACAGCTCTCTGGGGAAGGGACAAGGACACCAGAGATGGGTTTGTGGCTGCCAGCCGCAGCACCTGGCTCCCCACTGGCTCTGGAACATGCTCTGCTCATCCCAGCCATGTGCCACCCTGGTGTCCCCTGTGAGGTGTCTGGTGGTGTGTAAGTGAAGTTAATCTGATGAAGGAGTGACAAGCAGCATCGATATCCTGCTCCCACTGCACACAGATCACTCCACAATCAGCATCTGGGAGCACTGGCAGAGGGGGCAGTGAACTGGGCGGTGCCAGGGACAATGTGCTGCTGTGCTCTAGGTTGTCCCCATCCCAGGTGATGCTGCCAGGGGATCTGCAGATCCTCACGCCCAAATGAAGGCTGGGGATGGGCACAGGAGGCATCCTAGGAATGCCCAGCTGGCACTGAGCTTGGCAGTGTGGGGCTGCTCTGGTTCTACCACCCTCAGTGCCCATGTTCCCCTTGGGAACAGCCCATTCCCATCCCATTCCAGGCCGTGGGTGACTGTCCCCAGGGAGAAGGGCAGGGTGACACCGTGCTGGGCAGAAGCACAGGGAAACAAAGGAGCCAACGAGCTGGGGGGGGGCAGAGGGGGACCGGGGCTAAGCGTGCAGGCGCAGGAGATTTCAGGGCCTGAAATATTCATCAGGGCTGAGGCGGCGCCTGCCGTGAGCCATGGCACGGGGGGGCTTCAATAATGCATCGCTGGAAACGGCTCACCAGAGGGGCTGGGGGCACAGGGAAAATGGGGGCTCACCAGAGGGGCTGGGGGCACAGGGAAAATGGGGGTTCCCTCCACTGGCTCACCAGAAATGGCTCACCAGAAATGGGGGTTCCCTCCACTGGCTCGCCAGAAATGGCTCACCAGAAATGGGGGTTCCCTCCAATGGCTCACCAGAAATGGGGGCTCCCTCCACTGGCTCACTAGAAATGGTTCACCAGAGGGGCTGGGGGCACAGAGAAAATGGGGGTTCCCTCCACTGGCTGCAGCTGCCCCAGGCCTGTGCTGCTGGCCTGGTGATGGGAGCTGGGTGCTGGACAGGGGACAGGGCAGGAGGTGCTGCTGGCACTGCCAGGAGAGCACCAGGAGGTGCTGGCAGGTGTGGGGTGCCCCGTGCTGCTGGCAGCCCCCACCCGAGGGGCTGGCAGAGGACCCTGGGTGTGTGCAATGTCCCTGCAGCCTGGCACTGTCCAGCTGCTCCATCTGGGCCAGCTGGGGGTCCCATGCCTGGCTGTGAGCCTGGCCCCATGCCCCCCATACAGGTGTTGCTGTTGCAGCCACTTTGTGCTCCTGTGCTCAATAATTCAGAGCATCCACCCACCTGTGCTGCTCTTGCCTCTGGCCATGGGCTGGCCACAGCAGCCAGCCCTCCTGCCAGCTGCTGGGACTGGCCTGTCCTTGTCCCTGGGCACCCAAGGAGCTGCCCTGGTGCTGGTCAGGCAGCTCAGGCTCTGCCCTGGCTAACGAGCTCTTTGCCAGGGAAGCTCGTTAGCAGCTTGAGGATCAAAGGAGCGCAGGGCACGTGGTGGATGTGGGGAGCAGGGCCCAAGATGTTCCAGAGCTCCACCTCTACCATCCCCACAGCATCCTTCTGCTGGAGAGGCCGTGAGCCTGGTGACACCCTGGCACAGGGCACCTCAGCATCCACTTGGGCACCCTTGGGAGGCGCTGCCCTGGGTGGGCACCTGCCTCAGCCTCTGCCCCCATTGTCTGGCTGCCCTGGTGACAGGGACACTGTGTTGGGGTGGTGCCTTGTGTCATTTGCACCTACACATTGAAGTCCCCATCATTCTCCCTGGGGATGCAGAGATTGTCCCAGGGTGGGACCATGCAGGGCCTCAGTCTGCAGCAGCTCCAAGCAGAGCTGGCAGCAAGGGCAGCTCCTGCCCATCCCTGCTCTGACATTGCCCAGCAGGATTATTGTCCAGCAGGATTACATCACACTCCAGCCCGTGCAAGGGCACAGGCATGACAGGACAGACGGACACAGGCACGGACAAACAGCCACCCTGGCCCAGAACGGTGATTGCACTGGCAACCCCTGTGCCCACACCCCTGCACGTGTGCACCCACCGGTGCCAGCCTGTCTCACACACACCGACTGCCACCCTGGCCCCTGGAGCGGGCACACCTGGCAGCAGGGACCAGCCAGCTGCTCTCCCAGCCGCCCGGGGATGCAGGTGGGATGTGCCAGCCCCTGCCTGTGCCAGTGCCTGTGCCCTCATTGCTATGGCAGGAGCGGGCTCGGCGCGTGCAGCTCCGGTTAATTAAGCGGCGCGGGCCGGCTCCCTCCAAGCCCCCGCTGAGTGTTTTGCTCGATGATAACCTTGACGATGCACATCATCAGGAGGCTGCTCGGGGAACGGCTGCTCCAAGTCCCTGCACCCCCTGCTCAGCCCTGCTGTGGGGCTCTGGGGCTGCCCGGCCACGGGGGCATCACAAGGAGGTGGCACCACGAAGAGGTGGCACCATGAAGAGGTGGCACCACGAAGAGGTGGCATCCCTGAGAGTGGCTAATGAGGGAGCTGGCCCGAGGTGGGTGATGGGCTCTCAGGGTCCTGTGCCCACTGCCCGCTGCCCAGTCCATGGTGCCCAATGCCTGGCGCTCCCAGTGCCCTGCTCCTCAGGGCTCAGCGTGCCTGTCCCCTCAGCACACGTGTCCCCTCGGCATGTCGAGCCAGTGGCCCCGTTTCCATGGTGACACGGAGCCATTTCCCATCTCCGGGATGCTCTCGACAGCTCCGGGGTGGGCGCTGCCGCCGTTGCCCTTCGCCCATGGGGAACAGGCAGGGATGGGCCCCACTGCCCTTTGGGGGGCTGTGCTCCCCCCTGTCAGCCTTCGGGGAGGGGCACTGTGCCCTGTGTCCCCTGTGTGTCCTGGCCACCCTGGCACAGCTGCAGAATTTGATTTTATCCTCGTGCTGGGGGGCTGAGGGGTCTTTGGGGCCACGACAGGGTTGGGTGGGGGCAGCGTGGCTGGGTGAGGGATCTTCCAGGAGTGGGAACACCCCAGAAATAAAGGGATTGTGCCCAGCAGGCTCATCCTAGTGCCACAATCCCTGCTGTGACAGTGAGCCAGGCCATGGGGTGGGCACGGCCACGCTGTGCTCCCTCCTCAGTGTCAGCTGTGGCTCCCAGCCCCTGGCATGACACGGCTCTTTATCCTGCTCTCCATCTCCCTGCTGCTATTACCATTCCCCATCACTTGCTATGCCAGGTGATCAATTTTTCCTTCCCACTTTCTGAAGGTTTAACTCCCACCCACCTGGGGCACCCCACACTCCTCCCCACCAGCACCCCACACTCAGCTGCTGTGGGTGGCACTGGAGAGGGGGTGCCCAAGGCAGGGGGGTGGCGAGACAGAAGGGATGGGCTAATGGAGCCCATTCCTTGAATAGATTCAATTTCTGCCGCGGCGGCTGCGGGGTGCGGAGCCATCAATTGGATTCAGGGGACGGGGAATCTGATTTGGAGCGGCCGCGCCATCAATTAGCCGTTATTGATGGCATTGCTCATTGGAAGTCGATGGGATTTGAAGCTGGTGGCAGCTCCTGAATACCAAACAACAGCAGCTCAAGGACAGGGCCCAGAGCTAGCACCCACTCTGGGGGTCCCACAGCATCCCCTTGGCCTTGTATGGGAATCCACGAGGGTCTGGGGAAGGGGTGGTGCAATGGGCAGACCCCCCTGGAATGCCTGCATGGGTTCCTGCAGGGCACAGCATGCCAATATCCCTGCACAGGGGGGGACTGTAGGGCACAGCTGCGCCTCAGCATCTTTGTATTGGGGTTCTTTGGGGGATTCCCCTATTCAGCATCCCTGCACGGGGGTCCCACAGGGCATGCTTGTCCCCTGGAATCCCTGCACGGGGGTCCCACAAGGTAAAGCCCCCTGGAATATCTGTAGGGGGGTCCCACAGGGTACAGACCCCTGGAATTCCTGCATGGGGATTCCACAGGGCATGGTTGTCCCCTGGAATCTCTTCACAGGGGTGCTGCAGGTTATGGTTGTTCCCTGGAAACCCTGAATGGGGGTCCCACAGGGTACAGCCCCCCTGGAATCCCTGCATGGGGGTCCTATAGGGCCTGGTTGTTCCCTGGAATCCCTGACTGGGGGTACAGCCCCCTGGAATCCTTACATGGGGGTCCCACAGGGTACAGCCCCCTGGAATCCCTGCCTGGGGGTCCCACAATCACCATCACCCCAACATCCCCACCCACTGGCCCTACAGGCCCCATTGCCCTCCAGCATCCCCCCAGGTGGGTACTTTGGGGGATGCCCCACCCAGCACCCTACACGGGGGTCCCTTGGGTACGATATCCCCCCAGGATGGTCTCACCTCTCCTGGGAAGGGGAGGGTCCCACAGGAGATGCCCCCCTGCACCAGGCAGCCCCTGTGCCCCCCAGGAGGATGGGTACCCCCCCATGCAGGGCAATGGGGTGCAGTGGGGGAAGGGCAGGCAGCCGAGCCGCGGGGGGGGAGGGGAGCGGCACGGTCGATGCTTTCTCTCTCAGCCTCTTGCCAAGCAGCTTCTCTCTCGCAGAAGCCATAAAACCTGTCTGACGTGCCCGGCACCACTGCGGCAGGCGGCCGGCAACGCCTGCACGGCCAGGGGCTGGGGGGGCCCTGCTGCAGGCGGCCCCAGGAGGGGGTTTGGGCCCCCCAGGAGGGTGAGTGGGGGGGCTGCACTCATGGCATGGGGGACTGAGAGCATCAGGGAAGTCTCCTGCCAATTGGCAAGGCTGGGGCATGTGGCAGAGCCATGGCTCTGACAGGGACCTGGTTGTGCCATGGGATGAGCCCCCACTGATCCCTGCAGCTCCCCACACCCCCCATTTTGGGCATCTTATGGGGTGCACAGCAGATGAAGAGATGGACAGAGAGCTGGGGGCACCCCAACCACACCCAAAGGTGGCAAAAGGGACCAGGGTGCCTGGCTGGGGGCTTTGGGTGAGTGACCCCCAAGCCCACTGCGCCCTCACCCCTTGTCCCAGCGCTCATCCCACCACCAGGTGTTAATTACCAGCAGCTCGTCTGTAATTAAAGCTCTCCGGTGACAGGAGCTGATGACTCAATATCAAACTGCTGCAACTAAGGCCATGAGGGCTGTGCAGGGAGCGAGGGGCAAGGACACCCTGGAGGGGACACCCTGGAGGAGCCACCCTGGCACCAGTGCAGGGTTGGGGGGCACGGGCAGGGGCACAGCCGGGGCGCAGCGATCTTGCAAATATTGTATTGCTCAGTCACTACCAAGGGTTAAAACCAAACCGAGGGCACGGAGGAAGGCGTCTTCCCAGAAGACAGATCAGCGTGTCCTCGCTGCAGGAGGACACGGCAGAGCGGCCGATGCCGCCATCGGAGCTGCTGCCCGGCTCCGGGCTCGGGGGTCCCTGGGCCCCAGGGGAGGGGGTCCGTGGGGAAAGGCACGACATGAGGTGGTGGCCGTGGGGCAGAGCAGGCGTTCGCTGAGGGGACCCCAGCGCCGAGCCGGTGGCCGGTGGGGCAGTGCCGGGATGTGGCAATCCCAGCGCGGGGACTCTCGGCAATCCCAGCGTGCGGCGATGCGATGGCCCTGGCAGGGAGAGAGCCCGTCCAGGGATGCTCCAGGGCAGCACGCAGGTGCTCACCCAGCGCCCCAGAACCCCCGCTGCCCCTCACCTTCCAGCCCGGAGCTCCCGGCCCCAGCTCGGCTTTGCGGAGGTCCAGCAGGCGGGTCATGGCCTGGGGCTGCCCCACGGGCTCGGGGGTTTGGCTGGGAGGAAGAGTCTGGAAGCGGCCTTGGGGCAGAGGAGCCCATCCCCCCGGCAGGGGCAGCGCCGGGCTCAGATCCAGAGCAGGGCCAGGAGCACGAGAGTCAGGCAAGGGCTGCAGGGCTGCCATGGGACCGCGGAGCCCCGGGCAGGAGCCACATCTGCCGGGGCACAAGCAGCGGTCAGGCCGAGCCGGTTCCCGATCTCCCAACCCTGCCCCCGTACTCACCTTCGGGGCCCCCGCGCCCTCGGGGCTGCGAATTCGGCACCTCTGTCACCGGCTCTGGAGCTGAAAAAAACCCCGCGGTGGTCAGGGAGCGGCTCCCGTGGGTTATGCGGAGGCTCCGGTGTCCCCCAATGGGGACCGGTGGAACCCCCGAGTTTTGGGGGGGCGGGACTCACTGGTGCCTCGGCAGCAGACGGTGACGCGCAGCTTCAGGCATCGCCCGGCGCTCTCGGGGCTGGGCACGGCTGGGCAGGGGGGGTCAGCGGGCACCGGCTCCGGTGCGGGCCCCCCGGGACCCCCCGACGGCGGCTCCGCGCGGGCCGGCGGCGCCCCCTCCCGGTGGAACCAGGGGAGCGCGCCCCCACCCGGGAGCGCGCAGAGACCCCCGGAGCCCGAACCGGGGGCACCTGGAGCCCCCTCGAAGCTCGAACCGGGGGCACCCAGAACCCACCCTGCACCCCGAACCGGGGACACCCCAAACCAGGGACACCCAGAGCCCACCCTGCATCCCGAACCGGGGACACCCCGAACCGGGGACACCTTGAAAAAGGGACACCCCGAGCCGGGGACACCCAGAGCCGGGGACACCCAGAGGCCCCCTGCACCCCGAACAGGAGACACCCCGAACCAGGGCACCCCGAAATAGGGACATCCAGAGCCCCCCCTGCACCCCAAACTGGGGACACCCCGACCCCTCGTGCCCCCCCCCACCCTGGAGCACCCAGAGCCCACCCTGAACCCAGAACTGGGGGCACCCTGAACCAGGGACACCCCGAACTGGAGGCACCCAGAGCCCACCGTGCACCTCGAACCGGGGATACCCCGACCCGAGGACACCCCGAATCAGGGACAACCAGAGCCCACCCTGCACTCTGAACAGGGCGCACCCCGAACCGGGGACATCCAGAGTCCCCCCTGCACCCCGACCCGGGGACACCCCGGAACAGGGACCCCCAGAGCCCCCCCTGCCCCCCGACCCGG
>JAXCLO010000101.1:5622390-5650946 GCA_035583995.1 Arremon aurantiirostris | reverse complement strand
GGCGGCCCGGCGGGGCTCGGCACGGCCCGGCCCGCCCCGACAACTTCGGGCCAATCCCGCCGCGCCGCCGCCCGGCAACTTCACCGACTGCCATTAACCCTTGGCGGGCGGCACCGGCACCCACCGGCACCGGCACGGCCATAGAGACCGGCACCGAGCCCGGTAACTGCCCAGCGGCACCGGGACCGGCACCAGCGGCCACGCCCCAGTCCGGCACCGCCGGTACCGCCAACATCCACCGGCACCGGTATCCCTGGCAACTCCTCGGTATCCCTCCAAGTCCGACACCGAGCCGGTACCGTGAATAACCACCGGCACCGGGACCAACACTGCTCAGCATCCCCGGTAACAGCATCCCTGCTACCGGCACGCCTGGCATCGATTGGCACCGCCCTGGCACCGGCGGCTCCGGTCCAATCCGGCTCCCTGCTAAACCCCAGCCGAGCTGGCACCGCCCCGGTACCGGTACCGGCAGCCCCCCGCCGTTACCGGGACAGCAGCCACCGGTACCGGCACCGACACGGAGAGATCACGCGGGGCAGCTCTTGCACACGCGTGTGCCCGGGCCCACCGGGCAGCTCCTGCCCACGCGGGGCTGTGCCCACGAGCAGCTCTTGCCCACGTGTACCCACGCACACAGGACGGTTCTTGCACACGCGTGTGCCCGTGGTGGTGGCAGCTGCTGGCCACGCGTGTCCCTGCCCACCTGGCAGCTCTTGCACACTTGTGTGTGTGTCTGCACAGACGTGTGCGCACGTGTGCCAGCTCCTGCTCAGGTGTGACACCCGTGTCCCTGCCCACCAGGCAGCTCTTGCACACTTGTGTGTGTCTGTATCCCCAGAGCAGCTCCTGCACACACGTGTGCTCACGTGTGACACCTGTGACCAAGCCTACAGGGCAGCTCTTGCACACTTGTGTGTGTCTGCACACACGTGTGCTCAGGTGTGATAGTTCCTGCTCACATGTGACACCTGTGACCAAGTCTGTAGGGTAGATCTTGCACACGTGTGTGTGTTTGTGTCCTCGGAGCAGCTCCTGCACACACGTGTGCTCAGGTGTGACAGCCCTTGCTCACGTGTGACACCCATGTCCCTGCCCACCAGGCAGCTCTTGCACACGTGTGTGCTCAACATGCTCACACGCGTTCCTGCCACATCTGTGCCCACCCAGAGCAGCTCTTGCACACCTGTGCCTGTTTAGGTGTGGGTCCCTGCCCTGCACACACATGGTGAGCACACAGGGCAGCTCCTGCACACGCGTGTGTCAGACCCATAGCGCAGTTCTTACACACACATGTGCCCATGAATGTGCAGCAGCTCCTCTTGATATGTGTTCCTGCCTGCAAGGCAGCTCCTGTACACGTGTGTGCCCATGAGTGTGCCCACAGGGCAGCTCCTGCACACACGTGTGCGTTTGTGGCAGCCCCTCTTCACTCATGGGGCCATGCACACATGGTAGTTTTTGCACACTTACACATCTCTGTCTGCCAGGCAGCTCTTACACACACACCTGTGCCCCTAAAGCAGCTCTTACACACCCAAATCTGTGCCCACACAGACTAAGCAGCTCTTGCACACGCGTGTGCCCCTACGTGTGGCAGCTCCTGCCCATCTATGTCCCTGCCCACCAGGCAGCTCTGGCACACTCGTGTGCCCAAAGAGAAGCTCTCACACAGTCGTGTGCTCACCGGGCAGCTTACACACACTCGTGTGTCCACAGAGCAGTTCTCACACACTTGTGTGCCCAAAGAGCAGCTCTGGCAGACTCGTGTACCTACCGGGCAGCCCTTACACACTCGTGTGCTCAAAGAGCAGCCCTGTCAGACTCGTGTACCCACCAGGCAGCTCTCACACACGCAAATGCCCACAGAGTAGCTCTCACACACTCGTGTCCCCGAAGAGCAGCTCTCACACACTCGTGTGCCCACCGGGCACCTCACACACACTCGTGTGCCCACCGGGCAGCTCTCACACACTCGAGTGTCTACAGAGCAGCTCTCGCACACTCGTGTGCCCAAGCAGCAGCTCTCATACACTCGTGTGCCCACTGGGCAGCTCTCATACACTCGTGTGCCCACAGAACAGCTCTGTCACACACACACGTGCCCACTCGCGCGTGTCCCCCCGTGTCCCCGCCCGTGCCCACGTGGCCCCCGACACCGCTCCCGCTGCAGCTGCGCGCAGTCCCCGCCAGGGGGCGCCGGCGCTCGGGAGCCCCGGTTCCGGCGCGGGGCCTGCCGGGAGTTGTAGTTCCGCCCCGCTCCCCCCCGTGCCGGTCGCGGTGCCCCGGTGCCGGTGCGGCGGAGGCAGCGCAGAGGCGGCTCACAGCCCCTTTATTGACGTGGCGGGAGAAAGAGCGGGCGGCGGGGCCCGGCGGGGTTCGGCCTTCCCCGCGGATCCAGCGCTGCGCATTCCCTGCCCGCGGCTCAGGCCTCTGGCGGGGCCGGCGCGGGCCTGGCAGGAGAAGGGAGGGCGCTGGGGTGAGGGTGGGGTCCGCACAATTCCCCCTGCAGCTCCCCCTGTCCTCCGCTCTGCATCCCCACCCTGACCCTCTCCTTTCTCCTCTCCCGCCCTGTTCTGGCCCCTCATTTCTCGTGGTTACCCCCTCTCCCCCACCCGCACTCCCCTCAGGCCACTGCAGGCCCCCATCCTGGCACCCTCCATCGCTCCTCACACCCCGCATCGTCTCCTCACAGCCTGCATCACCTCCTCACACCCTCCAGCACTCCCTCACACCCCGCATCGCCTCCTCACAACCCCTGGAGCTCCCTCACACCCTCCAGAGCTCCCTCACAACCCCCAGTGCTCCCTCACACCCCGCATTGCCCCCTCACACCCCCCGGAGCTCCCTCACACTCCCCATCGCCCCCTCACACCTCTCGGAGCTCCCAGCCGTCCCGTGCTCACCTGGCAGGAATCACGGTGACATAGGGGTGCCCAGGGGGGCTCTCACTGCGGGACACCGAAGGGCCCGGGGGGTCCGAGGGCAGCGGCCGCTGTGGTGGGGGCGGCTTGGCCGGACCTGAGGGCTGCAAGGCCATGAGGAGGGTCAAAACTCGGTGAGGGGCTGCCCCGTGACGGGCTCTCAGGGGTGGGAATGGCCTCCTGCCCTACACGCAGGTGCTGCTGCATTACCTGAGCGCTCAGCAGCACAGGGTCTGCAGGCAGCGGGCGTGTGGGGGGGGGCGGCCTGTCCGAGGGGGGGGCCTGGGCAGAGAGAGAGGGACAGTGTGACAGCGGGGGACAAGTGGGGGAGCGTGGGAACCAGCGTCCCGCTGGGCTGAAGGGGTTTGGGGACAGCCGTGTCACACAGGTCCCCGAGAGCTGGAGCGCAGCCAGACATGCAGCGGGTCCAGGGTGGGCTGGGGGGTGCCCCCCGCCCTGCCCGGGCATTACCTTGGGCACAGGGTCCGGCGGGAGAGGCCGGGAGGGCGGATCAGGCCGGGCTGAGCCGAGGGCAGCCGGCTGCGGAGAGAGGGAGAGGGGGGGCAAGCCATGCAGCATGCGGAGACCCCCCTCCCGCCAGGCAGAGACAGAGACCCCCCCGTCAGTGCACAGCCCTGGCTGGGACGGGCTCCAGTCCCGGCTGTGCCAAGTGGCCGTGCCAGGCAGCGCTGTGTGCCAAGGAGTGGGATATCCCTACACATGGGATGCTCTGAGCTGGCACCCCAGGACTGAAGAGAACTGGGCACCTGCTACCCCCATCCTCACCTTGCTGCCATGCATGACCTGCAGCTCCGTGGCCTGCCGCCACTGCGGGGGCCGGGGACGCGCAGGGGGACCTTGGCTGCTGCCCGACGTGGACTCTGGCTGTGAGATCCTGCAGGGAAAACCCAGGATGAGACCCTGCTCGCTCTGGGTGCTTCTGGGACCCCACACGGCCACCGAGCAACACCGACACCAGCAGAAGCCCAAGAGAAACGAACCCCTTGGCGCCGGAAGATGCGACACCCCGCACCCCGGGGCTGCCCCGCACCCCACGGGCACTGCCAGGGGAAGAGCGCAGCACCGGAGGCCTTGCGAAGCAGGACGGCTCGGGGACAGCCCCACGCCCGGGCGCTGGTGGTGACGTTACCCGCTCCAGCCGTCTGCGGCTCCGGGACCCAGGAACCGCACCCGGGTCTCAGCACTGTGGGGAGAAGAGTGGGGGGCTCAGCCCGGGGCTGGGGGGCGAGAGGAGCCGCGGGGACGTGGGGTGACGGGGCTGTGACCTGCGCTGGGGACGCACAAACACACACATGGATGGTCGCTGTGGCGACACGCGTGCACCGCGCTCGGGTGGCCACCACGGGGGACAGGTGTGCGTGTGTGCTCACATGCCAGGGCACACGCATGCAGGATTGAGCGTGCCACCTGCGTGCCACGTGCAGAGGTGGGAGTGCCACCTGTGTGTCGCAGCACGCGTGAGCAGAGTCGAGCAGGCCGCTGATGCGCCACGGCGAACGCGTGCAGAGGTGTCGTGTGCCACCTGTGTGCCTTGGCACACGCGTGCAGGGGCCAGCGTGCCATCTGCATGACACAGCACACGCATGCAGAGAGGGATGTGTGCCACCTGCGTGTCACAACACACACGTAGAAGTGAGTGTGTCACCTGTGTGTCACAGCACATGCATGCAGAGGTGAGCGTGGCAGCCGCGTGCCACCGGTGTGCCTTGGCACACGCATGCAGAGCCGAGCGTGCCAACACCCACGTACCCTCCACGCACACCCGACGTGCCCCCCCGTGTGCCCCTCTGTCCCCAGTACCTGTACTGGCAGGAGGTGCCTTTCCCAAGCTGGCAGAGGCGCTTGTGCAGGCCGGCGCGGCGGGCACGGCACAGCCCCAGTGCCAGCGCCAGCCCCAGCAGCGCGCTCAGCAGCAGGGCCGTGGGCAGGGCGCTTCCCCCTGCGGGAGAGCAGCACGTCAGCCCCCGCCGTGCCCAGCACCCCCCCTGGCACCACACAAAGCTCCATTCTCTGCGCTGCCCTTGTCCCTCACCTCGCTCAAGGCCGGCAGGGCCGCTGTCCTGGCTGCCCCCCACGCCGGGGCTGTCACAGCTTGGGGGGGCCCAGCCCCGCTCACAGTGGCAGTGCCCGTGGTTGTTGCACACCTGGGTGGGCGACACTGGCTCAGCTCAGCCCCTGAGGGGCAGCTCCCCACTGCCCACTCAGTGCTCCCCACTGCCGCTCCCCAGCCCCGCACTCACCCCGTGCCCGTGGCATTTGCTCTGGCACTGCTGGTCACCCAGCACGGAGACGTCCTGGCACTGGTGCTGGAGGCACATCTGCAGGGGATGGGGTGTCAGCACTGTGAGACTCCCCCTGGACCCTTCCCTGTCACCCCACTGCTCACCTTCCCGGGGCCACAGGTGGTGCCAGGCAGCACCATGGCCGCATCTGTCACATCCTCATCCCCGGGCAGGGTGGTGCCCTGGCAGGACCCTTCTGGGCTGCCCCCACGGGAGCTGCCACGCTGACACTGCAGCATCCCACAGCTCGTGTCCCTGCAGGGACAGAGGGGTCAGGGCAGGGGGCACGGCAAGGGGACATGGAGAAGGACAGGGACCTCACTCACTGCTGGGTGCAAGTGACATAGGAGCCATTGGGGAGCTGCCCACAGTGTCCACGTTCATCCCCTCTTGTGTTCAGGGTGGCCATGCAGGAGCTGGAGACAGGACTGGCACCTGCAGCAGGGGCAGAGACCCTCAGCACCCCTACCTAGCTGCCAGCACCCCACCCCGGCCCTTCTCTACCTACCTGGCCCCAGCAGCTGCTGGCACTGCCCCTCATAGGTGGCACAGGCCCCGCTGTAGCAGCGTGCCCGCCCGCTGGCACAGGGCTGCCCATCCTGCAGGAACGTGTCAGGGGGGCAGCGCCGTGAGACCCCGTCACAGAACTCGGGCAGGTCACACTCACCCAGCGGCTCCCGACACACGTGGCCAGCACGGCGCAGCTGTGGGGAGACATGATCAGAAAAATGGGGTGAGTGAGGGGACATGGTCAGATAAAAATGGTCAGATAAATGGCATGAGTGAGGGGACATGGTCAGATAAATGGGGTGAGTGGGGGACTCGCCCACCACGGGGAGTGGCTGGTGTGTCCATGGCATGGGTGCCCATCCCCACACACCTGGCAGTCCTCACAGCAGGCATCCTCGGTGGTGCACACGGCCCCTGGCATCAGCTGGCAGGAGCTGCTGTTACAGCAAGGATCAGTGCACTCCTGAGGTGAGGAGGCTGCAGTCAGTGGGTGCCACCAGCACCCAGCACTGGTGGAAACCACCCTGCCAGCCCCAGACACCCCAGGGCAGAGCCATGGAGAAATGGAGTGGCTTCAGGGCTTCAGGCCTACCCAGAGCCCCCCGTACCACGCTGAGGCCGCAGTCGCATTCCTCGCCCAGTTCTACGAAGTGATTCCCGCAGGTGGGGCTCCCAGTCAGGACCTGGGGCTCGGGGACATTGGACAGGCACCAGCCCTGGCCCTGCTGCAGGCTGCGCTCCAGGTCCTGCCGGCTGCAGTTGCTGAAGCTCAAGCCAGGTGTCAACCTGCAGAGGCAGGAAGGGCCTGTGAGGTGTGGTGAGGAAGGGGCTTGGCCCCAGCTCCCCGAAGGGCTGCCCGCTGCCCTCACCCCGTGGGTGGTGCCATGATGCAGCCGCGGTCGTGCCGGAGGTCGCCGCAGTCGCAGAGGCGCCCGGCACTGTCGTGGCGCATGCCCAGGTTGTGCCCCAGCTGATGGGCCACAGTGGAGGCCACGACGAGGACGCTGACAGAGTGATCCTGTAGGACAGGAGGGTCAGGAAGGGCAGCTGGTGGGAGGACAGGGTGGGGGGACAGAGGTACTGACCATGCTGACCCCCCCAGAGCGCGTGGGGGAACACATGGAAGCTTGAGTCGACATCCCCACGGAGACATCATCGAAGTGGGCACCCCTGGGGAGAGAGCACAGCGGGTTGGGGGACTGCCATGGCCTCGTCCCCCTGTCCCCACCCTGTCCCCCACTCACGTCAGGAGCTGGGCATTGTCGTGGGGCAGCTGGGGCAGCAGCTCCTCGCGGCGCCAGCGCAGGAACCGCTCCAGCACGGCCCGGGCGCTGCCGCCCACCGCGATCTTGTCACCCTCGCTCCAGACCTCCACGGCCAGCAGGGCCACCCGCACTCCCAGCGGGCGGAAGAACTGGGGGGCACAGAGGGGTCAGAGCCCCCCCAGCACTGCAGGGCCAAGGGCACAGCTGGGCACGGGACTGGGACGGACAGACACGACCGTGACTCACCACATCCACCTGGTTGGCAATTTCCAGGGTCCGGGTGTGAACGCGTTGTAGACTGGGGTAATTCTGGAACTGGGGAAACAGGGAGAGGGGTCAGAGGGGTGGCTGTGGGAAGGGCAGCCCCTGCTGTGGGGACACTGCCCAGCACTCACCGCAGCATGGTCCACCACCATCACCAGCTCCACAAAGCGCTGCTCTGCCGCTGCCCGCTTGCCCTGGGGACAGAGAGGGGTCAGAGTGCTGATACACGGACACTGTGGGGCAAGACCCCGGAGTGACCTACCCTCTGTGGCCAGGGGGGCTCTGTTGCCTCTGCCCCAGGCTGGGAGCCCTGCCTGCAGCTCTGTGGCTCCAGCCGAAGCTGGGATGCCAAGTGCTGCCCTGGGCTGCTGCTGTCTGGCTCCAGTGTGTAGCTCCTGGTGTCCGACAGCCAGAGGCGGCCACTGGGGAAGGACAGAGGAGCTGGGATATGGAGCCCATCCCACCATCAGCACAGTGGGAGTGGGCTCACAGACCACTGGGCTTGGGGACTCACCTGAGTCCAGCACAGGCACAGAGGTTGGCCCAGGAGCCAGGAAAGCCCTGCACGGTCCCCTGGTAGCAGCAGTGCTCCTGCAGCAGAGAAGAGGGCTCAGGATCCACCCCAGGTTGGAGGGGACAGGGGTGTGACAGCCCCCAGCTTGGGGACAGCAGGGGTGACAGCCATGCTGGAGGCCATACCTGCTCTCTGGGCTCCTGGATCACCCGTGTGCCGTCGGGCAGGTAATAGAGCAGCGCCCCAGTGCCCTGCACCAGCTCCCTGCCAGAGACTCGTGTCACCCACAGCAGGAACCCCCAGCTCACCCTGCCCTGAGCACGCCCCGTCAGGAAGGAAAGACTCAGCACCTCCCATGTCCCTGCTGTGGGTGCACCCTGGGGTCCCCCCCCACCTGTGCATGGATGGAGACAGTGAATAAGGGACCCCCACTCTAAGTACACCATGGACAGAGCCCCATGGTCCCAGGAGGACCCCCACCCTCCACAGGTCCAGGAGCTCCATCCCATGCCCCACTGTTGCCCCCAGAACCACAGACTCACCAGTTCTGCTCCAGCTCCAGCAGCAGCCGCACCCCCTCCAGCTCCAGCAGCACTGTCAGACGGGCGGGGAACCCCCCCTGGCACAGGCCGTGGTTAATGGGGTACCCCCTGAGCCAAGCTGCCCCCTCCCCACGCACCCCCAGGGGCACCGCGACCCGCCCGGCCCTGCCGCGTGCCCGGAGGGAGCGGTCGGAAGGGATGCCCTGCCCTCCCCGCAGGAAGCGTCCCTCCCTCCCGGCCTCATTGTGTCGGGGAAAGGGGGGGGTTGGACCGAGCAGGGCCCCCACCCCGTTCCTCCCGCTCTTCCTGCCCGGTGCAGCGCTGCGGAAACACCGGAGAGACTCCCTATGGTGGGCTGGGCCCTTCCGCCCCACCCGGTGGGGACCCCGACCCAGAAATGTCCCTCCCAGCATCAGGAGGGGAAGGGGGTTTGGTGAGGGCCCCCCTCCCCACTGCTTCTGGGTGCTGGGGATGTGGCACCAGGACATGACCTGCTGTGAGAAGAGGGCAGGGGGAGGTGGCAGGGTGCAGGCACTGCCACAAGTGTGGGGGACCCCAGGAATGTGGGTGGGGGCTCACCTGGGTGGCTTCAGCCAAGCTGAGTGTCCGGTTATCCCACAGCACCCGCGGGGTCACTGACCAGGAGTGTCCTGATTCCTCACTGCGCTGCTGCTGCTGCGAGCTGACACCTGCACAGGGCCCTCACCACTGTGTCACCCAGCACAGCCCAGACCCCCAAAGCCACCCAGCACATCCAAGAGCTTCAAAGTCACCCAGCACAGCCCAGACACTTCACGGTCACCCAGCACAGCCCAGACCCTCCTGGACACCAAGCACAGCTCAGACCCTCATGGTCACCCAGCACAACTCAGACCCTCCTGGACACCAAGCACAGCCCAGACCCTCATGGACACCCAGAACAGCCCAGACCCCCTCAAGGACACCCAGCACAGCCCAGACCCCTCCAGGGTCACCCAGCACAGTCCAGACCCCTCCAGGGTCACCCAGCACAACCCAGACCCCCAAGGTCACCCATCACACCCTGGACCCCCAGCCTGCACCCTGGACCCTCCTGGTCACCCATCCAACTCTGGTCACTCAGGCATTACAGCCCCCCAGCCATCACCCCCACAGCCCCCCAGGTCAGGTGGGAAGCAGTGACAGGGACCCCCACATTCACAGCACGGCTCCCAGCAGAGCCTGGGGGGAACCCCCCTGTTTGGGGGCTGCAGGAGGACGGGATGGGCTCCTCGGCCAAGCCTTGCATCACCTCGGCCGGCTGCCCAGTACAACCAGCACAGAGACTGGGCAGGGCTGGGAGCTCGGCTGGGCTGACTCAGACCCCCCTTCCCGTCAGCTTTTGGGGAACCCCTGCCCGCCCAGGGCCCCGGGATACGGGAAGGGTTTGGAGAGAGCACCAAACCCCGCTCTGCACGGCCCCACCAGCCCGGAGAGCGTCGGGGACAGAACCGGGGTACCGGGGCAGCAGCGAGCATCCCGGGGAGGGGGCACCGAGCGTACCGGGGAAGGATCCCCGCGTACCCCGGGGGGCGCACCGAGCGTACCGGGGGACGCACCGAGCGTACCGGGAGGACACCCCGGACATCCTTAGGAGGTGGCAACGAGCTTCCAGAGGGGCTACAACTCCCGATCCCATCCCGGTCCTCCCGGGTATCCCCGTGACGCCCCAGCCAGGGGCGAGCCGCGCACCCCACCGACCCCCGCATCCCGCTCGGGACCCCGGTTCCCCGCTGACCTGCAGCTCTCCCGGTGCCAGCGGCGAGCAGCAGCCCCGCGGCCAGCAGCAGCCGCGGCCCCATCGCCCCCATGGCCGCTCCGGGTCGCGCTGCCCCGCCGCGGCCGCCCCCGCCGGTTCCCGTCGCGCATGGCCCCGGCACCGGCACCGGCACCGACCCCGCCCGGCCCGGCCCGGCCCGGGGGCGGAACTTCCCTGCCAGCGCCGTGGCCCCGTTCCGCTCCTCCGGCACCGCCCAGGCCGGGGCGGAGCGGGGGTGGCTCCGTGTGAGCCGGGAGGGGCTGGGGGTGGTCGCGGTATGGCTGGGACGGCGGTGGTGGTGATGGGGTGGGACCCGTCCCCATCCCGAGAGCCCTGCCCTCATCATCCCGTAGGGTGGAGACCCCTGCCCTCATCATCCTGTGCACTGAAGACCCCCACCTTCACCTCCCTGAATGGCAGAGCCCCCTGCCTCCATCCCCCAGGGCAGGAGAGACCCCCACATCCCCCAGCGTCACCAGCCCTGCCTTTATCTCCTCGTGCAACGGAGACCCCCACCTTCATCATCCCAAACAGCAGAGACCCCCACCCTCACAACCCAGACATCACATAGCCCCACCTTCAACTTTTTAAAACCAGATATAAGTAAGGAAACTAAGAAAAATAAGGAAAAGATTTTGTCAGGTCTTTTTTTTTTTTTCTTCTTGGTGACTGCTCTTTGTCAAAGGAAGTTGCTTCATTTTTAGCTTTCTTCTCCCTCTTCCCCTCTTTTTCCACACAGAAAATTTTGACTTTATTATGAAACACTGCCATCAACAAAAAGGATTATTTAAAGCAAAGAAACAGATGTTAGTTTCCTTCCTCTGTTTATCAGATTTTACACGCAGAAGACCCCCACTTCCATCTTCCCTATATCCTCTTTCAACCCCCTGGCAGATGCACCCCACAGACCCCATTTCATGCCATGCATGGGGCTACAGCCTGCATTGCTGCTGTCCTGCAGGAGCCTGGGGTCTGTGACACCACTGGCAAGACACGAGCTGCCACCCCACCGCAGGAGCCCTGCTCCATCCCATTCTCCATTTCTGGGAGCAGGAAGATGATCCAAACAAGGCTTTATGGCCCATCTGGTCACCAAAATATTCTCCTGAAATGGGTTCCTCCCCTTGGTGTGCGAGAGGCCAATCCCAGCCAGAGCCAAGGGTTTGATTCATCTTCAGTTCTGTGCAGGGGTCAATCCCCAATCCATCCCCAAATGAGCAAACTGTTCACTGTTTCTATGTGGAAGAGGTTTTACAGTGATTTCCGTGAGCCAGAGAGGAGTTTGAGAAGAGGATCCATGTTTACCCCTGAAAGAATTTTCTACCAAAGTCGTTGACATAGAAACCAAGAAAAAAGAAGGATAAGTAAGAGAAACCTGCAACTGCCTGTTCCAATGAGCACTTTGTTTGTCTTTCCTGACCAAAGAGTAAAGTGTAAACTTATGGGTTTTGTAAGAATGTATAAAAAGCATGCATGCTAGAATAAAACCAGGTTTGAAGCCTTCTGAAAATGGAGTGCGTTGCTTTGTATTGTCTCTGTCTCAACTATGACATTCAGCAAACAAGTATTAAACATTTATGGTCTGCAAGTCACACAGTTCCTCATTAATTACTATTAATTAGTATTTTCTCTTCTATTGGTTGAATGAGTCTCTTGCTTCTCATGCTAATTAGGGTGGAGGAGTACCAGTGTTCTCCTTTTGGGTCAGTGGGTTTCTTGACTCAGTGATTGTGATCTTCCCCTGCTGCAATTAGCCACTTTGCCCTTTTGGCTGATGCCTGGCCTTGTTTTTTCCTCTCCATCTCATGGTTGTGTGGCCAAATGTCCCTGATTTGTGTCTCTAGTGTCCCATGGGCTCTGGTCCCCACTGATTTATTGGCTCAAGTTTCTTCTCTCTACAACTGCTGAGGCTTATTAAACCTGCAATTACTGACACGTAATTATACAGAATTTCTCTGTTGGGAAGATGAACATCAGGGTGTTGAGCTTTTACTGGGTCTGGCATCTTGAAAGAGACACGAGCAGCTGTGGGTTGCTGTAAGGTTGTTCATTGCATGAAAACATCAGTTGGAAAGCAAGAGTTCAGGGTGTGAAAATCCGTATTAAAAATTTTCCTAGTATAGAGTCCCAAGCTGGAGTTTGGGTTATACATTAGAGGGAAATCTTTGGTATCAGGTGTTCTGGAAGTCTGTACCTCTCAAGTACCTCAGAAATGGGAAAAGAGAGAGAGAAATTAGGGTAAAAAGGAGGCTGCTTAGTCCAAAAATTGGAGACACCCCAAGGGAATGCCCTGTGGCCTCTCCCTTTATTCAAACAAAGTAAAAGGACTCTTCTGTCTCCTTTTTGGACATAAACATCTGGTGTTTGTGGATTAATTTTCCTGACAAACCCCTGCATTCATTTCCCTCCCTGAGGAACTCAGAGAGTCTTGCATTCCAAGGCACCCAGTGCAGCAGAGCTCAGCTGAAACTGCCCAGGGGTTCCAAACTCAATGGAAACCGTCAGGCAGGACCTACAACGGTGCAGCAGCACCTTGGAAACCTCTTGCTCGCTCTGCTGTTCTGCCACCAAGACAAAGCTGGAGGGAGCAGCAGCAGCCTCGGCATAAGGCTAACTTCCATGAGAAATTAAAAATTAAAACTGAGGGTTATACATTAGAGGGGAATCTTTGGTATCAGGTGTTTTGGGAAGTCTGTACCTCTCATGTACCTCAGAAATGGCAAAAAAGAGAGGGAAATTGGGATAAAAAGGAGACTGCGAACCCAAAAGTTTGAGACCCAGGGGAATGCCCCGTGGCCTCTCCCTTTGTTTGAATAAAGTCACAGGACTCCTCTGTCTCCTTTTTGGACATAGACCTCTGGTGTTTGTGGATTAATTTTCCTGACAAACCCCTGCATTCATTTCCCTTCCTGAGGAGCTCAGGGAGTCCAACGCACCCAGTGCGTTGAGCAAAGCCCAACTGAAACTGCTGAGGGGTTTCGAATGCAACGGAAACCGTCAGGCAGGACCTGCAACGGTGCAGCAGGACCTGCAACGGTGCAGCAGCACGCTGGACACTGCTGGCTCACTCTGCTGATCTCCCACCCAGACAAAGCTGGAGGGAGAAGCAGCAGCCTCGGCATGAGGCTGGTGTCGGGTCTGGGCAGAGCCCTGCGGGCCCGGCGGGGCCTGCCCAAGGACCAGGCCCCGCGGGCCAGGGCCAAGCGCAGGCCGCAGGAGCCCAGCAAGGCCCAGGAGTTCGCCCGCAGCCTGGGCGGCCTCACGCTGGGCCTGCTGCTGGCCAGCATTTATGGGGCCCTGGTGCTGCTGGTGCAGGGCCACAATGTCTGGTACTGCCTGAGCATCACCGTCTTCATGGGCGCGGGGATGGGCCTGGGCATGGCCTTCTCCATGAAGACGCGGATGATCGTGCTGCTGGCACTGCCACACTTCTTCACCAGTGAGCAACCATGGGTGCCAGGGGATGCCAGCTCCTGGCTGAGCACCAGGAATGTGTTAGAACCCTAGATACTAAAAAATTTAAATTTTCTGGCTTAAAAAACACAGATCCTCAAGAGAACACTACATTTGATCTAAACCTGGAAAAAAATTTCCAAAATGAATTAATAATGGATTAATAATAAGATTATAAATTATATTTAGCAGATTAGTTATATGTATCAGATGAATAAGATTATAAATTGTATATAACAGATTAATAATAAGATTATAAATTATATTTAGCAGATTAGTTATATGTATCAGATGAATAAGATTATAAATTATATATAACAGATTAATAATAAGATTATTGGTTGTACTTAGCAGATTAGTTGTATGTAACAGATTAATAATAAGATAATAAATTATATATAGCAGATTAATTATATAGAACAGATTCATAATAAAATTATAAGTTATATATAACACATTATTTATACATAACAGATGAATACTAAGATTATTGATTATACTGAAAAGATTAGTTGTATATAACAGATTAATAATAAAATAAGAAATTATATATAGCAGATTAATAATAAAATTATAAATTGTACTTAGCATATTAGGTGTATATAACAGATTAATAATATAATTATATATAGCAGGTTAGTTATATGTAACAGATTAATAATAAGATTATAAATTATAACAGATTAATCATAAGATTATAAATTATATATAGCAGATTAGTTATATATAATAGATTAATGATAAAATTATAAATTATATATAGCAGATTAGTTATATATAACAGATTAATAATAAGATTATTAGTGTGTAGTTGAAATAGAAGTGTGTAATATCACCCAGTAGAAAACTTGGAGTTTCAAGTTTTAAAGTATAGTAGTATATCTATAAAATATAAAAAAATTAAAATAAAGTATATATAAAACTAAGATAGACATTTAAGACAGTAGCTAATCCTTCTTCTTCACCTTCTTCTTCATAAATCTAAGCAGTATTTTATAATTGAACCTTAAAAAGTCCACATTGCAAAAAATAAATGATTAGTTATTGAGGTAAAAATAAAAATAATTTAAGTGTAATTTCTTAATTAGATACTTTTTCCTTTAAAGACCTTGTAAAAATTGATACAAAACCATTTTGTAATTTATTAGTAAAATACTGTAGAACTCACAGTTTATAAGACTATAATATGGATAAAAAATAATAAACATCTAAATCCAGACACGAAATAACATCATGAGCGCTTTCAATCCCAACCCTAACAGAAACAAAAAGGAAATTAGATAACCAACATTAGCGGTGCCCTGTGTGAGGATGGAATTCACAACCTGTCAAATTATGAGATTGATTCTTGTCTGTCAAATTATGAGACTGATTTTTGCCCTGTCAGATTATGAGATTCTTTGCTATCAGATTATGAGATTGATTCTTCACTGTCAAATTATGAGACGGATTTTTCCCTGTTAGATTATGAGACTGGTTCTTTGCTGTCAGATTATGAGACTGATTCTTCCCTTTCAGATTATGAGATTGATTGATTTTCTCCCTGTCAGATTATGAGACTGATTTTTCCCTGTCATATTATGAGACTGATTGTTCCCTGTCAGATTATGAGACTGATTCTTTGCTGTCAGATTATGAGACTGATTCTTGCCTGTCAGATTATGAGATTGATTGATTTTCCCCTGTCAGATTATGAGACTGATTTTTTGCTGTCAGATTATGAGACTGATTCTTGCCCTGCCTTTGCAGAGGAGGGGAAGATGATGATCATGATGCTGGCGCTGTGCCTGACCGTGCAAGGCCCTGGCACCAATCTCATGCACAACGTCTCCCAGCTCGCCAAGGCACTGTCATGTGGGGCTGAGCTGGCCCAAAACCAGACGGCCGAGCGGCTGCAACGTGCCAAGGAGCCACTGCTGAGTGAGCAGGGGGCTGGGGAAAGGTGGAGGGACTGGAGAGGCCCTTCCTGGGGAGGACAGACAGCCTCAGGCTACCCCCACTCTTTGGGGTATCCTCAGGTGTCCCCTCTCTCTGCAGACTTGCAGAGGAAAATCAAGGAGATTGGTCAGAATGCCAAGGTGCTGGGTGACCGTGTCCGTAAATTCATCCGCTCCATCACAGACTCTACCAGACACATTGGTGAGTGTTGGACCCCTAGGGATGCCCCCAGCCCCAACACCCCCTTACCCTCCTCTCAGACCATCCCTGTCTCCAATGCCCGCTCCCTGCCCACAGCCCGGGCCCTGCGCAACGTTTGGATGTGGCTGTCGAGGGCTGGGAACATCTGCAACCGCCAGCTGGGGGATCCCAAGACCAGCTGCTATCGCTATATAGACAAGGCCAGGGACAGGTGTGAGCGTAGCCTGCCCGTCCTCTTCCCCATCTGCTACGTTATCATCACCTTCAAGGCCCTCTGCGGCATGATCAGCACTCGTGAGTCCCTGTCCCTCTGCCACGGGGGGCTAATGGGGTTGATGGGGCAGATGTGTCCCCGTCATGGGGGCCCAGCCCTACAGAGATTCCACCCTCTCTGCAGTTTCATTCATGTTCTGCACCATCCCAGAGTACGTCCAGAAGTTCATCCGGGCCAGCCTTGCAAACCGTGAGTATCCAGTGCCATGTGGGTGTCGGGGGTTGTCATTGTTTTACATGAGAGACATCTATGGAAGTGATACAAAACTTTAAACCACTCTCCCTAAATAAACAAAAAATGACTATTAAAAAAGTAGTAAACTAACTAAAATTTTATTTCTTTACATTATCAGCTAGAAAAAAAGGTTATAAGAAGAGTGTTCTAAAATTAGTGTTCTAATTTTTATTATATTATCTATTCTAATTCTTACTCTTTCTTTAAGTTACTACTAATACATTTTTCTTGATACCCTTTTAAAATTTTAAACCTACTTTGCCTTTCTCCTAATCCTACCTCACAACAAGAAATAAGTACGTTAGTTATTAGCCACCACACTCTTTAGCACATTAACCAAAAAAATCTCAAAATTAACAAAATCTCGAATTAACAAACCAAAACCGCTGCACGGGTCCTTTTTTGCGCCCCTCTTTGGTTCTGGCTGCAATGCACAGCACCTCTCGTCCCCTCTGCAGCCCTCACGGACGCCCTGAACCGTGTCCGTGCCGAGTTTGAGTTCAACATCACGATCATGCACCACTTCAGCGTCAACCTCAACGCCAGCAAGAGCCTGGGGGAGGTGTCTGCCGATATCATGGAGGCCGTGCAGCACCACATGGAGCCCTACCACCGCTTCCTGGAGCTCTTCTCCTACATCTCCTTCTTGGCCGTCCTCTACTTGTGGTACCGGTGAGTAGTGCCCTGGTGATGACCCACGGGGATGGGGACCTGGTGTGGAGGTGCTCAGCTTGCCCCCCGTGCCCTCAGCGCGGTTAAATACCGACGCCGCTACCTGCGGGACGACACCTTTGACAATGTTTACATCACACGGCGCTTCGTGGAGATGGACCTGCGGTGTGCAGAGCAGGGCAAACCCACCGTGCTGCCCCTGTCGGGGCGGGAGAGGGGCCGCTACATCCCCCCAGGTCAGTCCCACCCTCGAGGGTGTCCCTCAGCCCAGCCTGAGCCCCCCGATGCGGCCTCACAGTGCTCCCGTGGCCGTGTAGGTGCGCTGTGGCTGTCGAAGACTGAGCGAAGCCAGTATGGGATTCAGCTCTTTGGATTCCTGCGCCACACGCTGCTGGGGTTCAGCATCATCCTGGCTGACTACAGCATCTTCTGGCTCCTGGACCTGTTCCGGCACCAGCTGAGCGCGGAGATCATTGCCAGGGGTGAGCAGCACCTGTGGGTGCTCTGCTGGCTGAGGGTCAGGGCTGTGGGATGGCCCCAGGTCTGAACTTCTCGCCCACAGCGCCATCGACCATGACCATCAGCGTCAATGGGACGGGCTACACCAGTGAGATCTACAAGGACCTGGTCACTGCTTTCAACACGCTGCAGGAGGGCGAGGTCTCGGTGCTGTCCCAGATCTGCCTCATCCAGCCCGTGGAGCCCGACCATGCCACCTACATCACCATAGGTGTGCAGACCAAGGCCACTGCACCCTCAACGACCCAGGTGGGTGGGGGGGTGGAGGGGGGTGCCCTCCCCACTTAACTCGTTTTCTTCCCACCAGGAATCCTGTACGGTATCTGGCTCTTCATCGCCGTTTTTGGTTCCTACATGGCACGCCTGCGCCGGGCAGTGTGTGCCTGCTACTTCCCATCCCGTGAGATGGTGAGAAGTCCCCTGTGCACGTGTGTGTGTCCCTCTACACTCCCTGAGCCACCAGCTGCCCTCACCCCATCCCCTCCATGCCAGGAGCGCCTGGCCTTCCTCCACAACATCATCCGGGCACGGCGGGAATGGGCGATGTTTGCCCTGAGTCGAGGGGGCACGAAGCACTTGGCCGATACCGGGAAGAGCAGGCTCTTCCTTATCCTCATCTCCAGGTAAGCTCTTCCAGGAGATGCAAAGGGGGCAGCATCATCCCTGGGGGTCTCTGGCAAGGACCTCTGGGATGACATTGCTCCACATGCTTGCAGGTTCCCTCTCCTTGCTCGCCTCGCTCGCCGCGCGGGCATCCAGCGCAAACACTGCCTGACCTGTGGGATGGCAGAGCGGCCAGATTTCACTGCCTGCATCACACCCAACTGCAAAGGTAGGAGCCCCCACAGTTTGGGGACCCCCTCTCCAGAAAATTCCACCCTGACATCCCCATTTCCCACAGGGCTGTTTTGCAGCGACTGCTACAAAACCCTGAACAACATCTGCTCCGTCTGCATGGCCCCCCTGAGCTACCCGGACTCTGGGGATGAGGAGCTGTGAGCAGAGGGGTGCTGGGAGCCCACCTGGGCCTGGGGGGCTGCAGGGGATGTGGGAGAGGGGGGCTGCAGCTCAGCCCTGCCCTCTGTGCCCCCACAGGGACTCGAGTGAGGAGGAGACAGCGGAGCAGGGCGCTGTGGAGGACGCATCTCCAGTGGTGAGGAGACAGCGGAGCAGGGAGCGAGGGCAGCAGCTGCTGCAGCGCATCAAGGACATCATCAGCAGCTGGACGTTCCCCTCCAGAACATCCAGGAGGCTGCAGGAGCAGCTGGAGGAGGAGGAGGAGGAGGAGAGCGAGGGGCTGCTCTCCAGGTGAGGGCTGCTGTGGTATTTTCTGAGACCCCCGACGAAGGGAGGAATGCTGAATCTGACTCCATGTTCTTAGAAGGCTAATTTGTTATTATATGATACTATATTATATTAAAGGATACTAAATTAAACTATACTAGAGAATAGAGAAAGGATACTCACAGAAGGCTAAAAGAAAACTTGTGACTCCTTCCAGAGTCCTGACACAGCTTGACAGTGATTGGTCATTAAGTCAAAACAAATGACATGAAAAATCACCTGTTGGATAAACAATCTCATTCCAAAGCAGCAAAACACAGGAGAAGCAAATGAGATAATATTGTTTTCCTTTTCTCTGAGGCTTCTCAGCTTCCCAGGAGACAAATCCTGACAAAAGGATTTTTCCAGAAAATATTACAGTGACAGGCTTCCTGTGAGGATGGCAGTGTCCTCCTTCCCTTTCAGCACCTGGTGTTGGATTGTACTTTTTTCAGACTCAAAGATGGGGCAACTGAGAGGTGTTTTAAAAACTTTTATTTTCAGTCTCATGAGAAGGGTGAGACAATACAGATATTATAATTACAATCACAATCTGAATTACAATACACTATAAGTGTTTCTTAGTCTATTAGCTTTAACCACACCATACTATAAATAATTTACAATGAATCATCTAAAATTACCCCTCATAGGTAATTGTATGTACAATTATCTACAATGTATCTTTCATTGTTTTATTTCTCTAATTTATCTAGTCTTATTTAGAAAATCATCCTTTAAAATTTGTTTCTAGTTCTATTTCTCTCTCAACAATGTCTGCCCTGTAATATTTCTAAATCAACATTTCTTATCTCAAAGTTTACATACAAATACACACTCTCTGAACCTTCTGCCAAACTTTAAAAATTTGCTATTAACTTTAAACTTTAAATATTTTCTATCAGTTCTAAAGTTCTGTCAAACTTTATGAATTTTCAATATTTAAAATAAATGTAAAAAATGCTATATGTATAAAATTTTGTGAATTTTCTATAAATTTCTATTAAATTGTCTATTAAAATTTTTCTATAGATTTTCTATAAATGTCTGTGAAATTTTCTGTCTGAAATTTTCTGTTTGTGAAATAATTAAAAAAACCTGCTAAAATTTTCTATATATAAATTTCTATTTATAAAGTCTATAAATTTTCTAGAAATATCTATAAAATGCGCTATAATTTTAAAAAGTTAAAATTTTTCTGTACATAATTTTCTATAGAATTTTTTGATAATATTTTCTACATTCTACTTCTACATTGTAAATTTTCTATATGATATAGACATATATATACCTATATCTTCTATATTAAAATTTTTAATAAAATGTTCAATATTTTTATATTATGAAATTTCTATATTATATATATTTATATACATTATATATATTATATATTAATTTTTCTTTATTAAAGTTTTTGATAAAATTTTCTATATTCTATTTCTATATTATAAATTTTCTGTATTATATATATTCTATATTAATTTTTTCTATATAATATTTTAATAAAATTTCCTACATTTCTATATTATAAATTTTTTGTATTATATATAAATTCTATATTTAAATTTTTCTAGATTATAAATTTTCTATAGAATTTTCTATATTCTATTTCTATATTTTGAATTTTCGATATATTTTATATATACATATATATACGTTCTGTATTTAATTTTTTCTAGGTTATAAATTTTCTATGAAACTTTCTACTATATTATAATTTTTCTATATTATATATATTATACATATATACACTATAAATGTTTTAAATAGTTATTTTATATGTATATATACACATACATCCATGCATATATACATATATATATACATACATACATACATACATATATATATACATATATACACATATATATTCTATATTAAAATTTTTTCTATACTATAAATTTTCTACAAAATTTTCTATAAATCCATTTCCCACCCACCTGGACTGCTGCTCCCCAACACTCCTCTCCCCACCTGCAGACCCAACTTTGACTACGAGGATGAAGCTGCGAGCAGTGACAGGGAGCTGCAGGAGGTGGTGGTGTTAGAAACACCCGAGCGTGTTCCCTCTCCATCGGAGCATCCCCCGGGCACCGATTCTGGAGCACAATCCCGTGCTCAGAAACCTCCCAACACGAGTGAGCTCCACCACCTCTCCTGTCCCCGGCAGGGCAGTGGCAGGGCACGGCTGACACCTGTGTCCCCTCCCAGCCCTGAAGCGAGTGGTGCTCTCGGTCCTGCCCGGCCCGTGCAGCCGCTTCCTCTGGAGCCGGCCCGACCAGTACCGCTGCAGGAAAGCCTTCCTGGGAGCCGGCTTCGGGATGTTCCTCGGCCTCGGTGAGTGGGGGAATCCCTAGAGTCACAGGGTTTGGGAAAGCTGCAAAAGGCGGGTCTTAGAGACAGCAGAACTGCTAGAAATTTTCTATATGATATAGATTATACATACATATATCTATATGTATATAATGTATATATCTGTATCTGTATCTGTACCTATATCTATCTGTCTACATATATATCTGTATGTATATATGTATATGTGTATATCGATATCTATATCTATATCTATATCTATATCTATATCTATATCTATATCTGTATCTATATCTATCTATATATCAATATATCTATATATCAATATAACTATATGTATCTATCTGTATCTGTATCTATATCTATATCCATATCTGTATATATCTATATCCGTATCCATATCCATATCCGTATCCATATCCATATCCATATCCATATCCATATCCATATCCATATCCATATCCATATCCATATCCATATCCATATCTATCTATCATCTATCTATCTATCTATCTATCTATCTATCTATCTATCTATCTATCTATCTATCTATCTCTATATATCTATTCTATATTAAATTTTTTCTATATTATAAATGTTCTATAAATTTTTCTAACCCATTTCCCACACACTGGGACTGCTGGTCCCCAACACTCATCTCCTCACCTCCAGACACGACAACAGAACAATTTGGAGCTAAGCAGTAGCCAAAAGATTTGTCAGCAGAAAAGTTATGTGAGGTGTAGGAAGTAAGGACAAATAGAACAATGGTTGTTAATTTGGAGATAATTTGGGAAAAACTTTGGGAGAAAATTGAGGACAAAAAATAGAAAAATAATAATTAAATAAATAATTAAATAATTAAATAAATAAACGCTACTATTAATATATTTTAGAATAGACATTTAACTATAAATAAGTGAATAATAATAAATGATAATTTCCCAACTTATCTTCAAAGTAAGGACAAATAAAACCAAAGGGATTAACTCTTGTCTAGAACAACTCCCTAAGCTACAGAAAAGTTTATTTAGTGAGATATTAGGAAGTTTTAAGCTTAATACTGGAGCTCTGTGTGTTGTGTTTTAAGACTCACAAGCAGTATTGTTTTTGAAATAAGCAAGCAGTGTTTAACCAAAGGTACCTGTGCTTATAGTGCTTGGATAGAACTGCTGTCAATGTGATTTTGCTTTGTGAGATTGGTCAAAAAACTTTTAAAGTGAGTTGTAGCATTAAGTTCTTGGTCTGCTGCTGGGGATGTGAGCTGCTGGCAGCTTCCCATTGTCATCACCATGGAATGAGGCAGATGCTGGAAGGTAAACAGCTCAAGATGCATTCCAAAGCAGTCCCATCCCATTTTTGATTTTGTACATTACAAAAATTTTTGTACATTTTGTACATTTTGTACATGTTGTGGCATTGCACATTGTTGTGCTTGTTTTTGCTGAAGGGCTTTAGTAATTTTCTTAAGGGCTTTTTGGCCTTTAGGTGTGAGGGTTCTGGGAGATTTGATGTTGTAGCTTCTTTTCAATAAGTTGAAAAGTGGTGTGAGTTTATCATTAGTGATCTCTAAAATTGGCCTGATCTAATTGATTTCTTTTAAATTGTTAACATTGTTTTTGAGTTTTATATTTGTGGCTTGTTTGTTTTATGATTTTTAATTTTAAGTATTTCTGTGGTGAGATTTTTTTGGACTTTTGCTGTAGAGACTTCTAATCTTGTGTTTTGAAGTTCTGTAATTATGCAGTCACAAGTCTTCTGTATTTTTTTGTTTGTTGGCGCTGTAATGAGCAGATTATCTATGTAATGTGTGATTATTGTTTGTGGGTGTCTCTTTTGAGCTGATGGATTTTTCCCTGTCAGATTGAGACAAACCTCATGAGATAAGGTTTGTGGTGTTACCAACTATTGGCAAATTGTTGGTGAGTTTTTAAGTCTTTGAAGAAGAATTAGCCATATTAGAAGAATGGGAGAATTGGAACATTAGGAACATTAGGAAGAATGAGGAATATTGTTGGGTGTTCCAGGGATCTGCCATTTCCTCATCATGCCTCTGGACATATCAGAGAAGCTGAAGGTGAAGCTTACCTGGTGGCTGATAGGTGAGCATGGGGCAGGGAGGGGACTGAGGGCATGGGGACCATCAGGAGCCCCATCTGAGAACCATCAGAACCCCCAGAGAAGGGGGTTCTCTGTGGGGACCATGGGCTCAGCTCTCTGCTCTGCACAGGGGTGACTGCCCTGGGCTGGGCCACGTCCCCCCATTTCCGCTGTGCCAACATGCTCATGGTGCCCAAGTTCCTGGGCAAGGAGGGTCGGCTCTACGTTCTTTCCTTTGTCTTCGCTGCCATCTACAACGGTAGGGTCCCCCCCATATCCCTGTGTCCCCCAGTGGGCTCCTGGGAGCTGCTGGGCTCTGAGCCACCCCTGCTGCCGCCAGGACCTGGGGCCAACCTCTGGTACAACCTGATGGAGACGAAGCGCTCGATGGAGTGCGTGGTGGAGCTACAGGTCAACCACACGGGACTCCTGTGGCACGCATCAACAGCCCCCATGCGCCAAGTCATGGAGGAGCTGGTGGTGAGGAGGGCTCTGGGCAGGGGTGCTGGGGGGCTGGGGGAGCAGGACCAAGCCTCTGCCTGTGTCTGTGTGTGTGTGTGCCCTGGTAGAAGAGTGCAGAGACGCTCAACGCCGAGACACACAACATCTCCGAAGCCTTCATGGAGCTGAACGAGCAGGTGGCCAGTGACGATGGCTATGACCTGAAGCAACGCCCTGAGATGGGCAAAGAGTCCAGCACCCAGGAGCTCTATGAGACAAAGACCAAACTTCGCTGTGAAAGTGAGCAGGGTGGAAAGCGAGGGGGCTGCCCCAGACCCCACTGCTGTCCCCACAGGGTTGGAGGCTGGGGCAGTGGGCTGCACAGGCAGCTGAGGGCTCCTCCTGCTCTCCAGCTGTGATCCAGACAGGCCTGCTGCGCTGCACAACCCACTTCCAGAGAATGTACAAGGAATGCATGAAACGAATGAAGTTGCCCCTCTTCAACCACCTCGTCTGCCTGCCCATGCAGTTTGGGTTCCTCTGCCACACGGTCAAACGTAGGTGACCCTGACCCCATGCTCCCTTGGAGGGGCAGATCCAGTTCTGCCCCCTGGCGTGGCAGCCACAGCCACCACTGTCCCTGTGCCACCTGTGCAGTCATGAGCCACTGGTGTAAGAAGAAGATCCCCGTGGATGGCAACTTCGGGCACATGTATGACCGGGTGAATGGCTCCGTCAACAGCCTCAGCCAGGAGTTCAGCGCCAGCATTGCCTACAAGGTGGGTGCCTGGGCACCCTGTGGGTGCCCATCCCCTGTGCCCATGGCCCTGCCCTGCCCGGTGACCCCTCTGTCACAGGAGGTGCACCAGAAGATGCTGGTGGGCACCGAGGTAGCGGCGCAGATGCGGGAGGACTTGACCTCGCAGCTGCGGCAGGAAGGCGCCCGCCTGGGCCTGGCTGTCTCCTTCTTCCGCCTGCTGCTGTCCTTCACCTTCCTCTTCGTCTTCATCTCGTGAGCCTTGGGATGGAGAGGGGCACAGCGGCTGAGGGTGACACCCCTGGGATGGTCACAGCTGGCACAGGGGCTGGGGGTGACACCCCTATGCCAGCTGTGGAGTGCAGAGAGGTGGGGGCCTTCTTTGGAAGCAGGTCTTGTGGGGGGCATGAAGACAAGGGAGGGATCTTGGGGGCTTCACCCAGTGCCTCCTTCACCCCAAACCTATCCTCTGTCTCCAGGGCTTTCAACTACACCAATCAGTACTGTCGCAAAATCGGCTTTGACAACTGCTACATCACCACCTATTTCCGCCAAATCGACGCCCGGCGCAGAGAGCAGGTTGGGCAGGGGGAAAGGGGTGCAGGGCAGCCCTGTCACCACCAGTGGGATGTCCCAGAGGCTGCACTGAGACATCCCCTGCCCCTCATCCAGAACAAGCAGACGTTGCTGCCCCTGCTCAAGGAGGAGGTCCCGTCTTTCATCTTCCCGTGCAAGCTGGCCGTGCAGCGGCCTGAGCGGCGGCACATGGTGAGGGGCTGGGGGTAATCTGAGGGGTCAGAGCTGGGCACAGCAGGCTGTGACAGCTCCCCTGCTCCCTGCAGGTGATGGAGCTGCTCAGGTGCATCCCACTCCTGCTCTTCCTCCTCTTTGTCTGTGGCCTGGACCACTTCATCTTCACCGTTCTCAGCGTCATCCAGAATCATTCCTTGATCGAGTATTCCTACCAAGGTGAGCTCACAACCCTGGAAGGCCAGCTTGTGGTCCCACCATGCCCCTCAGCAATGCAGGGACCCCCTCAGCCCTCCCAGCCCCTCCTCAGCCTTCCTATCCTGCCATCCCACAGCCAGCCACCACTTGTCTGTGAACGTGATGGGCACATCCCTGATGGCACAGCTGCTGCGGGGCACCATCGGGGCCCTCAACACCTCCTTCGAGTCCGAAATGGAGACCTCCAACCTGGGTAAGCTCCTGCCAGGGATGGAAAACTCCCCCCAGCCAGCCCCACAACTGTTCAGGGGCTGCCCTGGGGGGCTCACAGCAGTGCCCTGTCCCCAGTCTGCCTGCCACGGCCCACGGGGATGACGAGGCAGCAGTACCTGAACACCTGCCTGCCCCTGGGCCTGCTGGCCCTGCTCTGCGTGGCCCAGGTGTACCCGTTCCGCCTGCGCCGCGCCATCGCCGCCTTCTACTTCCCCAAGGTGAGCAGCCCGAGGACTGGGCACAGCGTGGGAGTGGCTCTGGAGGGGGTTTTGCTGACCCTCACGGTCTTTGCTGGTGGACCAGCAGCACATTTGGGTGCCAAAATATTGGTATTGCCAATATAGCCAGACGGGACGTGCCTTGGCTTGTCTGGCCCCTGTATCTGAACCAAAAAGTGGCAACTGTGGTGTTTCACCCCAGAAACATTTTTGGCTGGCTGGGTGTGTGGTGTTTCACCCCAGAGACACTTTTGGCCAGCTGGATGTTGCAGCTGGGCACTAGAGACCATTCCAGGCCTGCAGGAGCTCTGGTGATGGTGGGATGGAGCTTCCCCCCATAACAGGGGCTGCTCCTTGGGTTTATCTCTGGTGGAGAAGCTTTAAGGTGATGGTGAAGGAAAGGAGTCGGTTCTGATAGAGGGTTTGGACCCAGAGCTTTATTCTCTGAATGCAGCAGCAGCTCCAACAGAACTCCCTGAGCCCGTGGTTGCTGTTCCTTTTAACCCCGGGGAGAGGGGCAGGGAAGGGGTAGGGAGCCACCAGCCAGGTACAGGAGGGGAGGGACAAAGGACATCTGGATGGCCCAATGCCCCCCAGGGGTAGAGGGCCATCCTTTGGATCTGCCAATCACTCGATGCCCTTCTGAAATTCCAAGATTGGCAGACAGTGCTGGGAAGGGTCATGATGGGGAAGGGAGAGGTGATTGACACACCTGGGAGGGAATTATCAGGGAAGGGACCCGGGGTTCTGAGGTAAACCATGAAATCACACCGCAACACTACCTCCCCAAGGTGAGCATCCCGAGGGCTGGGCACAGCCTGGGGGTGGCTCTGGGGTGGGTTTTGCTGACCCTCAGGGTCTCTGCTGGCACAGAGGGAGAAGGCTCGAGTGCTGTTCCTGTACAACAAACTCCTGCGCCAGAGGAAGCATTTCCTCCACCTGCAGCGCGGGCGCGTGGCCCGGCAAGCCCGGCTGCCACCCGAGCTCGTGAGTGGGGACAGGGACACGGGGCTGCCAGGTGGGGTTACCACTGTCCCTTGAGCCCACACAGACCTGTCCTTGCTGCAGGGGACGGTGCTGCTGCGGTGGTGCCGCCGGCGCTGGCCCTGGCTGCGCCGCTGCCTGCGCCAGAAATGCACCTTGTGTGGGACCCCCGAGACCCCCCAGCACCAGCCCTGCCCCAACCCCGACTGCTTTGCCCTGTACTGCGAGTCCTGCTGGAGGGTGATGGGGGTCACCTGCATCGCCTGTGGGCCTGCAGACCCCGACCTCGTCCAGGAGAGCAGCGAGGATGAGGAGGAGCAGGGATATGCAGGATGAAGGTACTTGGGAATAAATGTTTTAATCCCCTGCGTGCATGGTGTGAAGTGGGGTCTGGTGTCTGCCAGGGGGATGCTGAAGGTGGGGTCTCTGCTGGATGGTGGAGGTGGAGAACCTGCTGCTTTTGGAAAGGTCAATTTTGAGTTAATAGCCTTGAACATTTCAACCTCTGTGACGGTGTTCACAGAGGTTCTTAGATAAAAGAAGAGACGAAGATCTGACTCTATGTTTCAGAAGGCTTGATTTATTATTTTATGATATATATTACATTAAAACTATACTAAAATAATAGAAGAAAAAAGTTTCATCAGAAGGCTGGCTAAAAATAGCAAAACAAAGAATGATAACAAAGGTTGTGTCTTGGACTCTGTCTGAGCCAGCTGGCTGTGATTGGCCATTAATTACAAACAACTCTATGAGACCAATCACAGATCCACCTGTTGCATTCCACAGCAGCAGATAATCAATCAATGTTTACATTTTGCTCCTGAGGCCTTTCAGCATCTCAGGAGGAAAAATCCTAAGGAAAGGATTTTTCGTAAAAGATGTCTGCGACACACAGCCTCAGAGTGCAAAGCAACAGCCCATGGAAGTGATGGCATTGGGAGATTTTGCTGTGGTTTCAAAAAGTTATGGGGTCCTCTAAGCCCAGTAATGTGGGTTTTCAGCCCAGCCTGACTCCTTAGCAGTCCTGGATTTTGCAGCAGCAGAATTAGAGGAGTATCTCAGAGGTCATTATGGAAAATCCAGGAATAAAAAGGAACGTGGTGCCCAGAAGAGCTTTGGGCAGTGGGGTTTCCAACCCCCATCAGCCTTGCAGTGCCAAAATCAGCTCCTGCCCTGCTGCAGGCTTGGAATTTACATGTCTGTGGTGCTCCAAACCCCACAGCAGCCATGAGGGATTTCCTGGGATACAGCCAGTGCAGGATGAGCATTAAATGAAGCAGAGAAATACCTGGGAACGGGACTCAACAGCAGAGCAAGACCAGCACAGCTATTCTTTATTTATTCTTAATTATGTCCTTTCTTTTAAAGAGATCCACAGTGGACAGATGGGCTGGGCAAGCTGAGACCATTCCCCACTCCCCCTCATCCCTGTCTGTACAAAGAGATGCTGCAGGGAAAAGCAAATATTTGACTGTTTGGGATGCTGAGGAAAGAGAAACCGGAACGTGAGCCAGCAAGCAGCTCCTTACTCAAGCAGAGCTTTCTGTGGCAGGGATTCAGCCCTCCAGAGGGGCTGGAGCAGGGGGTCCTGGAGGCAGCTGGAAGGGAGGATGGAGGAAGAACATCTGCATCCTTTTCAAGGATGTGCCCTTATCTCAGTCCCACAGCTGAGGGTGTTTCAGAGGAAAAATGGTGTTGGAGGGGATGCTTAGGAGGGGAGAGGAGTATTGCAGACATCTTTTATGAAAAATCCTTTCCTTAGGATTTTTCCTCCTGAGAAGGTGAGAGGCCTCAGGAACAAAATGT
>JAXCLO010000101.1:5590190-5601450 GCA_035583995.1 Arremon aurantiirostris | reverse complement strand
GGTCAGAACTGGTGGCACCAGGGTGCAGGAGGGTGGCACAGGCAGGGCAGGATGCGAGTGGTGATACAGAACGAAGCAGAATCGGGCAGGAGGGGACCCCAAACACATCACTGAGCCTTTTGGGGTCCCCTCAGGAGCTTTTGGGGACATTCTAAAGCACAAACCCAACCCTGCCATGCTCAGAGCTGGTGGCACCAGAGCTCGGGAGGGTGGTACAGGCAGAGCAGGATGCGAGTGGTGACAGAACGAAGCAGAATCGGGCCCGGGGAGCCCCAGCCCCGCCGAAACGGGGTGAGCAGGGCCAGGCCCCGGTGCCGCTGGGGCGGCAGCCCCGCCAGGGAGCGGAGCCGTTAATTACCTCATTGCCAGAGTCCATTACCGCTCCCCCCGGAGCGCTGAAATGGAGAAACTTCGGCAGCAGGGAGGGGCTGGGGGGATAAAATCGATCGCGGGGTGAACCCTTAACTCTTCCCTGCCCGCGCTAAGGGGGAAACTGAGGCACGGCCACGCCCACGAGGGGGACTGAGGCATTGCCATGCCATGAAGGAATCTGAGGAGCAGAAACAGGGAAGCCCGCCCTGTTTGGAGAGGGGGTGTCACCACCACACAGGGTCCTTTTGGGGCATTGCTCTGCGGCAATCTCCAGCACGGAGCTGGAAAAGCTCAAGGTTGTAATCTAGTTCCTTGCTCAAATTAGATAAGAGGGAAAAAAAGGGCCATAAATCAGCGTGGGCAGCGATTAGAGACCCCAAGGAAGCAGGTGGGGGGCTCTGCCAGCAGGGCTGAGCTCCAGCAGAGCCAGAGCTGCCCGTGCCAGGTCCCCATTTCCCGGGGCAGGACCCTCAGCAAGGATCCAGGAGAGCCAGAGGGGCCTGACCTGGGGTGAATTACAGGCTGGGAGCTCCCATTTCCCCCACTTTTCATTGTTCCACACCAGCACAGGGCACATCCAGATGCCATGCCAGCCCCAAACCCCACCACAGACCTCACCACAGACCCCCTGACCGCTCCCACTTTGCGCCGTGCCTCAGTTTCCCCCCGACCTCACCTCCCTCCTGCTTATCTCAGGTCACAGGGGGTAACAAAGGAGCTGCCAGGGCTCTGCCTGTGCTGCCTAATTATCCAGATGGAATCAATTCAGCTCCATTATGGTCAAATCCAGGTCTCCACCATTACCAAGGCGGCTGGAGAGCCTGAGGGGGGATGATGGAGTGGATGCTGCAGGGCGTGTGATAACCCCTGGTTCCGAGGAGAGGACACAGAGAAGGGGGGATGTCGCCCTTTTGGGGGGATGGGGTTTTGCTGCCAAGTCCCATCCTCCACCTGCAGAGCCCTTGGCAAGGAGATTCCCCAGGCCAGGGTGTGGCACAGGAATCCCTGGATTCTGCCCAAAATTATCTTCATGGCACAGCCCAAAACCATCCCTGTGTGGGCTGGGGATGGGGACACCATCCCTGCTCTGGGTACAAAACACAGAATCCTGGGCTTGTGTGAGCCTTGATCCACACCCTGGGAGGATCCCTGGCATGGCATCTCCTCTCCCCCAGCCAGGACAGCTTCCCTGATATGAAAATCCCCCTTTTTCCCCTCAAAATGCCACCCCGGAGAAGGCAGGGGCAGTGCAGGGGAGACACAGTTTATTAGTGACTGGTTTTGCTGCAGAGCAGGTGGGCACAGGGCAATCCCAACTCCCCTGGGGTAGAATTGAGCCCCCCCCAGCTCCTCCCCATGCTGGGGTCTCCCAGCTCTGCCCACCCTGAGCCAAGAGCCTCCATCCTGGCATTGTGGGAGTGCCAAGGAGCCACACAGGGGTGCCACAGCCCTCCAGCCCCCCTTTCCTGGGAGTGAGCTGGCATTTTGCACTATAAATAACATTTCAGGCTTCTCCCCCTCCTCAGGGCATCAGTCCAGGGCTGTGAGGGGCAAAGCCATGCCCTGGGCAGCAGGGCAGGCAGGGGAACAGCAGGGAGCAGAGGGTGCCAGGGGGTCCCCGCTCAGCCCAGGATGTCCAGGTACACAGGGGGTGTCTTGACGAGGGCCTGGAGGCGGCTGTGGATGTCCTTGATGGGCTGGCGCTGCTGGGGCTCCCGGTGCCAGCAGCTCTGCATGATGCCATAGACCTCGGAGGGGCACGTGCGGGGCCGCTCCAGCTGCCGGCCCTGCGTGATGCACTCGATGGCCTGCGGGGACAGGGGTGGAGATGTGACCCCTGCTCTGGGTACCCCTTGGGGGGGTGTCACCATCCTCCCTGCCCCAATCTGGGGGCTGTTACCATCCTCATTGCCTGCTCTGGGTACCCCAGAGTCTGTTAGCATCCTCCCTGCCCAGCGTGATGCACTCGATGGCCTGCGGGGACAGGGGTGGAGATGGGAGCCCCTGGCCTGGGTGCCCCTTGAGGGGGCTGCTACCAACCCCCTGCCTTGCTCTGAGTACCCCTGGGGGCTGTTATAGATGGGATCCCCTGCTCTGGGTACCCCTGGGGGCTGTTACCATCCTCCCTGCCCTGCTCTGGGGGCTGTCACCAACCTTCTTCCTTCCCCCACTCTGGGTACCTTCTTGCCCTGCTCTGGGTACCCCCACGGGTGCTGCTATCATCCTCCCTGTCCCACTCTGGGTATCCCCAGGGTCTGTTAGCATCCTCTTTGTCCTACTCTGGGTACCTCCAGGGGCTGTTCCCACCCTCCTTGCCCTGCTTTGGGGGCTGCCACCATCCTAGCCCTGCTCTGGGGCTGTTACCATCCTCCTTGCCCCACTCTGGGGGCTGTCACCATCCTCTTTGCCCCACTCTGGGTACCTCCAGGGGGCTGTTACCATCCCATCCTCCTTGCCCCACTCTGGGTACCCCCCTTCTCCTTCTCTGGGTACCCTCAGGGGCTGTTACCATCCTCCTTGCCCCACTCTGGGACTGTTGCCATCCTCCCTGCCCTGCTCTGGGGCTGTCACCATCCTCCTTGCCCCACTCTGGGGGCTGTCACCATCCTCCTTGCCCCACTTTGGGGGTGTCACCATCCTCCTTGCCCCACTTTGGGGGTGTCACCATCCTCCTTGCCGCCCAGCTCACTCACCTCAGTGTTGGACAGTTGGTACCAGGGCTGCTTGCCGTAGGTGAAGATCTCCCAGAGCACTACGCCGAAGCTCCAGATGTCGCTCTCGGTGGTGAATTTGCGGTACAGGATGCTCTCAGGAGGCATCCAGCGGATGGGCAGCATGGTCCTGCCCCCCACCTGCCCACAGCAGGGCTGTCAGCACGGCAGGGACCCTCCTGCTTCCCTTCCCTCACCCCTCAATCCCCAGGTTTGATGTCAGGAAGATATTTTTTACTCTGAGGGCGGTGATGCCCTGAGAAGCTGTGGCTGCCCCATCCCTGGAGATACTCAAGGTCAGGATTTGGAGCCAGCAACCTGTTCTTTTGGAAAGCATCCCTGCAGGTTGAGCTGGATGGCTTCCAAGCATCCTTTCCAACCCATTCTGTGGTTAAATATGGATGTGAGGAGAAGGGGTGGGAGGAAACAGCCAAGAGGGAAACTGAGTGTGGCCTCCCAAGCCAGAGCAGAGAGGAAGAGGAGCAGCTCACCCGGTAATAGTCGGTGCTGTAGATGTCCCGGGACATGCCGAAATCCCCGATTTTCACCACCAGCTCATGGCCCACCAGGCAGTTGCGGGTGGCCAGGTCCCGGTGCACGAAGTGGAGGGAGGCCAGGTACACCATGCCCGAGGCGATCTGCGTGGCGATGTGCAGCATGTGCCCCAGCGCCAGCGGGCCCCGCGGCTGCCCCGGGCCCTGCTCCAGGATCTTGGCATCGGGGCCGTGGGACCTGTGGGGCACAGGGGCTGATTGGACTGTGGGGAGAGAGCTCAGCTTCCCAATTTTCCAAAATATTCCCATTTTTCCAAAAGAATTCCCGATTTTCCTGGGAAGGCAGTGAGCCCCGCAGCTGCCCCGGGCCCTGCTCCAGGACCTTGGCATCGGGGCCGTGGGATCTGTGGGGCACAGGGGCTGCTTGGAGTGTGGGGAGAGAGCACAACTTCCCAAATTTCCAAAAAATTCCCAATTTTTCTTGGGAAGGCAGCGAGCCCTGCTCCAGGATCTTGGCATTGGGGCCGTGGGACCTGTGGGGCACAGGGGCTGCTTGGAGTGTGGGGAGAGAGCACAACTTCTCAAATTCCAAAAAAATTCCCAATTTTCCAAAAAATTCCCAATTTTCCTGGGAAGGCAGCGAGCCCTGCTCCAGGATCTTGGCATCAGGGCCGTGGGATCTGTGGGGCACAGGGGCTGATTGGAGTGAGGGGAGAGAGCACAGCTTCCCAAATTTCCAAAAAATTCCTGTTTTTCCTAGGAAGGCAGCGAGCCCTGCTCCAGGACCTTGGCATCGGGGCCTTGGGATCTGTGGGACAGAGGAACTGCTGGGAGCGTGGGATGGGTGGGAGAGAGCACAACTTCCCAATTTTCCAAAATATTCCCATTTTTCCTGGGAAGGCAGTGAGCCCCGTGGCTGCCCCGGGCCCTGCTCCAGGATCTTGGCATCAGGGCCTTGGGATCTGTGGGGCAGAGGGGCTGATTGGAGTGTGGGGAGAGAGCACAGCTTCCCAATTTTCCAAAATATTCCCATTTTTCCTGGGAAGGCAATGAGAAGCACAGAATCACTGGGTTGGAAGAGGCCTTCAAGATCATCAGCCCCAACACCTCAACTAAACCCTGGCACCCAGTGCCACATCCAGGGATGGTGACTCCACCACCACACAGAGAAAAGGAGAGAAAACAATTCTTATTCCTACCCACTGCTCCTGTTTTAGCACATGTGGAGTGTGTTATGGAGATTGTACACCCAAAGGGATATTGGACGTGGGGGAAAGTTGTTTTGAGTGATTAGCCAATCACTCAAAGCTGTGTCTGACTGTCTGGAGATAGTATAGTAGAGAAATATATAAAAATAAGTAGATAAAAATATATAAATATATAGAAAAAATATATATTTATATATATTTTATATCTATTTTTATATATTTTATATATCTGTGGCCACAGACTTGGCTATTAGACATGGGTGAAAGTTGTTTTGAGTGATTAGCCAATCACTCAAAGCTGTGTCTGACTGTCTGGAGACAGTAATGGATTTTTCTTTAGTATAGTAGAGAAATATATAAAAATAAATATATAAAATATATAAATATATAGAAAAATATATTTAAATATATACATATATATATATAATATATCGAAATATATAAAATATTGAAATATATAAAATATAAAAAATATAGAAATATATTTCTATATATAAATATATAGAAATACATAGAAATTTCTTTTTTCTTTTTGATATGTAATTTAGTAGGGATTAGTGTAATACAGCTTAATAAAGCAATTGTGCACACACACAGGGAGGGAATACACACAAGGAGGGCACACACAGCTGTGCATGCACAGGGGAGGGCACACGTGTGTGCACATGCACAGGAGAGGGCACATACACACACCTGTGCACACACAGGGAGGGCACACACACCTGTGCACACACACAGGGAGGGCACACATACCTGTACACACTCAGGGAGGGCACACCTGTGCACATACACATGGGGAGGGCACACACACCTGTGCACAGACACGGGGAGGGCACACGTGTGCACACACACAGGGAGGGCACACACACGTATGCCCACCCACAGAGAGGGCACACTTGTGTGCATGCACAGTGGAGGGCACACACACGTGTGCACACACATGGGGAGGGCATGCACACCTGTGCACACGTACATGGAGGGCACACACACCTGTGCACGCACACACAGAGGGCACACACATCTGTGCACACACACACGGAGAGTATGGACACCTGTGCACACACACAAGGAGGGCACACACACCTGTTCACACACACAGGGAGGGCATGCACACCTGTGCACATACATGGGGAGGGCACACACACCTGTGCATGCACACAGGGAGGGCACACACACCTGTGCATGCACACAGGGAAGGGGTACACGTGTGTGCACAGGCACAGGGAGAGCACACCTATGAACACATGTGAGGAAGAGCACTCACACCTGCGCACACACACAGGGAGGGCACACACACTTGGGCACACACATGGGGAGGACACACTCGCCTGTGCACACACACAGGGAGGGCATACATGCATGTGCACGCACACAGGGAGGGCACACACGTGTGTGCACAAGTATTTTTTAACTCTTTTTACCCCTTTCCAGGGGAGAGCACAGACACAGGGGAGGGCACACATGAGTGTGCACACACATGGGCCCTGAAGAAGACAGAATGTCAGGGTGGAAGGCAGCGGGTTGGGGTGCAAGGTTGTGTCTCAGGGTGGAAGGCAGCGTGTCAGGGCACACGGGCAGGGTGTGAAAGAAGCACCGTGCGTGCAGAGGGGCGTGCAAGCCCGGCCGGGGGCCAGCGCTGCTCCGCCCGCCCGCAGCCCTCGGTGCCTTTGATGCCGAGCGCTGCTGACAGCCCGGCCGGGGCGGCCGTGGCCGGGGGCTGGGGGAGCTCTGCTCGGCAGAACCATTAATGCCAACTCCCATAACAATAATCATAAAAGCCACGTCTCAGAGCTCCTCGCGCGGCCACTAAAGCGATGCCTCTGGCAGCCCCCCCCCCGTCTAGCAGCAATACCTGGGGGGGCAATCGAAAAGTCTCTGCTTATTCCAGCTGATGGCCAATCTCTCTCTATTTAAGCCTCTCAGACAGCTAATCTAATCAATATTGCAAGGAGGGCTGCATTAGCAGGGAGCAGGCTGGCTGCGCTGATGGAGAGGCAGATGGGGGGCTCCTGTCCCCCCCCTTGTCCCACCTGAGGAAGCGGTTGAGGTCGCCGTGTTTCATGTACTCGAAGACCATGATGAGGGGCTCGCCCTCGGTGCACACGCCGTAGAACTTGACGATGTGCTCGTGCTGCAGCACCGTCAGCAGCTCGGCCTCGCGCTGGAAATCCAGGCGGGCGCTTTCCGTCACCTCCTTCAGCGCCTGTGGGGACACGGCATCAGTGACACCCACCCCAGGGACCCCCTCACCCCCTCATCCTGCCCCCCTCCTCACCTTCACGGCCACCAGCATCTTCTCCTGCTCCGGGAGGAGATTGTAGCACTCGGCCAAGAAAACCTTCCCGAAGGCGCCCTCGCCCAGCTCCCACTTGAGCACGATGTCCCTCCTCTGTACGTGGTGCACGCCTGGGGGGACCCCCACCCGTCAGTGCCCCCCAGCCCGGGTGTGAGCATTGAAGGGTGCTCGGGGAGCACAGTGCCCAGCCCAAACCTTACAGGCGTTGCAGAAATACTGGGGGTTCTCGATGAAGTTGCTCTTGAGCCCCTCCAGCTTGCTCTCAGCCGAGGAGAGGGGGCTGCTGCCCAGGTTCATGAAGTGCAGGGACATGGCCAGGTCATCCTCTCGGGCCAGCACGGCTGAGCCTTGTGGGGACAAGGACAAGGCCATCAGGGGGTCCCCCAGCTCTCCTCCTCCTCCCCACAGCCTGTGCAGGCAGTGCCAGGCTCTGCCGAGCATCCCCCTGTTCGCCCGGCCCCCGGGGGCCAGGCAGCCCGATCAAAACCATTTAGAGGCTGAATCCATTCCAGGAGTGAATTAGCAGCTGCTGCCCGCGCTCCCGGGGGAGCCAGCACCTCTCCACGGGTGTCCCCCCCACCCACAGCCCCTCTTCCCACACCTGTGACCCAAACCAGGTGCCACAGGGACGTGGGGACGGGGCTGTCCCCGTGTCACAGCCCCACTATCGAGTCACCAGGCTGGGGGCACTCACGGTTAATGCCGAACTTGGAGCGGCGCCCGCACTTGTTGAGCAGGATGAGCATGACAGAGAGGGAGAGGCAGGCGAACACGGCCAGGGCCACGGCCACCGAGACCTGCTGGCAGCGAGGACAGAGATCAGGCCAGGCCCCACCAGGGATGGGAACAAACTGTGAGATGGTGACAAACCCCAGGGGCTGCCACAGGGGAAACTGAGGCACTGAGAGTCTGTCCTTCATCCCCATTGTATAACCCACAACCCCTGAGTGCTGTTTTCGCCACCAAGACCTGCTGGCAGCAAGGACAGAGATCAGGAGCAGGTCCCAGCAGGTCCCTTTTGTCACCCCGTGGCATGGGGAACAAACTGTGAGATGGTGACAATCCCCAGGGGAAACTGAGGCACTGAGAGTCTGTCCTTCATCCCCATTGTATAACCCACATCTCCTGAGAGCTGGTTTGGCTACTGAGACCCGCTGGCAGCGAGGACAGAGGTCAGGAGCAGGTCCCACCAAATCTCTTTCTCAGCCCGTGGGATGGGAACAACCCCATGAGATGGTGACAAGCCCCAGGAGGTGCCACTGGGGAAACTGAGGCACTGAGAGTCTGTCCTTCATCCCTATCATATAACCCCCGTCTCACTCGATCCTCTAGGGATTTGTGCCACCCTCTTGCAGGTGTCCTGGTCCCCCCATCCCACACTGCAGAGCATCTCCTCACCCCAAACGTGTGCTCATCTGTTGTCTCCACAGGTCCCTCCAGCGAGCTGTTCCTGGTGCCTGGGGCAGGGAGAAGGTGTAGGGTGAGTGTGGGGTCCTCATCCCCCCTAAAAAATGGCCCTGGAAGGACCTGGACACCCCAGGATGGGTGGAATGCCCAGTTTAGGGGAGCTGGGGCAGCAATCCTGGCCACTCACCCAGTGGGGACAGAGACACTGGAGCAGCCCAAAGGGAGAGAAAGGAGAAACACTCGTTATCCCTCAGGTGGGAGCAGCCCATCCTTGGGGGAAACTGAGGCACACCAGTGTAGACAACAGGCAGAGCCGAGTACAACCCATCCTGCACTCCAGGTGTGACACATCTCCTTGGTAGGACGGGGGACACCCCATGCAGCCCCTGGCTCTGGCACCTACCTGGGATGGGCTCCTCGGGGCTGAAGCTGAAGGGGTTGTCCATGAAGCGCACCTGGATGCTGCGGGAGGCCCAGCCCAGGGCGTTCTCCACCACCAGGGTGTAGTTGCCGTTGTTGACGTGCGTGGGACGGTTGAGCTGGAGGCAGCCGTGGAGCACGGTGGAGTTGTGCTCGTACTCCAGGATGAAGGTGTGGATGTAGGGCCCCTCCTTCAGGGCAGTGCTGTTGAACAGCCAGCGGATGTCGGGGACGGGGTTGCCATCCACGGAGAAGGGGATGCACCAGAAATGCCGGGAGATGGCGGTGTCCAGCAGCAGGATCACGGGGGGAACTGGGACAGACAGGGCTGGGTGGGTTCCTGAGGCAGACCCCCACCCAGCCCCCAGCCCAGCCCCTTCTGGACCCCTCACAGGTGACGTTCAGCACCACGCTGTCCTCTGCCAGCCCCGCCGCGTTCTCTGCCCGGCACAGCAGCTCCTTGTGGTTGAGGCGAGAGGAGACGTTGCTGATCTCCAGGACGATCTCCCAGTCCGAGAGCTGCAGGGAACACCAGGGGTGTTGGAGCAGATGCCACCGCCCAACCCCAACCAGCTCCTGCATCCCTCCCGTGTCCACCCCACCAGTGAGAGGATGCTGGGGTGGTTGAACTTGCCTTGGTGACAGCGAGCAGCTCGGGTCCCACCTCGGTCACCACCCACTCTGCGGTGGCCGCTGGGCTGGCACTGATGTGACAGGTGAGGTTGACGCTGTCCCCTTGGCTCAGCGCCACCTCGGGGGGCTCGATGTGGACACTCGGGGGGTCTGCAGGGACAGGAGGGTGAGCCGTGAGCGTCCCTGTGTGCCCAGGCTCAGGACAGGGGACAAAGGCATGGCCAGGCACGTACCACAGGCGTGGAGAGCCTGGCTGCCCAGGGCCACGGGCATGCTGCCCTCCCAGCAGAGCAGGGACTGGTTGCCCAGCTCGGCCCGGCTGCTGTTGTGCCACAGCTGCAGCCAGCGGAGCCCACAGGAGCAGTTGAAGGGATTTCCCACCACGATGCTGAGATGGAGCAGGGAAGAGAGCTCAAAAGGATTCCAGGCCCCACACGTTTGCGTGTGTCCCAGCAGAGTCAGACAAGGCTGCACTTGGGCACTCCCAGCCTTGTGTCACACATGTCCCATGTGCCACCCTGTCCCCACACCCGTGGATGTGAGAGCCACCATCTCACTGAGCATCTGACTGCATCCCCAGCTCTGTGTGTGTCACTGGAGGGGCACATCCCCAGTGGGAGATGCTCCACACCCACCTCCCCCCTTCTCTCTCATCACTCACAGCTCCTGCAGGGGCAGATGCCAGAAGGTTTTCCAGGAAAGGCTTTGCAGTGCATTGGAGGAGAGATTCCTGTTGGGACAGCCCCCATCAGCCACCCCTTCCCATCCAACACAGGTGGCACGGCGCAGCCCCGGGGCTGTCACACTGTGACCAAGCAAAACCAGCTCTGCCAGGCGTGCCACCAGCCCTCAGGACCCCAGAACAGGGTCCCCATCCGTTTTTGGGGTACCCCACCCTCATTGGTGCAGCACAGAGCTCCCGGAGGGGCAGCAGCTGCCTGCTCTCCTGCCCAGATCGATGGTTTCCCACTCAGCAGCAGTGGGGAAACTGATGTGCCCAGGGGCAGTGATGGGACACCATCGATCCTGCCTGGGCACGGGGACACGGGGGCAGGCCACCCTGCAGCGGGCACAGCCCCCGGGGCACCAACGGGGGCACGGTGGGCAAGGGGAAGGGGAGACTCACACGTGGCTCAGCTTGGGGGTGTCCAGAAAGGCATCGGCAGAGATGTGCTGCAGCCCCGACCCGGAGATGGTGCTGAAAGGAGGGGAGGGTGAGCACCTGGGAGAATCTCTGCTCTGGGAGTGATCCCTGGGACTCCTGGCAATCGGATTGAGCTCTGGGGACCCCCCCTTCACCCCACTCATTTCCCTGTGCAGGGACCCTATCGCTGGGATGCTCACAAGTTCTCTGCTCTGGGAGCGTCCCCTGCAACTCCTGGCAATGGGATGGAGCTCTGGGGATCCCCTCCCTCCACTCCCCACATTTCCCTGTGCAGGGACCCCACCCCGGGGTGTTCACACTCGGGGAGCATCCCTGTGACTCCTGGCAGTGGGATGGAGCTCTGGAGATCCCCCACTCTGTCCCACTCATTTCCCCATGCAGGGACCCCATCCCCGGGGTGCTCACGGGTTCTCTGCTCTGGGAGTGTCCCCTGTGACTCCTTGCAGTGGGGTTGAGCTCTGGGGATCCCCCCATCCACCACAGCCCTTCTCTCCTCTCATTTCCCTGTGCAGGGATCCCCATCCCGGGGTGCTCACGGGTTCTCTGCTCTGGGA
>JAXCLO010000101.1:5517074-5542918 GCA_035583995.1 Arremon aurantiirostris | reverse complement strand
GAAAAGAGGATGCAGTGACACCCACTACCACCCTCACCTCCTCCAGGGAGATGGGGCAGGGGGGATGGAGGCATTTCCAAAGGACAGGATGGGAGGGGAGGGATGCAGTGACTCCCATTCCCCAGTCCTCATCTCCACCAGGGAGACAACGGGGCAGGGGGATGGAGGCACTGCCCAAGGACAGGATGGGAGGGATGGGATGCAGAGTCAACCACTGCCAGCCCTCACCTGTGCCAGGAGGGATGGAGGCACTGCCCAAGGACAGGATGGGACAGGGGGGATGCAGTGACACCCACTCCCACCCTCACCTCCGCCCTGTCCCATCTCCCCCCAGGCTCCGCCGTCTCTCCCTGCCAAGAGCAGCTCCCGGGGGGCTGCTCGGGGGCTGCAGAGCCCCTCCAGCAGCGCCGCAGCCCCCGAGGCTCCCTATGCCCAGGTGCACAAGGAATCCGCCCGCCCCGAGCCCCCCGAGGCCAAGTACCAGCAGCTCATGTGCTTCCACGTCTACGCTGAGCCCCGCGAGGAGATGGACCCCAGCCCCACCAAACCCCAGGAGCCCATCCCAGGGGGACCCCCCACCCCTGAGGGACCCCCCATCCCCGAGGAGCCCATCCCGTTCTATGCCATGGCCCGCGGCGGGAGCCCCCGTGGCAGCCCCGAGGAGAACATCTACTCCGAGGTGGCTCTGGCTGGGCAGGGTGTGCCTGCCCGGCCCCCCAAAGCCCCCCAAAACGCTTTCTCCACGCTGCCCCCCAAAGGCCGGCCCCACCGGCGGCTGTTCCGCAGCGTTTCCAGCCAGGACTGCAGGAGGAGGCAGCACTCGGGGGCTCCCAGCAGGGACAGGGAGGACAGAGGAGCTCCCAGCACGGGCACACAGGTGGGTGCATCCCCAAGGCAGCTCCAGAGCTCAGCCCCAACACGAGTGAAAGCTCCTGGAGTCTGGGGGATCGGGGTTTGCTCCACACCAGGAGCACAGGGAACCTGCAATGGTTTGGGCTGGAAAGAAGCCCATCCTATTCCACCCTCTGCCAGGGGCAGGGACACCTTCCATGATGCTCCAAGCCCTGTCCAAGCTGGCCTGGAACACTCCAGGGATGGGGCAACCACAGCTTCTCTGTGCCAGACCCTTCACACACTCCCAGGGAAGAATTCCTTCCCAATATCCCATCCACCCCTGGCAGTGGGAATAATTCCTTCCCAAAATCCCACCTACCCCTGGCAGTGGGAGGGCATTCCTCTCTAATATCCCACCTAACCCTGCCCTCTGGCACTGGGAAGAATTCCTTCCCAATATCCCATCTAACCCTTCCCTCAGGTAGTGGGAATAATTCCTTCCCAATATCCCACCTATCTCTGGCAGTAGGAGCCCATTCCTTCCCAATATCCCATCCATCCCTGGCAGTGGGAAGATTTCCTTCCCAATATCTCATCCATCCCTGCCCTGTGCAGTGGGAAGAATTCCTTCCCAATATCCCACCTATCCCTGGCAGTGGGAATAATTCCTTCCCAATATCCCACCTAAACCTTCCCTCTAGCACTGGGAAGAATTCCTTCCCAATATCCCATCCATCCCTGGCACTGGGAAGAATTCCTTTCCAATATCCCACCTAACCCTTCCCTCTGGTAGTGGGAAGAATTCCTTCCCAATATCCCACCTACCTCTGGCACTGGGAGGCCATTCCTCCCCAACATCCCATCCAACCCTTCCCTCTGGCACTGGGAATAACTCCTCCCCAAAATCCCACCTATCCCTGGCAGCAAGAACCATTCCCCCTCATCCTGTCACTCCAATTCCCTACAAAAACTGAGTCCCTGTCCCAAAAAGCCAAGGGCTGGGAGGGTGAAACACCAACCCTGTGCTGTTTCCTGGCTCTCAATTTCCTCTCCCTGGGGATCCCCCAGGTTGTGCTGAGCCCAGAGCTGGAGCTGGAGCTGGATGACCCCGTGTACAGCAGGAGCACCCCCAGGGACCTGCAGCCCATGGCTGAGAATGTGTATGAGCAGCTGCCTGGGGACTGCTCCTAAATCACCTGGACAGCACCTGGATCCTGGCAGGAGCAACCTCAGCCTCCCCATCACTGCAGGAAGCCCTCGGCCCTGGGAGGAGCTCCAAAGCTGCTGTTGGCCCCAGCTGCTCCTCCAGCTTCCCAACCCTGCTGGACAGCACAGAGGAAACCCATGAACACATTCCAAGAGACTTCTGGTAATAAAATGAGGGGAAAAAAACTGTTACAGGTAAAACAGGGATGATTTTGGCACAGTTGGTGCATGCAGTTGGATATTAAATTGGCCAGAAACTGGAAAAAAGGCTACAGGTAAAACAGGGATGGGTTTGGCACTTGGATATTAAATTGGTCAGAAACTGCAGTGATGCTACACTGAACCTCCCCAAGCCCTGCCTGCTTCCTCAGCCACAAAATTTGGGATGACAGCACCGTCCCAGGGCTGTCCTGTGGGGCACAAACCCTGGAGAGCCACAGTGAGGCTGGGCAGTGCCAGTGGTGCTCACAGAACAGGGAGCCAGGATGGCCAAAGCCCTGGCTTGGAGGGAAAAGGAGGGTTGGGGGACTGTAGATATTTTATCTCTGGGAAAATTCACTTCTGACCTTTCAGAGACCTGAATTTTGTTGGTCTCAGAGGGCTGAAAGTGGAACAGGAGCCCTTGGAACTTCCCTTGGTGCTAAAGCCAAGCCATAACCCCAATGAGAAATGGAAAGGGGAACGTGGCAGCTCCAGCCCCCACAGTGCAAAATCCCCTGGCCAAGAGGGTACCTGGATGAGGATCTGAGCCCCTGGTGATGGAAACAGGGCTGGGTGGGTTCATTTAGAAATATATTCCTTCAGCAAATCTCTCCTGGGAGGATTTCACTGTACATACAAGATAGGAATAAATTACTCAACAGTAACTTTATTCTGATCATTCAAATACTCAAAACAGGCTCTGCAAAGTACTAAACATACAGGGAGCTAAACTAAAAATGAGATTAGTTTAAAATGTTCTAAGAAAAGACTTCAGTCATGGGGGTTTGCCTGTTTTTAAGAGGTACCATGGGAGAAAAACCACCTCTTGGGAGTTCTTCTTACCAGAATAACAAATATTGGCCATTTGAGCCAAAAAATAAAACCCAGATTGGTGGGAATATAAGTTAAATAACCAGGCCAGCTCTCTGCTCCCTTCAGCATCACCAAAGTGATGCCACAGATTTGGATCCATGGATTGGGCCAGCAGAGCTGCACAGGATTTGCAGTCGCATCACCTTGACAGAATTCCTTAAATAAAAATAAAAAAAGGTTTGATTTGAAGAAATTAGGGCTGGGCAGTCTCCTCTTCCCAGCCAGGAGGGGAAAGTCAACACTTAATTGAAACAGAATTGATACAAACAAGCTGGAAAAAAAAGAAATTACAGTTGGCAGCTCTCCTCTGTGTGTGCCCAGGGGAAAGTGCAGAGCTCAGTCCCAGGCAGCCACACGAGGGACATTCACTTTGATGAGTCTGAGAAGAGCCTGGGGCAGGACAGGAGGCCTTGGGCTGGGGGAGAAGGAAAGAGGAGGAAAAAGGAAGGAAAATATACATGCACACATGGCTCAGGGTAACCCAAAGCCCTGAGTGTGCCAGGCAGGAGAACCTCCCCTCCCTCCACGTGTGGTGCAGGTCAGGGGTGTCCCCTCAGCAGGGCTCAGCCTGTGGAGCCCAGAGCAAAACCACCCAATTAAAAACCAGGATATCAAAATTATTCAAAATTATTTTGACATGAGAGGAGTGCTGGAGCAGCCCAGACACGAGGAAACAGCTGTGAGGACACCTTAAAAGTAAGGACCAAAAGAAAAATTCCAAAGCCAGGCTTGCTCTTGGAACTCACCGTGTTTTAGAAAGGAAAACGACATTCTCAATGCACAGCAAGTCCAAGAGAGGAGCAAAGTGGGAACTGGGAGTTTATTGAGCCTCTGCTGAAGGGTCAGGAGGCCCAGCCTGTTCCCTCAGCACAGGAGCTGCAGCCTCACACCCAGCACATTCCCTGCAGTGCCTCAGGACCGTCCTTGGCCAGTGGGAACCTTCCACATTTACAAGGAGGGAGGGGAAGGATTTACAGCTGGAGTTTCAGGACCTGCTTGCAATGCCCCTTCTTCTGCCAGGCCAGGGGAGTGCAGTGTCCTCCCAGCCCCATGCTGGGGCCTGGCTGATCTCCAGGAGCCCAGCAGACACCGGACACAGCAGGTGACAGCAGCCAAAAAGCAGGACAGATGTGTCAGAATCCGTACTTGGCTTGAGTCTGCCTTCTGCTGAGCTTGTTTTCAGACCATGTGTTTTTCAGTTCCAGCTCCCTCTCCTTGGCCTGCAGAGATGGAGAGGATGCTGTTAAACCCTGTGTGTGTTTCAGTGACTCAGCAGCATTCCTGCCTCATGTGGATTAGGGAGCCCTTCAGCCCAGAAGCCTCGTTACAGGGCTCTGCACAATCATCCTGACAGAAGCCTGGATTAATTGGGATGCACAGGCATTTCATTGATGCTGAAAAGCAGCTTCTCGTGGGGACAGGGGTTTGCACAATCATCCTGACACAGGCCTGGATTAATTGGGATGCACAGGCATTTCATTGATGCTGAAAAGCAGCTTCTCATGGGGATGGGCTCAGCAGCCAAGCCCGGGGCAGAATCCAGGACAGGATCCCAAGGCCTCAGAATGTGCAGGAAGGGAAAAGCAAAGCTGAAATCTCAGGAATGGGATCCCCTTAGCTGAAATCTCAGGACTGGGATCCCCTCAGATGGAAGATCAGGACTGGGATCCCCTCAGATGGAAGATCAGGACTGGGAGCTCCTCAGATTCAGACCCAGGGCAGAATCCAGAACAGGATCCCAAGGCCTCAGAACATGCAGGAAGGGCAAAGCAAAGCTGAAAGCTCAGGATTGGGATCCCCTCAGCCCAAAGCTCAGGACTGGGATCCCCTCAGCTGAAATTTCAGGACTGGGATCCTCTCAGCTGAAAGCTCAGGACTGGGAGCCCCTCAGCCCAAAGCTCAGGACTGGGATCCTCTCAGCTGAAAGCTCAGGACTGGGAGCCCCTCAGCCCAAAGCTCAGCATGGGAGCCCCTCAGATTCAGCCACGAGGGAGAATCCAGGACAGGATCCCAGGGCATCAGAATGTGCAGGAAGGACAAAGCAAAGCTGAAAGCTCAGGACTGGGAGCCCCTCAGGGCCAGGACTCACTTCTGACCCCATTGGGTCTCACCAGGGGGCTCTCAGGGCCAGCCTTGTGCTGCCCTGCAGTGCTGCTGGATCAGCTCACACACCACAGGGAGGGCACTCACCTGGTGGATCAGGTATGTGATCTGGTGTTTTCTCCTCTGCTGTCCTGTGGGCTGATCTCCTTTTTTCTGGAAAAGCAGGAAGACGTGAATTGTTCAGCCTGGAGAGGTGCTTGGACAGCAAACCAAGACAAGGGCCTGCACAGAGCCATCCCAAGCATTTGTTCCCCATTAAACTGCAGATTCCTGGGGCTGAAACACTTCCTGGCTGGCCCTCCCCACCCACATGCTGTGTTCTGAGGAACTCCACTGCTCTCACATGTCATTATTTACCCTCCCTGGTGAGTGCCCAGCACCCAGCACAGCTCCAGCTGGATCTGGGCACTGAGCAGAGGCTCCCTCACCCTCACCTTGCTGAATGACTTCATGGTCTTCTCCTCTGTCAAGGATTTGGTCAGCCACTGCTGGGCCCCGCTCAGCTGGTCGTCACCTTTGATGTCCACAAAGTTGATCTCCTCCCTCCCACGATTCCTCTTGCCCTGCAGACGTTTGAACTGAAGGCAGAACACAAGAGCTGCAATTACACCCAGCACTGACCTGACACCAGGCACAGCAAACACTTTTCCAGCTTGGGGTTTTGATCTTTTGGAGATTTCCAGCGTGCTGTACATGAGAGTATCTAAAACTACTCAGCATCAAGGTTATAATTTCATTTTCCTATGCAGAAAGCAGCATTTGCTGCTGCTTCCAGACAGTGCCCATCCCCTGTGCTGGCATCTCCAATCCTAGGGTTAGTTTGGGGCCTCTCATGACAAGAGATTGAGGAGCTGGAGCGTGTCCAGAGGAGCAAACAAAGCTGGGGAAGGGGCTGGAGCACCAGGGGAGGCTCAGGGGGGACATTCTGGCTCTGCACAATTCCCTGACAGGAGGGGACAACCAGTGAGTTCTGCTCCCAGGGAACAGGGACAGGACAAGAGAAAAGGGCCTCAAGTTGTGCCAGGGTTAGATGAGGTTGGATATAGGGAAAATTCCTCCACCCTGAGGGTTGTGCAACCCTGGCACAGGCTGCAGTGGTGAAGGATTTAAAAGCCACATGGATGTGGCACTTGGGGACATGGTTTAGTGCTGGGTGATGGTCTTGGAGGCCTTTTCCAACCTCAGCAATTGATTCTATTCTGTATTTATCAGGTCTGCAGACCCAGCTGGAGCAGAACCCCACACGTGCCCACAACACAGCACGAGGCCCCCCAGAAAAACCACCCAGCCCAAAGCCCTGGAAACCCAGGCAGTGCTGGGGGGCAAGAGTGGGGCTGCCAAGAGGCTCCTGAGTTCTGGCAGAGCTCAAAGCCAAATTGCACAGGATTTGGGGACAGAAAATCGGGTGCCAACCGCTTCGTCGTCGATGAAGGAGGAGTCGGTGCTGTTCTCCTGTGGTGAGGCCTGGGCTGGTTCCACCTCGGGGTAGTACCCACTGCTGTAGTAATCCTGGCAGGGAAACAGGGAAATGGAAACCAGTTTGGCATGAGAGCAATCCTGGAGTGGCACCAGGCACAGATTGCCCTGAGGGCTGATTCCATCAGAGGGACAAAGCAACAAACGCCCTGAGGGGCTTCTCACAAGGAGTGACAGGACAAGGGGAATGGCTTCCCACTGCCAGGATGGGATATTGGGAAGGAATTCTTCCCAGTTCTTCCCTTGCAGTGAGGTCCTGGCACAAGTTGCCCAGAGAAGCTGTGGCTGCCCCATCCCTGGCAGTGCTCAATGCCAGGTTGGACAGGGCTTGGAGCAACCTGGGATAGTGGAAGGTTGGAACCCTGGGACTGGATGGGCTTTAAGGTCCTTTCCAACCCAAACCAGTCTGGGATTCTATTTATTAGAATTATTAGAAATAACCAGAGCTCAGACAGCAGCTCCAGTGAGCCCTGACTCTGCACCCTCACATGCAGGGCATTTTCACAGGAGTGCAGCTGTCAAACATCTGTCCAGCAAAGAACATCTGCAGCTCTCACAGTGTGGGAATCCTCTTGTGCCCAGTGCTGTGGCTCCCTGTGCCAGATAGCTTGGGGTGGATTCCCTGCCCTGAGCCCCAGGTATCTCACACAGGCTCCATTCCCTGCCCAGGTACCTCACATAGGCTGGATTACCTGCTCTGTGCCCCAGGTATCTCACAAAGGCTGCATTCCCTGCCCTGTGTCCCAGGTAGCTCCCAAGGACTGCATTCCCTGCCCCATGCCCCAGGCACCTCACACAGCCTGAATTATCTGCCCCATGTCCCAGGTACCTCACACAGGCTCCATTCCCTGCCCAAGTATCTCACACAGGCTGGATTACCTGCCCAGGTACCTCACACAGGCTGCATTCCCTGCCCCATGTCCCAGGCACCTCACACAGGCTGCATTCCCTGCCCTGTGTCCCAGGTAGCTCCCAAGGACTGCATTCCCTGCCCCATGTCCCAGGCACCTCACACAGGCTGCATTCCCTGCCCAAGCACCTCAAAAAGGCTGCATTCCCTGCTCAGGCACCTCACACAGGCTGGATTACCTGCCCCATGTACCTCAAATAGCCTGGATTACTTGCTCTGTGTCTCAGGTATCTCACACAGGCTGCATTCCCTGCCCTGAGCCCCAGGTACCTCACACAGGCTGCATTCCCTGCCCCATGTCCCAGGTACCTCACACAGGCTCCATTCCCTGCCCTGAGCCCCAGGTACCTCACACAGGCTGCATTCCCTGCCCAGGTAGCTCCAAGGACTGCATTCCCTGCCCAGGCACCCCACACAGGCTGCACTCCCAGCAGCAGCACCCAGTACCCAACTGGAGCCCCTCAATCCCCTCCTCAGAGCCTTCCCCTCCCCTCTGGCCAACAAACCCACCTGGTAGTACCCCCCAGGCTCTCCATAGGCAGAGGGGAACTGCCCATAGGGCTGGCTGCTGTAGTCCTCAGTGGCTTTGGGTGCCCAGCTGTGCTGAACTCCACTGGAGCCCACCCCTGTCTTGAACTCCAGCGGGGCGTTCGCGGCCGCGTCCTGGAACTGTGGCTGCGGCTCCGTGCCAGGGGGAGGCTCCTCCGAGCCCGGGTACAGGTAGGGCTCGGTGCCCACGGTGCCAGGCTCGCTCCTGTCCGACAAGGAGAAGTAATTCTCTGGCTGCAGCTCCTCGTCGCTGTCCTCCTCCTCCTGGGTGATCTGCTTGGTCACCTGCAGCGCCGCGCTCTTGGCCGCCGCCTTGATGGCCGACGGGGACGGGGTGGTGGGCACGGCCGGCTTGGGCACGGCTTTGGGTTTGGAGGAAGAGCTGGGGGGCTTGGCAGGCTTGGAGTCAGAGGAGTTTTCTCCTGCTTTCCTGGAGAAGGCGTAGGGCAGGAGCAAGCGGTTGGTCTCTTTCACCGGCGTGTTTTTGGGCTGAGGGAGCAGAGCGGACAAGCCGGAGCCCTCGCTGCGTCCCTGGTGATGCCCACGCAGGACAAATGGATCAGAGAAAGAAAAGAGGCAGATTATTCACTTTCCATGACTTCCTGACAGTTATCCCCCCCAATTCTAACACTTCTTGTGGGTTTCTCACTGCTTGGTCACTCTGAATACACTGCACAAAAAGCCAGGGGGATTCTGAGGGGAATTGCTGCAAATATCAGCCCAAGGGGATCAGTGTGGACAAATGGATCCCAGAAGGAAAAGAGGGAGATTATTCACTCTTCATGACTTCCTGACAGTTATCCCACTCAATTCTAACACCTCTTGTGGGTTTCTCACTGCTTGGCCACTCCGCACTGCATAAAAAGTCTGGGGGGTTTTGAAGGGAAATGTTGCAAATATCTGCCCAATTCAATTATCTGCCCAAGGTGATCAGAGTGGACAAATGGATCACAGCAAGATAAGAGGGAGATTATTCACTCTTCATGACTTCCTGACAATTATCCCCCCCAGTTCTAACACTTCTTGTGGGTTTCTCACTGCTTGGTCACTCTGAATACACTGCACAAAAAGCTAGGGAGATTCTGAAGGGAAATGGGAATGTTGCTAATATCTGCTCTATTCAAATATCTGCCCACGGTGATCAGTGTGGACAAATGGATCCCAGCAAGATAAGAGGCAGATTATTCACTTTCCATGACTTCCTGACAGTTATCCCCCCAATTCTAACACTTGTTGTGGGTTTCTCACCATTTGGCCACTCTGAATACACTGCATAAAAAGTCTGGGGGGGGTTTTGAAGGGAAATGTGAATTTTGCAAATATCTGCCCAATTCCCAAATTAATGCCTCTTTCACCAAGATTTAAATTGGTGAAATTGCCCAAAAGAAAGGACTTGAAAACACACAGGATTTTAGGAATATCCCTAAAATATTGTGGATGATTTGCACAAGTAGAAGCCCAAGAGTCAAACACTTTTCCCCATGATAATTGTTTAACCAAGGGTCCTTGTTATTTACCTGAAGAGTACTTTTTTTCTTTGCTGGTTCATCTTCCTCTGAATCTGACTGAGAGAGAAAAACCAGAGCTCAGCACAACTTGAGACAGCAAACTAAAAAAGTCATGCTAATAAATCTCAGGAAAATAAACCCAAAGGGAGGGAAGAACTGCAGGTGCACAGTTACAGGTCAGGGACAAACAACAACAGAGTTACTGGAGGGGAAGCACAAACCACACAAAGGATGCAAAGTTCCCTGCAGGGATACAGAGAATTGTTCCCAAAAACGCTGAAATTGCTAAATATCTGGTTAAAACTTGTGTGGAAAGCCTGGTTGGCAGCAGAAAAGGTATCTTTATCATTTCATGGCTCCTCAGAGAAGTTGTAAGAGGCAGCAGGGATTGAGGGCTTGTGCCAGTTTGCCTTCAAATCATAAATCAGGAAAGACAAGGAATGTGTATAAATAAAGAGAGTTGGGAATGACTGTGTTGGTTTGGGAGAGAGGAGACACTGCAGCTGCCCTGGAGCATCTCCAGGGGGTGAACCACAGCCATAGGAGGGGTTTTAAAGAGAAAAAAGGAACAACTGAGGACGTCAGTCACAGGCCATGGGACCCCCAGGAACCCCAAGTGGGAACTGCTCACACCAGCTCCAGTTTAAGGGACTTTTTGTCCCTTCCACATTCATCTGCTCAACACTGAGAAGCTGCAGATTGTGTGGTCACAGCAGAGCACAGAGAGGGGTGAGGCAGGAACAGATCCCTGCTCATTCCAGCTGTCTGGAACCCCACCACACTGTGCAAGGGGGTGAACAAAAAGTGGCTCTGAGGGACTGGGACATCCCTCACCCCTCTGTCCCAAAGGCTGAACCTCCAGAGCTCTGGGATTTGCCACCCTGGGATGGTTATTTGGAGCAGGAAGGGATGGGGATGCTGTGTCCTCTCCTCCTCTTTCTGTGAACCCCGCAAACACAGCACTGAGTTCATCTGGGCTCCCCCAAATGCTGCCAGGCCACTATTCATGGACACTGTTTATAAATCCACCAGTCCCCATGGAAATTACCCCAGTTCAGCTCTCCCCACTGCCACAGGCGTTCCTGTCACACCAAAACCAGCGACACAACCATCACCTCCACCTGGCAACAGGCTGGGCTATGAAAGCTGTCTCTGCCTGTGGGCACTGTGAACAGGATGAGTTTTAAGGGCTTCTTCCAACCCAAACCACTCCAGAACTCCAGATGCTGGTTTAGATAAAATATTAGGGAAAATTTCTTCTGTCAAGGTGGTGAGGGCCTGGCACAGGGTGCCCAGAGAAGCTGTGGATGGCCCTGCATCCCTGGAAGTGTCCAAGGCCAGGTTGGACAGGGTTTGGAGCAACCTGGGATAGTGGAAGGTGCTCTGACCATGGCAAGGGAGTGGAACAAGATGGGCATCAAAGTCCCTTCCAAGCCAAACCATCCCATGATTCTGTGACAGTGCTGTCCCAGAGGAAATTCATCCTCTGTCCTCAGCAGTGGGGAGAGGATGAAACCTCATCAGCAGGGATCCCGACTTAAAAACCAGATGGAAAGGGACCTGCCTTCCCCTGCTCTTGCTGTCTGGGTTCACAAGCCTGCAAGGCACAGTAATTACAAAAAAATCCCACAAAATGAGAGGGAAATGGTCACCAAAAAGTTTAGAAGACGCCCGAAGCCTTTAGACAAATAAGCAATAAACTGACTGAAAAATCCATCACCTGTGCACAGGAAACAAAAGATGGTTTTGGGCTACAACGCCCTTGCAGCCCCACATCATCAACTCGTTAACTCCATGAATAAGAAGGGTGCAGATAATCTGGGTTTGGCTGCATTCTGATTATAAATAAGGTTTCTATATCAGTTTAATTCTGCAAAGCGCTTTAGCATTAGGGCAGGCAGCCAGGACAAATCTCCCCGCGGATGACACAACAATAGATCCCGGTACACCTCGGTGTGACAGAGCGAGGGAAGAGCCCCGCTGGGGGAGAAGTTTCACCCCCGAAGGGAAGGGCTCGGGTTTGATGCATACTCACATCCCCCTTGTGCAGCTCGGGCGCCGCGATCCGCACCGGCTCCGTCCTCTTCTTTGGCTTGGGGAGGCCCAAACCCGCCCCGGGGGAGGCAGCGGGGGGCGGGCTGAGGGGGGAGGCGGCGGTGCCCGCGTTCCTGGGGGGCGGCAGGAGGAGCCCCCTGGCCCGGGGGGGCTCCGTGGCCCCGTCCCCGCTGGCAGCCGGTTCTGGGGGGTTCTCGATGCCGGCCTGGCCCGGCGGGGCGCTGCCGAAGCCGCTCAGGGTGGGCGGGGGGCCCATGAGGAAGGCCGGGGGTACCGCGGGGGCTCTGGGCGGGGGCAGCGCGGCGAAAAGCCCTCGGGATGAAGGCTGCTCGGCTGTGGATGGAGGAGAGTCGGCGGCTTCCTCCTCCTCGCCCGCAGGCTCCTCGGCATCGCTGTCCTCCTCGCTGCTGGCGTAGGCCACGAGGGACATGGCCCCGGGGAGGGCGGCCCTTGGCGGGCAGCAGCCGCTACGCGAGGCCGGGGATCCACCCTCCGCACTAGGCCGCGCCGCCGCCGCGCCTTCAGCGCCCGCAGCGGGGAAGAAGGGGCGGGCGGGGGCGAGGCTACGCCGCCATGGCGGCCCCTCCCCGTGCGGCAGCGGGGCCGCGGAGCGAGGCAAGGCGACGGCGGCGGCTCCGCGCTCCCGGTAATGGCTGCCGGCAGCGCCCCGCTGCCCGCTCTGCAGCCGCGCAGGACTACAACTCCCGGCGTGCACCGCGAGCAGCGCTGGGCCCGCCTCCCTGTGTGCTCCGCCGCTAGGCATCACGGGAAATGTAGTCTATGGTGCCACGCGGCGGGACCGGGACAAGGCCGCGTTGCCATCCTCCCCTCTTGGCACGGTTCGGGCACGATCGGTGCTGCCAGCCCCAGCAAACGCCTGGCCAGGAGCTGGGTTATCCCCCTGGCACTTTGCTGATTTTTGGTTTGATGCCTTTGGCCTCCTTCTAGCTCGTTCTGGCCTTAATAAAGCAATAAACCGGGCTGGAATTTGGGTCCCCAGCACCCAGCAGAGCTACTGTGAAGTAACAGCACCAAATAATTGTTACAGGTAATAAATGAAAAAGCTGAATTAATAATAATAATAATTAAAGAAAAATGGAGATAATTGAGGAGTGTAGCCTGAACCCTGCGTGGTTTGGAGCACTGTGAAATCCAGCCCCGTCCCACCCCTCCTGGCCTGAGGAGTGTTAAAAATACAGAATTAAAAATAGGTATGGAGGCCTTGGGGAACACAGGAGGATTCCAGGAGCTGGGCCACACGAGTTCCGTCTTCCTCCATGTAAAAAATGTGTATTTTGATTGTCTTTTCTCAAATATTAAAATGAATGTTGTATGTGTCATGTTAGAAAGTTATGCTGTATTGATTTGCTTAAGTAGTGTGTTAAATATAGTTTTAGGTTATAATATAATGTTAAAATAGAAACTATGCTATGTAAGATACTTTTTGAAAGGGAAAAATAAAGTACACCAAAATAACAGCCACAAAACACCTAAATCTTTAAAAAAATATATTTATTGCTCCATTATTAGAAAAAACTAACTTCTTCCTACCTCACTCAGCCCTAAAGACACTGTTAAGATTAAGAAGAAGTTAACACTGACCCAACAAAATCCTTTGTTTAAATAGAATTTATATATCATGTATGAAATGTATGAATATGCAATAAACTATTACTTTTAAAAGTTGATCCTCTGTTAACATGTGTCCTTTTTCAGGCTTATTTTACCCAAAAAAAGGTACCTGAACTGTCCATAACTCTTTATTTTTATTGTCTCATCATAACCCTAATTGTCCAAATTTTTATTACTCTAATTTTATTACTATTTATATAACCACTTTATTAAACTTTTCATATTTTAAAAACAAGTGTCTGGTGTTTTTCACAAATCCTCATTTCCCTGAGCCTTTGTCCATTTTTCCATAGCAGGTGGAGATTCCTGGGTTCTGTTCTCACCCCCAGAACAGGATCCTGCTGTCAGCCCTGACCCTGTGGATTATTTATTTGTTTTATTTGCAGCTCGTTAGGAGAAATTAAGCCAAGGAAAGCACAAGGAGATGGAAAAAAAAAGAGCCCAGCCCAGGAACCCCAACTGCCAGGGCAGGGTGGAGGTTCTGGTTTTACAAAATTTAATTTGAGTTTTATCCCAGGTTTGGTTGGGACAGCAGCACCCAAGTTTGGTCTGAAATGGGGACTAAAATGACAATTTAATCCCAAGTTATTGAGACTAAGGTGACAATTTAATCTCAATTTATTGGGACTGAAGGTGACAATTAATTTAATCCAAATTTATTGGGACTAAGGTGACAATTTATTTAATCCCAATTTATTGAGATTAAGGGGACAATTTATTTAATCCCAATTGATTGGGACTAAGGTGACAATTTATTTATTCCCAATTTATTGGGACTAAGGTGACTATTTATTTATTTATTCCCAATTTATTGGGACTAAGGTGACAATTTATTTAATCCCAATTGATTGGGACTGAAGATGACAACTTATTTACTCCAAATTTTAGGGATGCTGCTACACCAGGTTTACATCATTTTATGCTGGGTTTACACTGGTTTTGCACATTTTACACTGTTTTTTTACACAGTTTCACCATGTATGTTTTTTTACAGCAAATTTGGCATCTTTAAACTGTTTTTTTACGGTGTCACATAGATTTTGCACTGTTTTGCATTGGTTTAAAACCAGTTTTGCGCTGTTTTATATATCTTTATGCCAATTTTGCACTGGTTTACACAATTTTATGGCAGTTTTACACTGTTTTACACCATTTTATGCCAGTTTTGCACTGTTGTACATGGTTTTTACACCATTTTTGTGCTGTTTTACACTGGTTATTTACAGTGTTTTACACTGTTTTACACCTGCCTTTCACATTCCAGTTTTGCACTGTTTTACACATTTTTTACACCATTTTTGTGCTGTTTTACACTCATTTTGAACTGTTTTACACCTGTTTTTCCCATTATAGTTTTGCACTGCTTTACATATTTTTACACCATTTTGGTGCTGTTTTGCACTGGTTTTGCACTGTTTTACACCCGCTTTTCCCATTACCATTTTACACTGTTTTACGTGTTTTTTACACCATTTTTTGTGCTGTTTTACACTGCTTATTTACAGTGTTTTACACTGTTTTACAGCTGTTTTCCCCATTATAACTTTGCACTCTTTTACATGTGTTTTACACCATTTTGGTGCTGTTTTGCAGTGCTTTTGCATTCTTACACTGGTTTTGCATGAGTTTAAAACCACTTTTGCACTGTTTTACACAATTGTATGCCAGTTTTGCACTCTTTTACATGTTTTTTACACCATTTTGCTGTTTTACACTGGTTATTTACAGTGTTTTACACCTGTTTTTCCCATTATAGTTTTGCACTGCTTTAGGTATTTTTACACCATTTTTGTGCTGTTTTACACTGGTTATTTACAGTGTTTTACACTGTTTTACACCTGTTTTTCACATTATAGTTTTGCACTGCTTTACATGTTTCTTACACCGTTTTGATGCTCTTTTACACTGGTTATGCACTGTTTTACACCTGCTTTTCACCTTATAGTTTTGCACTGTTTTGCATGTTTCTTACACCATTTTTGTGCTGTTTTACACTAGTTATTTACAGTGTTTTACACCTATTTTTCCCATTGCAGTTTTGCACTGCTCTACACATTATTTACACCATTTTTTGTCCTATTTCACCCTCTTTTTGCACGTCTTTACCCCCTTTTTCCTCTGTTTTCCATCCATTCTGCCCGCTCCAACACTCAACTCCACACCGAGCTGTCCCTCCCCGTCCCCTGGTGACACACCGCGGTTGGTGCCACCCGCAGCGGGCACATTTTGGGTATTTTTGGGGTATTTTGAGGTATTTTTGGGGTATTTTGAAGTATTTTTGGGGTATTTTGAGGTATTTTTGGGGTGCCGGGAGCGCGCACGGCGCTGTGGGCGGGCGGTGCGTGAGCGCGCCCAGGCAGCGCTGCGAGCTCCGAGCGCATCCACCGGCAGCGGGAGAAGAAGGAGGAGGAGGAGGAGGAGGAGGAGGAAGGGGAAGGGGAAGGGTGGCCGGGGTGGCCGAGGGAGGGAGCAATTGAATTTCAAACACAAACAACCGCATGGGGCTCGGGCCCTCCGCCGCTGCGCCGCGCCGCCGCTGACCCCGGCCCGGGGGGGGCAGAGCAGCCGCTGCCTCTCCCCCTTCGCATTTGGGAGGGTTTTTTTTGCTGTTGTTGATTTTTTTTTTTTTTTTAGATTTTTTTAATATTTATTTGGCTAATCCCCTGCCTGGCCGGGTTTTGCCTCCCAAAGTTCATCCGTAACCCCCCCTCCTCCCCTCCCCCATCCCCCCTTCCCCCCGCCTGCTCCCCCGGTCCCGGGAGGAGCCGCCAGCCCAGCCAAGATGTCCCGGTCCAACCGGCAGAAGGAATACAAATGCGGGGACCTGGTTTTCGCCAAGATGAAGGGTTACCCGCACTGGCCTGCCCGGGTAAGGAGCTGGGCTAAGGGGTGGGAGGGCGGTGGGACCCCTCGGTGCTCTCCCGGTTCTCTCCCGGTGCTCCCCGTTGCATAACGCGGGGGGGATGGGGCGCACCGGGGTCAGGCTGCCCCGGTGGAGCGGAGCGGCGGGGGGGGTGTGTCCGTACCGGGGGTCAGGCTCTGATTACCCCCCCCCCGGATCTTCCACCGGGGCCGGGGTCCAACTTTGCCGGCTCCTTATGTAAGGCCGGGCCCGGCGGACTCGGGGGTTATTCGGTACCGAGGCTTGCGGAGGCGCTTTGGGACATTTCTTTGGGTTTTAAGGGGGGGTTTCATGTGTTGGAAACAACATCCCGAGCTCCCCCAGGGCCCTTTTTGTGCTGTTTATTCATTTCTCTCCCGGTGGAACGGACGGGAGGGGGGATCACGGGTGGAGACCGCGTGGCTTCTGGCACCGCGTGGGAGCGGGGACCCCCCGGTACCGGCAGCGGAGCACGAGGCTGGGCCAGCCCGGGGTGACCCCTCCATCCCCCGGGACCGGTACCGGGGGGGGTCCCTGCTCCACGTGGGGCCGCTCCATGAACTCTTCCCGCTCATGGGAAAGGCGAGCTCGCCCCCTTTGCGCTTCACTGATTATTTTGGGGGATTTCAACCAAACCGGCAGAGCCCCGAGCGTGTCCCCCCGGCTCTCGGTGGCCTCAGGGGTGCCACAGAGGTGGCAGCGCTTACGCCGGGAGTTTGGCTTTAGAAAATCGATAGAATTATTGAGGACTTAGGACGGGGGGAAGGGACCGGCGGGGTGCAGGCCCCACCATGTGCCAGCACCGCCGGTGTCCCCTGAGGGTCTTGGGTGTCCCTAAGGGGGGCCATGAGCCCGGGACCCCCGCGATAAACCCCAAACCATGAGGCCCGTGGGCAGCTCTGGCTGCACAACACGGCGCTGGTTATTTTTAAGCGGTTGATGATGCAGTTTAAAATTTCCTTGGAGTGTTTTCACCCCCCCACACACGCACTCTCCCCTCACGGCCTTGCTGCAAAGGGCACCGGGGGCTGCCTGCAAACCCCAAATTGAGCGGAAAAAAGGACGGAATGGGGGCGATAGGGATTTAAAGGCCGAGGATCTCTCCCCGGTGCCCCCCTTCCCCTGGCGGATTTGAATAACTTTTGTTTGGTTTGTCGGGTTCTGGCGGGGAGGCCGGGAGGGGGTTGGGAGCCGCTCGGATTTGGCACCGGCCCTCCCAACGCGCATTTGAAAGCGGCTTTGGGCGAGGAGGAGCCACAGAGAGGATCCCTGGGAGCTTCCACACCGCCTGCTCTTCCTTCCCTCCCTCGGGGGGAAAAGCGATGCTGCCCCCCGGCTGACCCATCCTCCTGCAGCCCTCAATCCTCCTGCAGCCCTCATCCATCCCAATGGGGTCCGGGGTGATGCCAGGTCGGGGCTCCAAAGCCTCGTGGGCTCAGCTCCCACTCATCTCATTTCACACCCCACTCATCTTCATCATTTGACCCCCACCATCATTTTTAGGGCAGGCAGGGGATGGTTTTTTGGTTTTTTTCCCCTCTCTCTGTGGTTGGGCTCCCTAGGGCCAAGGGGGTTTAGAAGCAGAGCCCTCCCCACCGTGACTAATCAGGCAGGGTTTGCCCGTGACTAATCAGGTGCTGTGATGAAACCTTAGCCGGCCACGCGTGGCGTTCCATGGGGTGTTTGTTTCCAACCAGGTGTGGCTGGAGCTCAGAGATAGGGCAGGAAATGGACGGGGGAGGGGTTGTTCCCTCCCTTTCTTCCCCTGGGGATGGCACCTGGCGCCGTTCTCCAGCACCAGCAGCGCGGTGGAAAGCTCTCCGTGAGAGGGGCAGTGTTAAACAGGGGGGAAACTGAGGCACCAAAGTGGAGAGATGAGTTGCTGGCACTGGAGGATGATGCTTGCCTCCCTTTCCCCCTCACCTCTTTTCTGCGGGGTCCCTTATGGCAGACCCTTGTTGTTGGTGCTTCCCTGCCAGATCTGCAGCCCCTCTTTGTACAGAGCTCTGGGACAGCCAGGGAGCAGGGCAGGGGATGAGGCAGGACCACATGGGATCCTGGCACCTCTGGCATCCCCCCTGACACCCCCCCTGGCACCCCTGACATCTCCCCTGGCCCTTCTGACATCTTTCCTGACACCCCCCCTGGTACCTCTAACACCCCCCTGGTACCCCTGACATCCTCCCTGGCACCCCTGCCATCTCCCCTGGCCCCTCTGCCATCTCCCCTGGCACCCCTGGGCCCTCTGACATCCCCCTGGCCCCTCCTGGCACCCCTGACGTCCCTCCTGGCCCCTCTGACATCCCCCTGGCATTTCTGACATTCCCCCTGACACCCCCCTGGCACCCTCCTGGCACCTCTGACACCCCCCTGGCACCCCTGGCATCCCTTTTCAGAGCATCTCCCATTCCCCTGGCTGTGCCATGGGGTCAGGATCCTGCTGGGCCATTCCCTCTGGAATTTGGTGCCTGTTGCCAGCCTGGTGCTGCTGGGATGGGGCCCAGTGGTGCCCCCAGGGCTGAGGAGAGCACCTGGGGGCACCCATGGGACTCAGAGGTGCCACCCAGTGCATGTGCCCCCCTCCCCCATGTGCTTCATGGACCATGTGTGACCCACATGAGTTAATTCCATTAATTAATTAATTAATTCCTGTGCCGGCCTTGTCCTGCGGGGGGGAAACTGAGGCAGGGAGGGCAGGGCAGGCTGAGCCAGTGGAGCAGTGGCAAAGGTGAAGAGCAGAGGTTGGGGGCAGAGTCCAGCTCGGGGCTTTGTGCCCGTCCCTCCCTGCCACGCTCCAGAGCTTGGGGACATTCCCAGCCCCTTTCAGACCCCTGGGTGCTGCCCCTGGGCTGTGACACCAGTGCCATTGGCAGGGGGACAGAAATGGGCACCTGGACTTTACCCTGGCACTGCAGCCGTGTGTCTGTCTGCTGCCACTGTCCAGACAGACAGACAGACACAGGCTGTGACAAAGCCTATCATGGAGCAGTTTGGGTTTTTTGGGTGGGTTTGCACTGTCTGCATTATCAGTGTCCCCAAAGGGGTGCCACCCTCCTGCCCTGTGTCCCCGCACCCCAAAATCCCTGCCTGGCCCTGCAGATAGAGCCAGCACATGCCCTGGGGGTGCAGGAGGGGCTGATAAAGGGATGGGAGGGGTGGGCTGGGTAGAGAATCCCATTGCCAGGGGGTCCCAGGTGTCCCATGGGGGGCTGGGCTGGGAATCCCACTGGGGAGGGAATCCCACTGCCAGGGGGGTCCCATCTGTCACTTGGGGGGCTGTGCAGGGATTCCCACTGTCAGGGGGTCCCAGTTGTCCCATGGGCTGGGCAGGGGATCCCACTGGGCAGGGATTCCCATTGCCAGGGGGTCCCAGCTCCATGGAGCCCCTCGGTTCCTGAGCTGGGGACGCGGTGACACAGCGCAGCCGTCCTGGAGCTGCTGCCTTTCCTTGGGGAAGGACATTAGGGAACTTGCTGGGGGATCTCCAGCAGGGTGCTGGCACTGCCAGGGGCTGTGGGGTGCCTGTGGGTCCCTGTCCAAGCCTGGCATGGGGAGGGTCTGTGTGCCAAGGCTGATGGGGCCTTTGGCACACTGTGACCTGCAGGAACGTGGCCTGGGGGAAGCTTCCCTGGGAGCTGGGCTGGGCCGGGCTGGTGGCCGCCCCTCTGAGTCACAGCATCCCCTCCTCCACCTTCGGTGCCACGCAGGGATGGAGCTGCTGCTCCCAGCTGCCACCATGGGCCAGGGACCCTCTGGGGACTGTCCCTGCTCCTGGAGTGTCCCCAGGTGCCAATTGGGGCATGGCAGTGCCAGGAGCCCCAGGGCTGTGGGTGGGAGCGCTTCAATAATCCTCAAACACCCCCTGGATCCTGGTGCAGGACCTGTGTGCCCCAAACCACACTTGGGCAGTGGGGATGGCACAAAGGCACGTGCCACCCAGGAGTGGGCATCACACCGACCCTCCACCACATCCCCAGTGCCCCATGCCCTCCATGTGCCCAGGGCCTGTGCCAGCTCTGCCCCGGGGCTGTGCCAGCACTGCCCCTCATCACAGTGACCAGCGTTGGTGCCATCCCTGGCTCTGTGTAAGAAACCAGGACAAACTCTTGGCCATGTCCACCCTGGCCAGGAGTGGGACATCACAGTGACCCTCCACCACATCCTGGTGCTCCTCCCAGTGCCCCATGCCCTCCGTGTGCCCCAGGGCTGCGCCAGCACTGCCCCTCAGCACAGGGACCAGCGCTGGTGCCATCCCCAGCTCTGTGAAGGAAACCAGGACAAACTCTTGGCCATTTCCACCCTGTCACAGCACCCTGGCCCTGCTGGCTGGGGAAACTGAGGCAGGGCAAGCTGTGGGGGTCACGGTGACTGAGGGAAGGTTGTGCCATGAGTCAGCAGAGCACTGGCACAGGAGCTGGCACCCCGGCTGCCCGGTGACAGTGACGTGCTGGCGCCTGCCCCGAGACCCCCACCCGCATCCTCCTTCAGCTCCTTGCACCTCCCTTTGAGGTTTTCTCGGGGAATTTATGGCTGCTGGCTGCAGGGGGGGTTATTTTTAGCTGCTATAAAAAGCTGCCGGAGTTGCTTTCCCTCCCTTCCCGCTCGGCGCCTTGGGATTATTCACGCTCGGTGGAGCAGCACCTGCCTGGGGCTGGCACCGCCTGCTGCCTGACCCCAGAGCCCTGCCAGGCTGTCCCCTTGTCTGCTGACCCCCTTCTGGCCAGGCTGTCCCCCCCTGGCACCCCAATCCCCGGGGCTGGCCCAGGCTGGGGGCGATGCCTGTGGCACTGCCTGAATTTGCTGAGTGTGTCTGAGCTGGTCTAGATAAGAGATAAGAGATAAGGGGGGAAGGGGTGGGAGAAGGGGAGCCCTGCTGGCCCCACACCTGTGGGCACCCCCTTGTTCTGCTGAGCACTGCTGTGCCAGCTCTGTCTGCAGACTGTGGGGAAATTCCCAATTAATTTTCTTTTCCTGAGCTGTGCCCATCCATAGGGCACTGGAGGGGATGTCCTGGGGACATCTGAGGAGCTGTGGCACCACTGGCAGCACCTGAATTTGCTGAGTGTGTCTGAGCTGGTCTAGAGTAGAGTTTGTAGGAGAGGGGAGCCCTGCTGTCCCCCATACCTGTGGGCACCCCCTTGTTCTGCTGAGCACTTCAGCAGAACAGTTTAATTGGGGAAATTCCCAATTAATTTTCTTTTCCTGAGCTGTGCCAATCCATAGAACACTGGAGGGGATGTCCTGGGTCTGAGCCTGAATTTGCTGAGTGTGTCTGAGCTGGTCTAGATAAGAGATTAGGGGGGGAAAGGGTGGGAGAAGGGGAGCCCTGCTGGCCCCACACCTGTGGGCACCCCTTGTTCTGCTGTGCACTTTCTGCCAGCTCTGTCTCCAGACAGAGCCACTGCATCCCGTGGGGGTGCAGGAGGGGCTGGGGCTGCCAGGAAAGGGCTGGGAAGGGAATCCCACTGCCAGGGGGAAGATTCCCAAGGAATTTTCCTTTCCTGAGCTGTGCCCATCCATAGGACACTGGAGGGGATGTCCTGGGGACATCTGAGGAGCCCCAGGGGATGTCCTGGGGTCTGAGGAACCCCAGGGGTCTCTGCCCTCTCCTCTCACCCCGTCCTTTGTGTCCCCCAGATTGATGAGATGCCAGAAGCTGCAGTCAAATCCTCCTCCAATAAGTACCAAGTCTTCTTCTTCGGGACCCATGAAACGTGAGTGGGAGCTGGGGCTCACAGTGAGTTTGGGAGGGCTGAGACCCCCCCTCTACTCCCACCCCTCACCCTTTTCCCCTGGCACAGGGCATTCCTGGGGCCCAAAGACCTCTTCCCCTACGAGGAGTGCAAGGAGAAGTTTGGCAAACCCAACAAGCGGAAAGGCTTCAGCGAAGGTTTGTGGGAGATCGAGAACAACCCCACGGTCAAAGCCTCCGGTTACCAGGTGGGTCACGAGTTTGGGGGGCTCCATCCCAGCTCCCCCCAACCTTTCCTATCTCCTGGGAGCCCCCTGTGAACCCCTCCATGCCCACAGCCCACCCAGAAGAAGAGCTGCCCCGAGGCGGCCGAGCGGGAGCCCGAAGGGGACGGGGACAAGAAGGGCAACGCCGAGGGCAGCAGTGACGAGGAGGGGAAGCTGGTGATCGATGAGCAGAGCAAGGAGAAGAACGAGAAAGGAGGCAGCAAGAGGAAAGCTGAGGATGCTTTGGAGGTACTGGGGGCGCTGGGCAGGGCTGGGGATGTTGGGGACAGGGGACAGAGGATGGGAATGTTTGGGATAGGGGCTGGGGATGTTTGGGACTGGGGATGTCTGGGATAGGGGATGTTTGGGACAGGGGATAGGGATGTTGGGGACCGGGGACAGGGGCTGGGGATGTTGGGGACAGGGGTGGGGATGTTTGGGATGGGATATTTGGGACAGGGGATGTTTGGGATGGGGTATGTTTGGGACAGGGGATGTTGGAGACAGGGATTGGGATGGGATGTTTGGGACAGGGGATGGGGGTGTTGGGGACCTGGAATGTTTGGGACAGGGGCTGGAGATTTTTTGGGACAGGGGCTGGGGATGTTTGGGACAGCGGCTGGGCTGACCCAAGTTCCCCCCCACAGGACTCCCCCAAACGCCCCAAGGATGCAGAGGGGCAGGAAGGGGACAAGAAGGTGGCCAACGAAGAGGCCCCCAAGGAGGAGCCCAAAGCCAACCCAGGAGAGGGGGACAAGAACAGCGACGCCGCCGACACACCGGCCACCAACGAGGCCAAGCAGGAGGGCAAGGAGGAGGTCAGAGACCACAAGGAGAGGTGAGGGGGGTGCTCTGAGCCCTGTCCCCACAGCCTCCAGGTTTTGGGGGGTTCTGACAAGAGCCTGGCTCTGTTCTTGGCCCCTCACAGCCTGTAGTGGCTTCCCTGGCGAGCTGATCCTTCCCCCTGGCTCCTGGTGCTGCCTCACGCCAGCTCGTCGCGTCCGGAGCTCCAGACAAGGAAATTTCCAAAAGAAAACAAAAAAAACTACAAAAAAAAAAAAAAAAGGAAAAGAGAGGAATGCAGAGCAGCTGGGTCCTGCCCCCGAGCGCTCTGTGCCTGCCCTGCTGTGGGCACACGCTTTGTGTTGGCGATTCCTCGGGGCTGAGCTGTTGATTTGAAATAAAAACGAATCTTGCCTTTTTAAAAGTGCTTGTGGGACCTGGGTGAGCCCCTGGAACCCCTGAATGAGGGGGTTTGGGACCCTTTGGGGCTGCCAGAGCCTCTTTGGCAACACATGGGCCATGGGGAGAGATGGGGCTGGGGCAGGGGAAGGGTTTGAAGGGAGATAAAACAGGAACTGCAGGATCACAGAATGCCCTGAGCTGGATGGGACACCAAAGGATCCACTCTTACTGCTGCCCTCAAAATTCCAGCATTGTCTAAACCCTCCTTGACCTTTAGGATCACGGAATATCCTGAGCTGGGAGGGACCCACAGGGCTGATTGAGCTCTGTCCTTGCACAGGATGCCCCAAAATGTTCCCAATCCCAACCTCCTAGAGCATTGTCCAAGCACACAGCTTCTCTGCTGGAATAGTGGAATATGCTGAGCAGGAATAATCAGGATAATCGAGTCCTTCATGCTCTGGGCCCTGCACAGGACACTCCAAAATGCTCCCAATACGAACCTCCAAGAATGTTGTCCAAGCACTCAGCTTCTCTGCTGGAATAGTGGAATATCCTGAGCTGGGAGAGACCCAGAGGGCTCAGTGAGCTCTGACCTTGCACAGGACACCCCAAAGTGCTCCCAATCCCAATGTCCTAGAGCATTGTCCAAACGCTCATATTTTATGCTGGAATAGTGGAATATCCTGAGCAGGCATAATCAGGATAATCGAGTCTGACTCTGGACACCCCAGAATCCCATCCTGTGCCCGAGGGCCATGCCAATCGCTCCGTGAGCTGTGTCAGGCTCGGGCCCGTGACCGTCCTTGGCTGCTCTGTCCCACACGCACAGCCCGGCCTGGATAGGCCGAACTGGGCCAACTAGGCCGTGCCTGGCTCCCTACACAGAGGACAGCACTGCCCGTCCCCTGTCCCTGAACCAACCCCGAGGGCAGCGGCAGAAGATGGAGCCGTGACCGGACTACAGCTCCCGACAGCCGCTCACCGTGGGCCGGGGCTGAGGGCCGGAGGGGCGGCGGGACTACAGCTCCCGGCGTGCCCCGCGCTAGGACCACAGCTCCCGGCGTGCCTCGCGTAGGACTACAACTCCCGGCGTGCCTCGCGCCACCGCAGCGCCGCGTCCTGGCCACGCCCCCGGAGCGCGGGAGCGGCGTGGCCCCTCAGGTGAGGGGGGGTCGGGACCAGGACCCCCGAGGGGGCTCTGTGGGGCTGTTCCGGGGTGTTGGAGGGGTTTGATGGGGTTCGAGGCCATTTGGGGGCGGCCGGGGCTCTGCGGGTGTCGTTCCCGGCGGGGTGGAGCGGGTATGTGCTCTACGGGTCCCCTTTGGGTGGTGGGGGGGCTTTGGGAGCCAGAGGGGTCATTGGGAGTCAGGGGGGGCTCTGGGAGTCAGGGGGGTCTTTGAGGTATCCATGGGGCCCTTCGGGTGTGGGGGAGACTCTGCCCGTGTCCCCCTCTGGGGGAATGAGCTCTGTGGGACCCCCTTGGAGGGGTCTCTCCCTGTGTGTGGGGTGCCCTGCGCCCCCCTGGAGAAGGGGAAAGTGTCTGTGTGACCCCTCGGTTCTCTATGGGGAGTGGGGAGCTCTGCAGATCCCCTTTGGAAGGAGAGGGTGCTTTGCAGGACACTGGGGTCCCCTTCGGGTGTGGGGTGCCCTGTGGGATCCCTGGGTCCCTCCATAGTTAAGGGATGGCTCTGCCAGTACCTGGGTCCCCTTTGGGCTGTGGGGAGTGAGAGTCTGTGGGATCCCTGGGTCCCTCCATAGTTAAGGGACGGCTCTGCCAGTACCTGGATCCCCTTTGGGCTGTGGGGATCTGTTGGGGACCGGGTCCCCTTTAGGGGATTGGGGAGGGTGACAGTCTGTGGGATCCCTGGGTCCCTCCATAGTTAAGGGATGGCTCTCCAGTACCTGGGTCCCCTTTGGGCTATGGGGATCTGTTGGGTGGGGTGACAGTCTGTGGGATCCCATTTGTGGGGAGCTGCTCTGCCAGACGCTTCCCTCCCGTCAGAGGGGGCTCTGGGTGGGTTGGGGTGACTCTGCTGGACACAATGACCCTGGTGAGGATGAGGGGTGTCCCCAGAGCTCCCTGCCCTCCCAGCCCGCAGCACCATGCGTCTGTCGGTTCTGCTGAGCGCGGCACGGCCGCGGCTGCCCCCGGGCTACCGGCACGGCACTTGGCCGCCCGACTCTACCACAGCCCGGCTCCGCAACCCCCCGGGACAGCGCCGCCGCAAGGTCTTCGTGGAACCCATCGCCAAGGACGACTGGAAGGTGTTCAAGGGTGACACGGTGAGGCCCCACCCTGTGAAAAATTCATGTATTTTATGATTGGCTTTTCGCAAATATTAAAATGAGTATTAGGTGTGTTGTGTTAGAAAGTAATGCTGTATTCATTCTCGTAAGTAGTGTGTTAAATATAGTTTTAGGTTATAAAAAATGTTAAAATAGAAACTGTGCTATGTAGGATACTTTTTTT
>JAXCLO010000101.1:5465594-5476287 GCA_035583995.1 Arremon aurantiirostris | reverse complement strand
AAAAAGAGAGAAATGTAATGCTAACTCCAGCATTTATAGATTTCTAAAAGTAACAGTGGGTTGGAGGGTGACAGTGCCACCTCTCCAATGACACCAGACATTCCAGAGTCCATCAAGTTTCTCTCCTTCTACAAAAGAATGCAAAACAATGAGTTATTTACAGAAAGTGTGTGAGAAAGTTCATTACAAGAATGTAAACGTCAAAAAGCTCAGAAAATCTTAAAAAATCAGGGCAACACGGTCCCTATCATAAGAATTGTGCTTATTAACATTGTCCCTATTAACAGGATTGTCCCTGTTACAGCAGCTTCTTCAAGTCAGGTCCAATGAGCTTTTGGAGGTTTTAACACACCCAAGATCACTCAGCTACTCTTGGAGGCATAAAAATCAGCAGGATGGCTTCTGTTGCATTGCTGGAAAGAAAAAGGTTTAATAAAAAGCAAAATAACAAACAGAAAAACCAAGCTAAGTGCCAGAGGTTCTTGCTCTTAGTAAAACACCTTACAAAAGTCATTAATTTCATTGTTCACATCCTTTTCTGGTTAATTGAGATTTATTTAATCTAGGTGAGATTTTTTTGGCTTCTGTTTAATTAGCTACCTTTAAATTTGAAGAAAATTTTATAAAAATTTTAATTTATTAGAAAATTTATAAATTTGAAGCCCCCTAAGTCCTGTGAGGTGTCTTTCCACTTAAATGGAAGAGAGAAACTTCTGAGCTTCTTTCAAATATTCAAATCTCAGCCCTGATTGGTTTGACCACAAAAAAACTCACTTCCTTTTCAAACCAGGACTTTTTTTTGAAGGAACAAAGGATAATTTCCCCACTCCATCCACAAGATGCTCACTCCCACCGTGCATCCCCCTTGTCTCTGGCAGCCCCAATTTTGGGGAGGGGGGAGCGGGGCCTGCCCGAGCCCCTCCCGCTGTATTTTTAGCCCTTTCCTTATAAGGTTCCCACGAATTTTGGGAGCTGAGAGAGGGATGAAGTCATGGCTGAGGTCATCCCGCCTCTCCCCCCTCTCGCTCACCCCACAGGGAGCTTTTTGTGCGGGCTCCATTGAAATCCCCCCGGCCCGGGCGGGCAGGAAACAAAGCCCTGCCCTGGCTGGCGGGGGGCCAGGCTGCGGGGGGGCTCCAGGGGCTCTCAAAGCAACAATTGGCAGCTCAGCCCCCTCAGGGCCCCCCCTTTGCACACTGCTGTTCGCTGGGTGTGAGCGGGGTTTGAGTGCAGGGCGCTTGCGCTGCTCTTTTCAGCACCCCCAAAATCAGCGCGGTCCCCAAAATCTGCCTGTGTGTACCCAGTGGGTGCTGCCCTGATAGGGTTTGATGGGGTTTGGGGTCAGGGGATTGAGTCATGGGGTGACCCAGGCACCCATGTCTCCCCCAGGGTCGTGTTTGGTCCCCCCAGGATTATGTTTGGTACCCCCAGGGTCACATTTGGTCCCCCCAGGATTGTGTTTGGTACCCCCAGGGCTGTGTTTGGTACCCCCTGGATCGTGTTTGGTACCCCCAGGGTCGTGTTTGGTACCCCCAGGGTTGTGTTTGGTCCCCCCAGGATCACATTTGGTCCCCCCAGGGTTGAGTTTGGTGTCCCCAGGGTTGTGTTTGGTCCCCCCAGTGTTGTGTTTGGGCCCCCCAGGGTTGTGTTTGGTCCCCCCAGGGTTGAGTTTGGTACCCCCAGGGTTGAGTTTGGTACCCCCAGGGTCACATTTGGTCCCCCCAGGGTCATGTTTGGTGCCCCCAGGGTTGTGTTTGGTACCCCCAGGGTTGAGTTTGGTACCCCCAGAGTCACATTTGGTCCCCCCAGGATTGTGTTTGGTACCCTCAGGGTCATGTTTGGTACTCCTTGGATCATGTTTGGTCCCCCCAGGGCTGTGTTTGGTCCCCCCAGGGTTGTGTTTGGTACCCCTTGGATCCTGTTTGGTCCCCCTAGGTTCGTGTTTGGTCCCCCCCAGGGTCACATTTCGTCCACCCAGAGACACATTTGGTCCCCCCAGGGTCATGTTTGGTACCCCCAGGGTCACCTTTGGTCCTGTTGTGGTCACACAGTGCTGGGGGACAGCCCAGGTCCCACTGGGAACACTCCTGATCCCACTGAGGACACGCTTGATCCCATGAGGGACATCCTTCATCTCACTGGGAACAGGCTGGGTCACATCAGGGACACACTCAGTCCTGTTGGGGACACACTCAACCCCTTTGGGGACACACTGAGTCCTGTTGGGGACACATTTGGTCCCACCAGTGACACCCTTGCTTCTGCTGGGACATGTTCAATCCCTTTGGGGACACATTCAGTCCCTTTGGGGACATCCTCTGTCCTGTTGGGGACACTCTCAGTCCTGTTGGGGACACTCTGTATCCTATCAGTGACACCTTTGTTCCTGCTGGGACACACTCAATCCATTTGGGGACATTCTCAGTCCTGTTGGGAACACTCTCGGTGCTGTTGGGGACACTCTCAGTCCTGTTGAGGTCATCCTCTGTCCTGTTGGGGACATTCTCAGTCTCTTTTGGGACATTTTCAGTCCTACTGGGGACACTCTCACTCCTGTTGGGGACATTTTCAATCCCTTCGGGGACATCAGTTCTATTGGGGACACCCTCTGTCCTGTTGGGGACATTTTCGTTCCTGTTGGGGACACTCTTGGTGCTTTTGGGGACACCCTCTGTCCTGTTGGGGACATTTTTGCTCCCGTTGGGGACACTCTCAGTCGTGTTGGGGATACTCTTGGTGCTTTTGGGGACACCCTCTGTCCTGTTGGGGACACTCTCAGCCCCTTTGGGGACATTCTTGGTCCTGTTGGGGACACTTTTGCTCCTATTGGGGATATTTTTGATCGTGTTGGGGACACTCTCGCTCCTGTTGGAGACACTCTCAGTCCTGTTGGGGACATTCTCGGTGCTGTTGGGGACATTCTCGGTGCCGTTCCCTCAAAGACCCCGGCGATCCCCCCCATCCCCCCGGCTACCTCCGAGCCTTCACCGCTTCCTCCCCTCCTCCTCCCCTCCTCCTCCTCCTCCTCCTGCTGCGGGAGGAAGGCTCTCCCCTCCCCCGCCATCTGCGCCCCCCGATCGCTGTCAGCGCCGCAGGAATGCGGATTCATTTCGCCAGGAATGTCACCCCCAGCACGGCCCGAGCCGTCTCCGTCTCCTCCTCCTCCTCCACCCCCTCCCCGGGACCCCCCCAGCTTTGGGGACCCCTCGGGGGGGGCTCGGGGGGCGCCGCTGCCGGGCTGTGTGATGGAACGCAGGCTCGGCGCCTGATTAAACTCATCAGAAGGAGATTTTATTTTTTTTAATTTTTTTTTTTTTTTTATCTTAGGGTGTTTGGATCCGTTGGAGTTTCACCTTAAAAGGAATCTGTCGCCTTCAGCAGAGGAGGGGGCCGGGGGTTTTTTCGGGGGTTTCTCGGGGGGAGGAAGGCAGCTCGATGTCGGCTTCTTATCGCTCCTGGCTCTGAGCATCCCTGGGCACGGGAAGCCCCGAGCTAAATCGGGCACGGGGCGATGCTGAGCACCCCCGTGGGTGCCAACCGTGCCAGGGCCAGCCGAGTCACCGTGTGCCCTGTCCGGCCGTGACTCAGCCCTTTGCCCGGCATAAAGGAGCTCGTTCTTCCAGCCGAGCGCTGATTTATGCGCCTCTCCCCACGCCCGGCTGCACAACGGGGCGATTGAGCCCTTCGCAGCCCCCCTGTCCTCACCGCCCTCCGGTTTGGGGGGTCCCCATGGCGTTCTGGTGGCTCCCAGGGCTGGGATGTGCAGGTGGTTCAGTGGGCATCGTGCCCACAGCGGGCTCGGGCACTGCCAGGCTGGGCTGGGTTGGCATCCCGACCGCTGCTGCAACCCAGGAGGAAACTGGGGGAATTCATGGGCAGCAGCGAGCCTTGAGGGGTGTCTGTGGAGCTCCCGGGGTGGGGGAGCAGCGCCTCGAGGGGTGACAGGGGTCTGGGGGTGGGGGAACATCGCAAAGGGTTGGGGTCTGTAAGCCCAGGGGGCTGCATCGCCATGGGAATGGGGGAAAATCCTTCTGGGGGCTGCATCGTCCTGGGGATGGGGGAAAATCCTTTTGGGGCATTGCCCTGGGAATGGGGGAACATCATCCTGAGAATAGGTGAAAACCCCTCTGGGGGCTGCATCGTCCTGGGGAATGGGGGAACCTCTTCCTGGGGGCAGCACTCTGGGAATGGAGGAGAATCCTCCTTCGGGGCATTGCCCTGGGGGGCTTTATTGTCCTGGGAATGGGGGAACCTCCTCTTGGGGACATTGCCCTGGGAATGAGGGAACCTCCACCTGGGGGTATCACACTGGGAGTGGGGGGAGCTCCTCCTGGAGGCATTGCCTTGGTGGGCTGCATCACCCTGGGGTCTGCATTGCCCTGGGAACGGGGGAACCTTCTCCTGGGGGCATTGCCCTGAGAGCTGAATTGTCCTGGGGGCTACATCACCCTGGGGGCTCCATCACCCCTGTGGTCTGCATCAGCCTGGGAATAGGGGATCACCCTCCTGGGGGCTGCAACATCCTGGGAATGAAGGAACCTCCTCCTGAGGGCATTGTCCTGGGGGGCTGCACCACCCTGGCACTGGAGGAGCTTCCTGGGGTTGCAAACAGGTTACAAACCCTGCCCAGCCTCTGCCACCCTCCCTCCATCAGCTCCTGGTTGAACTCCAGGGCCTGCTCAATCATTTCCATGGCCCTGGGGGCTGCACCACACCAGGGATTGTGGCCATGAAGCTCCAGGGCTGTGCATTATCCCAGACATGGGGCAGCACCATCCCACCCACGCTGCACCCACATCCTGCCCCCAGGACCCCCACCAGGGCACCATCCCAGCCCCAACCAGCCTGGAAATGCCACCCCCCCCATCAGTGCCCTCCCCTGCCCCAGAGTGAGGAGAACCAGCCCTGAGGGGAGGATGACGCTTTATTAAATTAATTTTGGGTACATCCAGCGTGGTTCAGCCCCCAGGGTCAGGCTGGGGAGCCTGGGGTGATGTACCTCAAAATGCCGAGTCCCAGGGGGGGATTGGGGGTGTCCCTAAGCTCCAGCTGGACATCCTGGAGGATTTGGAGAGGAAATCTTGCAGGGGATGGAGAAACACAGAGTTTAAATTAAATACAGCAGAGCAACCCACCCAGGAGGAAACTGGAAATGAAGAGGGGGTCCCAGAGCAAATATGAGAATTTGGGTGGGCTGTGAGGGTACAACAGAACTTGGTGATTCTCCACTCTGAAAAGGGGTGCAAAAAATCCACACAAACATGTGAAAAGCCCAGGGTCAGCCTGGGGTGATGTACCCCAAAATGCCAAGTCCCAGGGTGCAGTTTAGGGGAGTCCCTAAGGTCCAGCTGGACATCCTGGAGGATTTGGAGAGGGAATCTTGCAGGGAATGGGGAAACACACAGAGTTTAAATTAAATACCAGGTGTGTTCCTCCAGGCAACTCACCCAGGAGGAAACTCAAAATGAACCAGGGGTCCCAGAGCAAACATGAGAATTTGGGTGGGCTGCGAGGGGACAACAGAACTGGGTGGTTCTTCACTCTGAAAAGGGGTGCAAAAAATCCACACAAACACGTAAAAACCCACGGGGACTTGGGGAAGCATCAGGACGGGGTGGGATAAGGGGGAGCAATGGGGTCCTGGCAGGAAGGAGCTACCAGAACGTTCTGTCACTCGTCCCCTGAGGAGCAGGGCTGCTGCTGGGCCGTGAGGCTCAGGACATCAACATCCCCCAGGGCAGGGGACACGGGGCTCAGCTGCTTCCCCCTGAGGCTGCCATCCCCCAGCTTGGTGGCACTGCCATCCCCCAGCTTGGTGGCACTGCCATCCCCAGGGCTGGGGATCTGTGCTGGCACCACCCCCGAGGGCTCTGAGGGGGTTCCCTGTGCCGGGGCCGTGCTGCCGGTGCCGTTCAGCAGCTCCTCGGTGAACTCGGGCAGCTCCTCCAGGCTGTGCGGGCGGTGCAGCCCGTTCTGAGCCCGGAGCTCACCCTCCGGGGCCTCCTGCACCGTGGGCTCCTCCTCGCTGGAGGAGGACAGGGAGGAGCCTTCCTCCTCATCCCGGAACAGCTCGGGGTCTTCCTCTGCATCCCGGGAGAGCTCGGGGTCTTCCTCCGCATCCCTGGGGAGTTTGGGGTGTTCCTCTGCATTCTGGGGGAGTTTGGAGTCTTCTTCTGCATCCCGGGACAGCTCGGGATGTTTTCCTGCATCCCGGGACAGCTCTGAGCCTTCCTCCTCATCTCGGGACAGCTCGGGATCTTCCTCTGCATCCTGGGAGAGCTCGGGGTGTTCCTCTGCATCCCAGGAGAGTTTGGAGCCTTCTTCTGCATCCCGGGAGAGTTGAGAGTGTTCTTCTGCATCCTGGGAGAGCTCGGGGCCTTCCTCTGCATCTCGAGAGAGTTTGGAGCCTTCTTCTGCATCCCGGGGGAGCTCAGGGTGTTCTCCTGCATCCCAGGAGAATTTGGAGCCTTCCTCTGCATCCTGGGACAGATCAGAGCCTTCCTCTGCATCCTTGGAGAGCCGAGGACCTTCCCAAGGATCCCGGGAGAGTTTGGAGTCTTCCTCTGCACCCCGGGAGAGCTGAGAGCCTTCCTGGGCATCCAGAGACAGCCCGGAGTGTTTGCCTTCACCCTGGTAGAACTCAGAGCCTTCCTCTTCATCCTGGCAGAGCTCAGGGTGTTCCCCTCCATCCCAGGACAGCTCTCTCGTGCCAGGACCCTGCCCAGCCTCTGCCACCCTCCCCTCCATCAGCTCCTGGTTGAACTCCAGCGCCTGCTCAACTATTTCCAGAATCCCCGAGGCTTCCATGATCTCCACGGGCAACTCGGCTGTGTCAGGGATGTCTGGGGCCTCCTCTGGAGAACCTCCCTGCCCCAGGCTCTCACTGCCCAGGGCTTCCTCCTCCTCTGTGCCTGGCTGCTCTTCCAGGGGCTGCTCTGCTCCATCGGGCCCTGCCTGGGCCTGGAGCTCTGCTGTGGCCTTGGTTGGGTCATGGGGAGCCGTGCTGGGCTCATCCTCATCTTCCTCCTCCTCCTGCCCTGCCAGCCCCAGGGTCCTGGCATCCCCCTCCAGCTCAGCTGTGCCGTGGAGATCCTCATCTGGATCTTCTGGGTGCTCTGGTCCCTGCCACGCTGTGGCACCCTGGGCTGGCTCACCAGAACCTCCTGATGATGGTTCCACCACCCCCAGACAGTTTGGATCTTCTTCTGGGCCTTCCTCCAGCTCAGCAGTGCCCTCCTCATCCTCTGGCACCTCAGAGGGCACCTCCATACCCTCATCTGCTCCTGCAGCCAGCAGCTCCAGGTGCTCTGTGCCCTCCTCTGGCCCTGCAGATGCTTCCCCAGGAGCCCCCAGACCATCTTGGCCGCCTTCAGCTGCTTCCACTTGAATTTCTTCAAAGTCCTCAGGGATCTCGGCTTCCTCTGAGCTGGACAGCTCTTGGCTGGGAGCAGAGACCATGAAATAACCTTCCTCTTCTTCAGCCTCCTCTTCCTCCTCCTCAGGGCTGTCTGGCATGCTGACAGTGGGTGGCTGGTCCCTCCCTTCGCCCTGCTGGGCTGTGGCACACACAGGAGCTGTGGCACACACAGGAGCTGTGGCACACACAGGAGCTGTGCCCGTGGTGTCCTCGCTCTCTGGAGGGTCTGGGCTGGGTGTCCCCATCAGCATCTCCTCCTGGTAGAGGTGCAGGGGGGTGCTGTCGGGCAGGGTGTCCTCCAGCTCCACCCTCCTGCCCGTGCCCACTGCCAGCTCTGGGGTTCTTGGGGTCTCCTCTAGTGCCCACTCACCTGGCACCTTCCCCAGTGCCACCAGCCCTGAGCTCTCCAGTTGTGTGGGTTCTGTGTCTCTGGGGGTCTCCTCTAATGCCCACTCGTTGTTCTCACCTGGCACCTGCCCTGGCACCACCAGCTCTGTGTCTCTGGGGGTCTCCTCCAATGCCCACTCGTTGTTCTCACCTGGCACCTGCCCCAGTGCCACCGACCCTGAGCTCTCCAATTCTGGGGGTTCTGGTGCTCTGGTTGCTTCCTCCAGTGCCCACTCACCTGGCACCTGCCCTGGTGCCACCAGCTCTGTGGGTTCTGTGTCTCTAGGGGTCTCCTCTAATGCCCACTCAGCACTGTCACCTGGCACCTGCCCCAGTGCCACCAGCTCTGAGCTCTTCATCTCTGTGGGCTCCGTGTCTCTGGGGGTCTCCTCCAGTGCCCACTCAGCACTGGCACCTGGCACTTGCCCCAGTGCCACCAGCTCTGCCAGCTCTGGGTCTCTGGTGGCTTCCTCCAATGCCCACTTGCTGTTCTCACCTGGCACCTGCCCTGGTGCCACCAGCTCTGAGCTCTCCAGCTCCTCCAGCTCTGCCAGCTCTGTGTCTCTGGGGGTCTCCTCCAGTGCCCACTCACTGCTGGCACCTGGCACCTGCCCTGGCTCCCCTGGTTCCCCTGGAGCCTCTGCCAGCTCCTGGCTGTGCCCAGGGGCACCAGGAAGGGTTGGCACAGGCTGTGCCACGCTGCCCAGCTGTGCCAGCTCAGCCTGTGCCAGCGCCTGCTGCTGCCTCATCTCCTGGCTCCTGGCATCTCCTTCGTCATCCTCCTGGGCCTCCTCCAGCTCTGCTGGCCCTGTGCCACCTCTCTGCTCTCTTTCCAGCCTTCCTGCACTGCTCAGGGTGTCACCTGCCCAGGCTGGCCCCAGCACCCCCTCAGTGTCCCCTGCTGTCACCTCCCAGGGCTCTTGGGCACTGCCACGGTCACCCTCCTGTGCCCAGGGCTCCTCTCCTGGTTCCAGCTCCTCCTGTTCCTCCTCCTCTCCTTCCTGCAGCTCCTCAGGCTCCTCTGGGGCTGTGCTGTCCCCCTCCAGGGTCTCACCTGCCTCTTCTGCCCCACGGTCTTCTCCTGCCCCATGGTCTTCTCCTGTCTTGGAGCCTTCTCCTGCCCCAAGATCTTCTCCTGCCTCAGAGCCTTCTCCTACCTTGGAGCCTTCTCCTGCCCTATGATCTTCTCTTGCCCCAAGATCTTCTCCTGCCCCATGGACTTCTCTTGCCCCAAAATCTTCTGTCCCAGAGTCTTCTCCTGCCCCAAGATATTCTGCCCCAAGATCTTCTCCTGCCTCATGGCCTCCTGCCCCAAAGTCTTCTCCTGCCCCAAGGTCTTCTCCTGCCATGGGGTCCTGTCCCACCCCGTGATCCTCCTCTCCCAGCACCTCCCTGCTGGCCTCTCCCTTTTCCCCCTCCCCATCTTCCCCTCTGCCTGTCCCCTCCCCTGCCCCAGCATCTCCTCCAGCTCCCGTGGGAGGTTCCTCTGCTGGGATGGCCTCAGGGGCACCCGAGGGCTCCTGCTCCCTTCCCTTCTCTGCAGCCAGGTCCACCTCACACCTGGGCATTTTGTGCTGCTCAGCCCTTTCCTGCCCTGCATCAGCAAAGTCCTGCTCCAGGTGACCTTCTGTGGGCAGGGCCAGGTGGTTTTGAACGAGGACAGCACCAGCAGCTTCCACTTCTCTGTGGGGACATTTCTCCTCTTGCATATCTGTTCCTTCCTGCTGGAGATCTCCCTTCTCCTCCTCCTCATCCTCGGAGGGGTGTGAAGGCTCCGTGCTGGGGGTTTGTGTCCTTTGCTCCTCTGGCTTTTCCCAGCTGCTCTCTGTCTGCCCAGGCAGATCCTCATCCTCTTCCTGGGCCTCCATTTCTGCATCCCTTGGGCTCAGCACAGCAGGAACCTCTTCATCTTCATCTTCCTCCTCCTCCCATGCTCCCAGATCTTCCTGGCTCCCCAAGGGAGGGTCCATGCTTGGTGGGGATGGAGCGGTGTCCTGCAGGGTGCTGCTCTCCTTAACCAGCCCCTGGAGCATCACCTCCTCAACCCTCTCCTCATCCTCAGATCCCTCCTGCCCTTCCCCAGGCCCCTCTGGCACAGCCTTGGTGGGGAAAACAGGGCTGGGAGCGCGGATATCCCACGTGGAGCTGGGTGTGGGCTCCTCTTGGGGCTGAGCATCATCTCCCATCTCCTTGAGGGCATCCTCCAGCGCCTCGCTGACCAGCTGGGCCGGGTACTGCAGCCTGTGGGCATCTCCCAGGGGCTGCAGGCTGGCACTGCCACTGTCCCCAGAGGCTCTGGGCAGGGCACACTCCATCCCTGGGCTCATTGCTGCCTCATCTCCTCCTGGCCAGGCTGGACCTGCCACCCCAGAGCTCTCCTGCTCGGGGGAGAGGGGAAGGGAGGCTCTGCCTGCCTGGGGTGGGCTGGATGTGAGAGCCCCCAGCCCCCTAACCCTGCTGGCAGCGCTGCCATGGAGGGCTGGGGTGATTTTCTGGAGCTCCCTGGCGCTTTGGGGTGTCAGGGTGGCACTTTGGGGCGTCAGGGTGGCACTTTGGGGGTGTTTGGTCACCCTGGGGAAGGGAGTGCAGGGCAGCACCCGCCTGGCCTCGGGGCTCGCTGGTGATGCTTTGCTGCTGCTCAGCTCCAGTTTGAGATCTGAAAAGAGCAAGGAGGAACCGTGAGCCTCTCCCAGCTCTGCCCTGGCTCCTTCTCAATGCCCTCTCTCCTATTTTTAACCAGCTCCTTCTTGGAAAGTGGGAAATTCCTCCCTCCTGATGCTGCTGCTCCCGGGGGATTCGTGCCCAGCTGTCGCAGACATCTTTTATGGAAAATCCTTTCTTTAGGATTTTTTCTCCTGAGAAGCTGGGAGGCCTCAGGAACAAAATGTA
>JAXCLO010000101.1:5444443-5456973 GCA_035583995.1 Arremon aurantiirostris | reverse complement strand
CCTCCTGTCCCCGCCTGTCCCCGCCTCTCCCTGCAGGTCCCTACCTGGCTATGCCACTCCTCACCTGTCCCTGCAGGTCTCCACCTGTCCCTCCTGGTCCCCACATATCCCTGCAGGTCCCCACCTGTCCCCAATTGTCCCCACTCGGTTCTGCTGGTCCCCGCCTGTCCCTGCAGGTCCCTGCCTGTCCCTCCTGGTCCCCACCTTGCCCTGCCGGTCCCTGCCTGGCCCTGCCAGTTCTCACCTGTCCCTGCAGGTCCCCTCCTGTCCCCGCCTCTCCCTGCAGGTCCCTACCTGGCTATGCCAGTCCCCACCTTTCCCCTCCTGTCCCCACCTGTCCTTGTAGGTCCCCACCTGTCCCCACTTGTCACCACCTATTTCTGCTGGTCTCCACCTGTCCCTGCAGGTTTCCACTTGTCCCCGCCAGTCCCCGCCTGTCCCCACCTCTCCCTGCAGGTCCCCACCTGGTTCTGATGGTCTCCACCTGTCCCTGCGAGTCCCAACCTTGCCCTGCCAGTCACCACCTGTCCCCGCTTGTCACCACCTGGTTCTGCTGGTCTCCACCTGTCCCTGCAGGTTTCCACTTGTCCCTGCCTGTCCCCGCCTGTCCCCACCTCTCCCTGCAGGTCCCCACCTGGCTATGCCAGTCCCCACCTGTCCCTGTGAGTCCCCACCTTGCCCTGCCAGTCCCCACCTGTCCCTGCAGGTCCCCACCTGTCTGCACCTGTCCCCACCTGGTTCTACAGTCCCTTTTCAAGTCCAGCCAGTCCCTGCCAGTCCCTGCCCGTCCCTTTGTGTCCCTTTGTGTCCCTGTCAGGTCTCTCCTGCCCCTTCCTCCTCCGCCCTCAGTTCCTTCAGGCTCTTTGCTCTCTGACCCGTTCCCACAGCACTTCTCCCCTGCTCTGCCTTCCCCCATCCCTCCAAGGCTGATTTCAGGCAGGTCCTGGCTTTGCCTTCACATTTACACCCAAATTTCAAATTTACACACCCACCCCTTTGCTGCTCTGCCCACCCATCACTGGACAGTGGGATTTTGCTGGAAAAGAGACAAGATCATCGAGCCCAGCCATCCCCCACAGCCAGGGGCACCTCTGTCCCCAAGTGCCACATCCACAGGTCTCCTAAACCCCTTCAGCCATGGGCACTGCCCTGGGCAGCACCTCCATGGAGGAATGTTCCCAATATCCAACCTAACCCTGCCCTGGTGCTGCTTCTCCTGCTCCTGAGCCTTTTTCCCTGGGAGCAGAGCCTGACCCCCAAGTAACTCCATCCTCGTAAAAAGTCAGAAGGTCCCCCCTGATCCTCCTTTTCTCCAGGCTGAGCCCCCCCTGAGCTCCCTCAGGAGCTCCAGAGCCCCTTCCCCACTCTGTTCCCTTCTCTGGACACTCCAGAGCCCGATCCCCAAGTGACTCTGCCCTCCTGTTAGGGAATTGTAGAAAGGTGGGAGCAGAGCCTGACCCCCATGTGACTCCACCTTCCTTTCAGGGAGCTGTAAAAAGCGAGAAGGTCCTCCCTGAGCCTCATTTTCTCCAGGCTGAGCTCCGCCCATAACCCTCAGGTGCTCCTGAGCCCCTTCCCCACTCTGCTCCCTTCTCTGGACACTCTCCAGAGTCTGACCCCCAAGTGACTCCACTTTGTAAAAAGTGAGAATGTCCCCCCTGAGCCTCATTTTCTTCAGGCTGAGCCCCTCCACATCCCTCAGGTGCTCCTGAGCCCCTTCCCCAGCTCTGTTCCCATCCCTGGACACTCTCCAGAGCCCGACCCCCAAGTGACTCCACCCTGTAAAAAGTGAGAAGGTGCCCCCTGAGCCTCATTTTCTCCAGGCTGAGCCCCCTCTGAGCTCTCCCAGTTTCTCCAGAGCCCCCTCCCCAGCTCTGCTCCCTTCTCTGGACACTCTCCAGAGTCCGACCCCCAAGTGACTGCACCCTGTAAAAAGTGAGAAGATCCCCCCTGAGCCCCCCCTGAGCCCCCTCAGGTGCTCCAGAGCCCCTTCCCCACTCTGTTCCCATCTCCGGACACATTGCAGGGCTGAACCTGTCTGCTCCCACGTCTCTGCATGCACCATCCCTGTTCTGGCCTGTCGGTCTGTCTGTCTGTCTGTCTGTGTGTCCATCCATCCCTGCAGGGCCGGGCTCCACCTCCTGTCAGCTCCCAGCCCTGCAGGGCTCAGCGGCAGGGAGGGGACAGCAGTGTCACACACCAGCAGTGTCACGTACCGTTGATGAAGTCCTGCTCCTCGGGGGTCAGGATGGTGGCCAGGTGCCCCCCGTGGTGCCTGCACTGGCTCTCGGCGTCCTCCCAGCTCCTCCGTGTGGAGAAGTGTCGGTAGCAGGAGCCCTGGAAGCTGTCCCAGCCCGGGCTGCAGCTCCTCAGGGCTGAGCCGTGCCAGGGCAGAGAGGAGAGGGTGAGCACGGAGCCCAGCTCACCCCAAACTCCTCATCGCCCCTCCTTTGTGCCCGCCGGGCTGCTGGGAGCTGGGCAGCCTGGCCAGGGTGGCACCAGGGCACTCACATGGGCACCAGGGCACTCACATGGCCAGGGTGGCACCAGGGCACTCACATGGGCACCAGGGCACTCACATGGCCAGGATGGCACCAGGGCACTCACATGAGCACCAGGGCACTCACATGGCCAGGGTGGCACCAGGGCACTCACATGGGCACCAGGGCACTCATATGGGCACCCAGGGCACTCACATGGCCAGGCTGGCACCAGGGCACTCACATGGGCACCCAGGGCACTCACATGGCCAGGGTGGCACTCACATGGCCAGGGCAGCACCCAGGGCACTCAGATGGCAAGGATGGCACCAGGGTACTCAGGTACCCAGGGTGGCACCCAGGGCACTCACCCAGGCTGAGCTCCCCTGAGCTCTCTCAGGTGCCCCTGAGACCCTTCCCCACTTTGTTCCCATCCCCGGACCAGGGTGGCACCAGGGCACTCACATAGCCAGGGTGGCACCCATGGCACTCACATGGGCACCCATGGCACCCACATGGCCAGGGTGGCACCCATGGCACTCACATGGCCAGGGTGGCACGCATGGCACTCACATGGGCACCCAGGGCACTCACATGGGCACACAGGGGACTCACATGCCAGGATGGCACCAAAGGCACTTACATGGCACCCAGGGCACTCACATGGCCAGGGTGGCACCAGGGCACTCACAGGCCAGGGTGGCACTCACATGGCCAGGGTGGCACCAGGGCACTCACAGGCCAGGGTGGCACTCACAGGCCAGGCTGGCACCCATGGCCAGGCTGGCACCCATGGCCAGGCTGGCACCGGGGCACTCACGTCTCTCACAGCTGCTGCCCCCGTAGCCAGGCAGGCACAGGCAGGTGAGCTGGGCGCCGTCCTCCACGCAGGTGCCTCCGTTCAGGCAGGGGTTGGGGACACAGCCACCTGCAAGGGACAGCAGCCGTGCTCACCACAGGGCTCAGCACCTCCCTGGTGCCCAGCAGTGCCACCTGGGCATCCTCAGCTCCGAGGATTTCTGCCAGGCTGAGCCTGGGAATTGTAGAGGAAAGAATTCAAACAATTGTTATCTCTCTTTCTGTCAGCATTGTTTGCAGTTGTGGCTCTTCACGGTGTGTTATTCATGGGCACCAATAATGTGAGATGTTTCTAATTACAGACCAATTAGAAAAATCTAATTTTGAGTTCACCAATAGCGGGAGATGTTTCTACTTTGAGGCCAATTAGATAATTCTAATTTTGAGTTCACCAATAGCGGGAGATGTTTCTGCTTTCAGACCAATTAGATGTGTCTCATTGCTTTGAAGCCAATTAGATATTTCTGATATTTATTAGATATTAGATATTTCTGATTTTTAGCTCACCAATAATGTGAGATGTTTCTGCTTTGAAGCCAATTAGATGTTTCTCATTTTGAGCTCAACAATAGTGTGGGATGTTTGTAATTTCAGGCCAATTAGATTTTTCTGATTTTGAGCTCACCAATAAAGTGAGATGTTTCTACTTTCAGACCAATTAGATGTTTCTAATTTTGAGCTCACCAATAATTTGAGATTTTCTACTTTCAGGCCAATTAGATGTGTCTCATTTTGAGCTCACCAATAGTGTGAGATGTTTCTGCTTTCAGACCAATTACATTTTTCTAATTTTGAGTTCACCAATAGTGCGAGATGTTTCTACTTTGAAGCCAATCAGATATTTCTCATTTTGAGCTCACCAATAGTGTGAGATGTTTCTATTTTGAGACCAATCACCTTAGTGAGTCCCATTACAAAATACCCTCTACTCTCATTAAACAGAGCCTTCTGATTCACCTCAAGAGTGGAGTTTTCTTTCCATCCCTGACTCAACAGCCCAACATCCTCACCCCTGCAGTGTCCCACAGCAAGCAGGGCTCTGAGCTGGCTCTGGGGCCACCAGTTCTGGGCCAGGTGAGGCTCTCAGGTGCACCAGGAGGTGCCTGGAGCAATCCCACACCTCCCTTCCACCTCTGGGTGTGCCCAGCTCAGCATCCCTGGCCCACAGCTGGCCACACCTGGGGTTTTGGCCTCCCCTGGAGCACAGAGGTGAGAGATGGATGCTCTTATCTCCCTTTCCTTCAGAGCTGGGTGCTCTTATCTCATTGCCATGCCAGCCCCTGCCCCACTCCCTGTGCCCAGGCCCAGCTTGTCACAGACATCTTGTATGAAAAATCCTTTCCTTAGGGTTTTTCCTCCTGACAAGCTGAGAGGCCTCAGGAACAAAATGGAAACAATGGTTATCTGCTGCTGTGGAATGCAACAGGTGCATCTGTGATTGGTCTCATGTGGTTGTTTCTAATTAATGGCCAATCACAGTCAGCTGGTTTGGACAGAGAGCCCGAACCACAAACCTTTGTTATTCATTCATTCTTTTTCTATTCTTAGCCAGCCTTCTGATGAAATCCTTTCTTCTATTCTTTAATTATAGTTTTAATATAATATATATAATAAATTAATAAATCAAGCATTCTGAAACATGGATCCTCGTCTCTTCCCCAATCTGAAAACCCCAGTGAACACGGTCACATGTGTTTTTATCTTCCTCCTCCTCATTTCCATAGCACATCTGCTCCAGGGCTGCCCTTCCTCGCTGCCTGCCTGCTCCCACTTTCCTCCTCTTCCCACCAGGATGTCCAGGAACATCCCACCAGGATGTTCCTCCTCTTCCCACCTAGGATGTCCCCCAAAACTGCTGCAAAAAGACCCCCAGTGCTCATGACTGGGAAGGAGTGAGAAATTCCTTCCTCCCTGGCCCTGTCCCCCTCTTCCTCCTCCTGCCTTTTGGGGTGCCTGGCCCCTCTGTCTGAGCCGGCAGCAGGGCTCAGCAGGATGGGACAAACCTTGCAGCCCAGGGAGGGCTCAGGGTGCCCCAGGATGGGGATTTTGGTGTCCCTGGGGGAAGTTTGAGCTCAGGATGCTCCAGGATGGAGATGTTGGTGTCCTTGGGGGATGTTTGAGCTCAGGATGCCCCAGGATGGGGATGTTGGTGTCTCTGAGGGATTCTGGGGATCAGGATGCCCCAGGATGGGGTTTTCTGTGTCACTGGAGGATGTTTGAACTCAGGATGCTCTAGGGTGAGGATGTTGGTGTCACTGGGGATTGTTTGAGCTCAGGATGCCCCAGGATAGGGAATGTTCCTGTCACTGGGAGATGTTTGAGCTCAGGATGCCCCAGGATGGGGATGTTCCTGTCACTGGGAGATGTTTGAGCTCAGGATACCCCAGGGTGGGGATGTTGGTGCCCTTGGGGGATATTTGAGTTCAGGATGCCCCTGGATAGGGATGTTGGTGTCACTGAGGGATTCTGGGGATCAGGATGCCCCAGGATATGGAAGTCCGTGTCCCTGGGGAATATTTGAGCTCAGGATACACCAGGATGAGAATGTTGGTGTCCCTGCGGAATTGGATGTCTGTTCCCCTGAGAGGTTCTTGGGGTCAGAACCCCCTGGGAATGAGATGTCTGTGCCCCTGGGGAGTGCTGGGGGTCAAATTTCCTTAGGGCCAAGATGCCTGTGCCCCTAATTGGTTCTTGGGGTCAGAACGCCCTGGGATGGCGCCACTGGGGGGTTCTCAGGGTCAGAACCCCCTGGGAATGGGGGGTTTGTCCCTGTGGGGTGCTCAGATGGCCGTTCAGCAGTGGCACAGCTTTGTAGGAATGTGCTCTTTGTTGATGGAGTGACAAAACTAACTTTTGTTCCTTTTTGTTCCTTGTTTTCATTCCTTTTGTTCCTTTAAAAAGGAAAGAAGCCCAGAAGTTTCTCTTTTTGATTAGGTGAAAAAGGCATCTCATAGGACTGGGGTACTTCAAACTTCAGGATAGCTAATTGGACAGGAGCTAAAAATTTTGTTTGGGCAATTTATTAGAAAAAGAAGAGAACAGAGAAACTAGTTGCCTTTGTGAGGTGTTTTACTAGGGGCAGGAGGGCTTCTTGTACTTGGATCAGTTTTTCTCTGTAAAGAGTTTGTTTATTTTGCTTTTTATTAAAACCTTTTTGTTTCCAGCACTGCCACAGAAGCCGTTTTGCTGATTTGATGCCTCCTAAGGTAGCTGAGCTATCTTGGGTGTGAAATAGAACTCCAAGAGCTTGTGAGACTCCTATTACTGAGCTTTTTGGGGGTGGCAGTTTGAGGGTGCCCTGCAGGCCCAGGGTGGGAGCTGGCACGTGCCTGGCACGGGGTGCATGGCACAGAGTGCTTGGCACGGGCTGGGACGTGACTCTGAGCAGGGCTGGAGGAGCAGGGGGAGGAGGAGGAGGAAGCACAGCTGGGCACTGAGGTCCTTCCAGCCTGAGCACAGCTGGGGCTGGGGGGGCTGGGGGTGCCTGTGGGGGTCCCCTGTGCCTTTCCATGCCCTGGACTGTTGGGGCTGGACTGAGCTCCAGCATCTGCAGAGCTTCAGGAAGGGATGGGGATCCTCTGGTGGGTCTCACAGGGGCTGTGCCCTGCTTCTGCCTGCTCCTATCCCTTCTCTCCTACCTTCTCCTCTTCCTTCTCTCCCGTCCCTTCCAGCAGCTGGGTGTCCTGTGGGGGTCCCCTGTGCCTTTCCATGCCCTGGGTGCTGTGATTGGGCTGCTTGGCTGGGAGGGCTGAGTCAGAGCATCTCCAGAGCTGCAGGAATGGATGGGGATCCTCTGGTGGGTCTCACAGGGCTGTGCCCTGTTCCTGCCCGCTCCTCTCCTGTAAGAGCCAAAAGGAGGGATGCAGGACTCCAGGCAGCTCTCCAAAATGCAGTTTGTTGTATCCAAGGTGTTACAGCAGTCCAGGGCCATGGGTGACAGAGCTGTGCCTACAACTGTCAGATCCAGAACACCTGTGTCCCTCATTCAGGCTCTTATTCATGGTGCCCCATGTTGGGTGCCACTGTAAGAGCTGAAATGAGAGATGCAGGACTCCAGGTGGCTCTTCAAAATTCAGTTTATTCCATCAAAGATGTTACAGCAGTCCAGGGTCGTGGGTGGCAGAGCCTGTGCCTACAGCTGTCAGCTGCAGAAAACCCGTGTCCCTCATTCAGGCTCTTACTGATGGTGCCCCACATTGGGCGCCACTGTAAGAGCCGAAATGAGGGATGTGGGACTCCAGGCAGCTCTCCAAATTGCAGTTTATTGTATTCAAGGTGTTACAGCAGTCCAGGGTCATGGGTGACAGAGTTGTGCCTACAATTGTCAGCTGCAGAAGACTCATGTCCCTCATTCAGGCTCTCACTGATGGTGCCCCACGTTGGGCACCTCCTGGGCTGGGACTGAGGAGTTCTGCCCCACAAAGTGCAGTTCTGTGGGTGGTGCCCATTGGGGCAGGATGGCACCCCATGGGCTGGGTTTGGGGGGCCCTGTGCCACAAAGAGCAGTTCTGTGGGTCTGTGGGTGGTGCCCACAGGGGCAGGATGGCACCTCCTGGGGTGGGACTGGGAAGGGGGGCTGGGGCAGCCCTGAGGGTTCAGCCCTGAATGTCCCAGTGCCCATCCTGGCACGGCTGTGGGCATAGTGAGAGTGAGAGTGAGTGTGTGAGTGTGAGTGAGTGAGAATGTCCAGCACTGTGAGTGTGTGAGTGTCCAAGCATTGTGGTGTGAGTGTGAGAGTGAGTGTGAGTGTCCAGGACTGTGGTGTGAGTGTCCAGCCCTGTGAGTGTGGATGTCCAGCCCCATGGTGTGAGTGTGAGTGCCCACCCCTGTGCTGTGAGTGTGAGTGTGAGTGTGTCAATGTCCAGACCCATGCTGCGAGTGTGTGTGTGTGCAAGTGTGTGAGCGTGAGTCTCCAGCCCCATGGTGTGAGTGTGAGTGCCCACCCCTGTACTGAGTCAGTGTGAGTGTGAGTGTGTCAACGTCCAGCCCCATGCTGTGAGTGTGAGTGTGAGTGCCCATCCCGTGCTGTGAGTGTGTGATTCCCATCCCCGTGCTGTGAGTGTGAGTGTGAGTGTGAGTGTGATTCCCACCCCGTGCTGTGAGTGTGTGTGAGTGTGAGTGTGATTCCCATTCCTGTGCTGTGAGTGTGAGTGAGTGATTCCCATCCCCGTGCTGTCAGTGTGAGTGTGAGTGTGTGAGTGTGAGTGTGATTCCCATTCCTGTGCTGTGAGTGTGAGTGAGTGTGATTCCCATCCCTGTGCTGTCAGTGTGAGTGTGAGTGTGTGAGTGTGAGTGTGATTCCCATCCCCGTGCTGTGAGTGAGATTCCCATCCCCGTGCTGTCAGTGCGCGTGTGAGTGTGAGTGTGATTCCCACCCCGCGCTGAGTGTGAGTGTGAGCGTGATTCCCATCTCTGTGCTGTGAGTGTGAGTGTGAGTGTGATTCCCATCCTGTGCTGTCAGTGTGAGTGCGAGTGTGTGAGTGTGAGTGCGATTCCCATCCCATGCTGCAAGTGTGAGTGTGATTCCCATCCCTGTGCTGTGAGTGTGAGTGTGATTCCCACCCCGTGCTGTCAGTGTGAGTGTGAGTGTGTGATTCCCACCCCGTGCTGTCAGTGTGAGTGTGTGAGTGTGAGTGATTCCCATCCCCGCGCTGTGAGTGTGAGTGTGAGTGTGATTCCCACCCCGTGCTGTGAGTGTGAGTGTGTAAGTGTGAGTGTGAGTGCGATTCCCATCCTGTGCTGTAAATGTGTGAGTGTGAGTGTGATTCCCACCCCGCGCTGTGTCCCATCACCCCCCCGGCCATTCCCTCCTCCCCGGAGCTGCAGCGCTGCCGGTGCCGCCTCTGCCGCCCGCAATTATTTCCCAGGGTGCCAAACGATTAATTCAGCTCAGGAACGGAGCTGAGGCTTTCTGCAAACTCACCCGAGCAATTCCCTGGCAGCTCCGCGCCGCCCCCCCGGCCAGGGAATGCTCCGTGCCAGGCAAACTTTCTGCGAGATCAGCTTTAAAAACACTCGGTGCCAGGTGCTGGGTGCTGCCCCTCTGCCAAGGGTTGTGCCCAAAGGACCCCACCCGTGCCCAGGTCCCCAGAATTCCTGCAGGATTGAGGATTTGAGGCATTGCAGCCAAAAGATGCATCAATGATCCTGGCCCTGCCGCAGATGCGGGTAAACTGAGGCACGGAGTGAGCTTGCCTGTGAGTGCTGCCCTCTGCCAGCTCGGCTCTGACTGCTCCCACAACCAAAGGGGTTTGTGGATGACCCTTAGAGGGGTTTGTGGATGTCCCTTAAAGGGGTTTGTGATGTCCCTTAGAGGGGTCTGTGATGTCCCTTAGAGGGGTTTGTGGGGGCTGGCAAAGCCCCCGGACTCCTTCACCCACCTCGGCCCCGCAGCACAAGGGGTTTTTTACATGACAAAGCCTCTGCTGGCTACCGGGACCCCCGCCCGCCGCCCCCTCCCCATCCAGCCGAAGCTGCCAAATCCCAGGAATCGCCACCCCAAGGGCATTCCCGAGCCATGGAAGGGTCTGGGTGGGCGACACCCCCATTCTCTGCTCCCCCAGTTCTGCTGCATTGGGTTAACACCGGGCTGAGCATCCTCCTCATCCTCCTCATCCTCCTCATTCTCCTCTCGTGCCGGCTTTGCCAGCTGCCAGGAGGGAGGGACGGGGAGGGACGAGCAGCCTGCCAACACGGTAGTATCTTTTTTCTTTCTTCTCCTTCTTAATTAGGGGAAGGAATAAATATAAAAGGAGGAGGGAAAGGGGAAGGGAAAAAAAGCAAAAAAAAAAAAAAGCGGAGTGGAGGACACGGACACACACACACACAGAGAAGGCTCTTTTCTCGGTGCCTGCACTTATGCCTGGTGCAGCTCCGTGCCAGCCCTGCTGCCGAACTGCCCGCGCTGCCCCGGAGGAGCCGCAGCTCAGCCGCACGCCGGGCCCCGGGGCCGGGGCTGCGGGCCCGCACCGAGCCAGGTGAGCTGGGGGTACCGGGGAACCCCGGGGGTGCGGCCCCGCACCGAGCCAGGTGAGCTGGAGGGGTACCGGGGGTACCCCGGGATCTGCGGTGCCCCAGTGCTGGTGCCCACAGGATCTGCGGTGTCCCCGGGATCTGCGCTTTCCATCCCGGTCTCTCCTTTCAGCTCCGCACAGAAAGCGAAACGAGAGCCGGGCTGGCTCAGCTCAGAGGTTTCCCCGGGGTTTTTCCCCTCGCACCGTCCTGCCCTGCAGCGGGGGGTGCTCGGGTGGCTTTGTCCTTGTCCCCGAGGTTTCTGGAGGGGGCGGCTCCGCAGCGCCGAGGGCACAGCGGGGGCTGGGGGGGTTCTGCCAACTTGGGAGGAGAAAGGAGTTTGGTTCTGCCCGGCTGCTGCAGCCTGGAGCCAGGCTGGAACCCAGCTTAGAGCCCAGCCTGGAACCCAGCCTAGAGCCCAACTTAGAGCCCAGCCTAGAACCCAGCCTAGAACCCAGCCTAGAGCCCAGCCTAAAGCCCAGCCCAGCAGCAGGGCTCCAAGGTGTTGGGCACAAAAAGCATTTTCGGGGCTGTTTCCTCAGGAACCCCGTTTTGGGAGAGGGGCTAAGAGTCCAGGATGGGGTTGGTGTGTTCCGTTTGTCCTGCAGAGTCCCCGCTCCTTGTCCCAAGGAGGCTGCAGCAGTGCAAAGGGAAACTGAGGCACGGAGCCGGGCAGGGATCAGGCTCCCCCCGCTCCTTCCCGTTCGTGTCACTGCTCTGGGCTCGGGGCAAAGCTGCCCGGTCTGGGATGGGCTGGGGCCAAGCCCAAGATTTGGGATTTTGTGATTTCGGGATTTTGGGATGGTTTTCCCCGTCCTCCCCCAGCTCTCTCTGCTGGGAGGCAGGAGGGGGCAAGAGGTGAAATATTTCAGGATTTTCACGGCTTTTTCTAACCCATCAGCCCCGCTGTGAACCCCAGACCCGCCGGGGGTGTCCCGGGGAGGGGGAATTTTCTCGCTGTCCTTTTCCCCTCCCGCAGCCGGAGCATTTCATCCCCAGGGTGAAGGGGCTGCCCTTGAGCATCCTTGCCAGGGACCTCTGCCCCTGGCACTTCTCCGGGCTCAGCCCACCCCAGAACCTGTTGCTCTTCCTCTTGGCCACCCGAGGGGTGGGAGAATCCCCCCTGTGCCCATCCTGGAGGGTTTTGCACGGCAGGCAGAGGCCGAGCAGGATATTTCAGAGCTGCTTTCCAGGGAATGGTTTAAACTGGGGAAACTGGGAGCTGGGGTGAGGTTGTGCTGGGAGGGGGGAGATGCGGGTTTGGGAGGTGCTGAAATCAAGGACCCGCACGCTACTGCCCCACCCCGTGCCTCAGTTTCCCCAGCAGAGCCCCGGGAAGGCGGGGGTGGGTGTGCAAACCTTCCACGTGTGCGTGTGACACACTTAGCCAGGGCTACACGTGCCGGGGTGTCCCTGGCGGCTCCTGCGGGCTCTGCTCGCCCCCCGCCCCTCGGAACCTCCCCCGGGACCCTCCCCGCGCTCTCCCCCGCACAAGGAGCCCCTTTCTTCGGGGGGCTCGGGCTCCTGGCAGCTGCAGGGACCCCCCCCTCCTCCCCACCTCCTTCCGGCCTTTCAGCTCTGCCAGCTCCGCTGCCAGGAGCCCTCCGGGCGCTCCCGAGGTTGGCACCGCCTGGCACGGCCCCGCTCCCCCCCGGGGACCCCTCCGGGGGTGGGCACGGATCCTGGGGGTTTGGGGCAGGGGTGGGCACGGATCCTGGGGGTTTGCAGCTCCCGGGGGACGGACACGGAGCGGACACGGGAAAAACGCAGCCGGGACAGCGTTTCGTGCGGCAGCGGCGTGTCCGGAGCCCTTTGCCGGTGGGGACGGGGCTGGAGCGGGGCCAGGCTGTGCCGGAGGCTGCTGACTCATTCTGCAGCTGAGCATCCCTGGAAAGGCACCGCTCTGCTCCCTCCTCCTCCTCCTGCTCCGGATCGCTGCGGGCTGGCAGGGCACCTTGGGAGCGGCGTGAGCAGCATCACGTGGAGGGACAGGAGAAAACTCCTCTGGAGATGAAAAGGGACAGGAGAAAAACCCCTCCGGAGATGAAAAGGGACATCCACAAACCCCTCTAAGGGACATCCACAAACTCCTCTCTGGAGATGAAAGGGGATATCCACAAACCCTTTTAAGGGACATCCACAAACCCTTTTAAGGGACATCCACAAACCCCTCTAAGGGAC
>JAXCLO010000101.1:5396087-5408173 GCA_035583995.1 Arremon aurantiirostris | reverse complement strand
TTTTAATGTAATATATATCATAAAATAATAAATCAAGCCTTCTGAAACATGGAGTCAAATCCTCATCTCTTCCCTCATCTGAAAACCCCTGTGAACACAGTCACAATCCACAGCCACCTGCACAGGAAAGTTCTTCCTCATATTCAGTGGGAGGTCCTGTGCATCAGTTTCTGCCCCTTGCCTTGCCCTGCTCCTGGGCACCACAGAGCAGAGCCTGGTCCATGCTTTGGCACCTCCCTTCAGGTGCTGACAGACACTGATGAGGCTCCCCCAGCCATCTCCTCTCCAGGCTGCACAGGCCCAGCTCCCTCAGCCTTTCCCCATAAGATAAATGCTCCAGTCCCTTCAGCATCTTTACTGCCTTACACTGGATCCTCTTCCCACACAACAGGAGAGTTTCCATGTAGTCTCTGATTTTCCCAGGTCAGACTCACTGCAAACAGAATCATAAAATCCTAACATTTCAGAATATCCTGAGATGGAAGGGATCCACAGGGACCACTGAAGTCCAATCCACCTGGGCTAATATCCCGCAGCAGTGAGGGATTTCAGATTTCACAGAGACAAATAAACTTGTTGGAAGTGTTTTGCAAACAGGATTTTTTTATTCCTCATACAATTAGGATCTGACCTCAGAAGCAGAGCAGTACAGCAGAAGTCATCATTACCATCCCATACCTCACACTGTAATTAGTACCCCCACACAGGTTTGTGTGGATTTCTCAACTTCTTTAATTTCAGCAAAACATATTTCACTTCATTAGTTTATTACAGTAATTATTTTTGTTATTTCACATTTTTAGCACTTTGTAATTAATTCAGGAGCTGTGAAAGAGTGTGACTTACAGCACAGCACCTCATGCTTGTGAGTTCTTAACTGGGAGCCTAAAGACCAAGTGCCACTGAGTGTGGGAAGTATGATTTTACTGGGCTTTAAATGATACCCTTGTGTGTCTTATTGAGAAGATAAACCAGCTCACAAAGCAGAACTTTTCAGGAGTAAGGGTAAAATCCTTCACTGATCCCTGGACTGAACTCTGGAGCACAAAGAGTCAGAATGCATTAAAAGGATGCTACTGCTTCCCTGCTGCCCCAGAAACATTATCACAAACTCCTGATTTATGCTTTTTTTCAGTGGTATACCCAAAATACTCTGGAAGTAAAGCCATGAAGTTTCAACATTCCAGAATTTATTTATTGAGCTCTCTGTTTTTCCATCAGAAACTGAGTGGCCCTGTCCATCCACCTGGGAGGAATATGATGACAATCTTTCCAGCTGTGAAGTTAGACTGATTTTCTAATCACAGTCTCACAGACCTGACAGAACCCAAAGGAAATGTAATTTTAAGGTACATGGACAGTTAAATCCCATTTAAGGTTTAAGTGTCTGAGCCTCCCCAGCCTCACTGGCAGTTGGGGTTCAGGATCCTGACAGTGACCATCACTTTATGTGTTCCCCCTTAACTTATGCAGCTAGGGGTGTGTTTAGCCATATTAATAAAAGGTATACTTTATCCCATTGATTTAGGATGATTCTCAGTTTCCAAATCAAATCAGTGCTTAGTACTTCAGCTTGATGACTTTGCAAAGGTTAGAAGTAAAGCAAACTGACCCTCTGTGTGCTTTAACCCATTTCTCATGTGAGATACAATCAGACACCTAATATATCTTTCAGGGAGACCTGTGTTAATATATTTTATTTGAGATTTGTCCCAGTTAAGAGCATGGACACACTCAGACAGACCCTGGATTCCCATGGTCCCAGCAATATCCTTTCCACACTCCTGGGTATGCAAACCACAGCTTGGAAATGAGGCTAAGCCTCCTGGCTGAGCTAAGAAGAAATCATTATATTGCTCTGAATAAAATGAAAAATGACATTGAAAAGGGGATGGGGTGGGGGATCAACTCCTCTGAAGTTTTGGCTGCTTGTGTAAATATGAAGTCAAATTTTAGCACTTTGTGATTAACTACAAATTTTGTTGCAAAGGTCAGCAGAATCTCTATCAGCCCCACAGGCAGTGCAGGGATCCCCAGGATCCCTTCCCAGCAAACAGCCTCACCCATGTGCAGAGCTGGAAGGATCTTCCTCCCCATCTCTAGGTAATTTCAGCCTTGCCTTGACAAAACCCAAGACAAAACCAAGACAAAAGCCCCAAATTAACCCAGGTCTTGTGCCTTCACTGTGTCTCAGCAAGTGGCTGTCAACACTCCCCACCAGAGAGCTGCCTTTGTGGCTTTGGGAAACAAACACCTCATTTATGCTTTTATGAAGTATCCCTGTTTTATATATGATGCATTCAGGCCAATCAATCTTCCATCTTGGTGGCCTGCTCAGAGACTTAGGGAGCTGGCATTGATTAAATGCCTATAATAGAGAGCATTAATTCACCCGTCAGTGGAAAAATCACCATTGTAAATTGTCCCAGTCGGTTTGTACATCACCAAAGGATGTGCAGCATGTTCTGGGTGTGAGCTGAACTGCTCCTGCACATAAAGCACATTCAATTAGCAGCATCAGCATTGCTTCAGCAGCACCAGCACTGCTTCCTCTAGCCATAGGCAAAGGTCTGGGTTTGATTCTGCTGCCCTCTTTAGGATTTGTGCCTGGAACTCCACAGTCTAATAATAGATTAAGTGCAAGATCACTCAGTGTCTCAAGACCCATAGGGAGACTATAGCATCTCATGGGACTGGGGAAATAATAAGCATATTCCATCCTTTTGCTTATCATGCTGCACTGTTTGTAACAGTAATGTGGAGAAAAAGATTCTGTGGTTTTGGAACTGCTGGAGGTCCCTTCATCTGTTGAGTTCATGGTCACAGCTGAAACATCACATATTATGCCCTTGGAGCATGAGGAAGTAGATCACAGTGCTGTAAGGAGAGGTAGGAATACGTTTTCTCTTGAGCAGTAAGGCAATATTAGATTTGCATTGCCCAATAAAAAAATGTTCAGACTCAGACTGTAGGTAGCTATCTCAAGAGAAGGTATCCAGATCCTTATTGTGGCTGTACAGGAGGGCATGAGGGTGAGAGAGGAATCAGCTGAGTAAGGAATAACTGCTTTTGACAGAAGGAAAACCAAGGAATTGCCCTGTATATGTGACCCAGGTCACTGAGGACAGAGATGCTCAGAAACAGTGTTGGGGGAGAGGTGAGAAGAATGTATGAACCATGGCAGAAGAAAAGAGGTGATGAGCAAAGGAAAAGCTCCAGCTGCTCAAAACTCTCACCCTGAGCCTCTGTCCAGGAAGGTTCATGTCCTCTGTGGCACTTGTGACACTCTCCAGCTGCTGCAGTCTGACTCCCTCCTCCCCAGCCACAGCAGCCCTGGACTGCAAACCTCCATCTCCCAAATCAGTAAATATCAAACAAAACAGGTCAAATTCATCCTGCCTTTATTTTCCAAACATCCACAGAAGGAAGGGATATTCTTCCTGTAAGTAATGGATTGTTCCTGCCCCAGTGTTTCCTTTACAAACACAATGACTCCAGACCCATCACTGTTTCTCTTCCCAGCCCAACAGCACAAGTGTTGCTGCCCCAAGCCCACCAGCACTTCCCACCCTCAGGCATGCAGGAGCTGTGAGGGCTCAGGGTTTTGGGATTGCAGAACTAAAGTTGGCTCATCCAGCTCTTCCCTCACTCAATCTCCTGGTGCAGGAGCTGAGATGTGATCTTTCTGTCAGCCCAGCAAAATTAATCAAAGAGATGAAAATCCCCCCTACCATTCATCACTGCTGATAAAGGTCCTGCCACCAGCACTGAGCTCCCAGTTTTGCTGCTGATGCATGAGTGAGGAGTGACCCAGCTCACTCCTGCAGAGCCACTGTGACCCTGTCCCACAGTGCCACACACAGCTCTGTGTGCACAGGCACAGCTTCCACCCCACAGACCTGCCAGGACTGCCTGGGCTATGCAGAAGGCAGCATCCTTTCAGAGATTAAGGTCAAGGCTTTGCAGAACAGCTCATGACTTCAAATGGGTCTCTGCCTGGGTGAGCAGTTGAGCAATTTTTAAAGGCTTGTATTTTCACAGAGAACCTGAAGGTTTTGGTAGGTTCTGGAAGGAAGATTTTTCCAAAGCAGAGGAAATCTTTGGGTACAAAAACTATTAAGCTCCACCACTCTGAGCAGGTTGGTGTAAGCCCAGCCTGAGGCTTGGGAGCTGTTGCACATCACTGGGTGCTGGGAAGCAAAGGGGATGGCCCAGCATTGGACCAGCACTGGACCATCCTGTTGCAGGATATGTCTGGAACAGCTTCCAGGCTGGGACTGGTCCCTTCCCACCAGCTCTGCCCTCTCAGCTTGTGGTGGTGTTCACAGGGGGCCCAGGAAGAGGGAAGAGATGAGGATCTGACTCCATGTTTCAGAAGGCTTGATTTATTATTTTATTATATATATTATATTAAAACTATGCTAAAAGAATAGAATAAAGGATTTCAACAGAAGGCTTGAAATGAAAGAAAGGAATTGGAATCATAACAAAAGCTTGTTTCTGACTGAGAGTCCAAGACAGCTGGACTGTGATTGGCCATTAATTAGAAACAACCACATGAGACCAGTCACAGATGCATCTGTTGCATTCCACAGCAGCAGATAACCATTGTTTACATTTTGTTCCTGAGGCCTCTCTGCTTCCCAGGAGGAAAAATCCCAAGGAAAGGATTTTTCAGAAAATATCATGGCCACACCAATTTGAGGAAGACAAACCCCCCCCTCCCATGGAGCCCATTCCACTGACCGTGTCTTGTTCCATCAGGTTCAGCTCCAGGATGCCACCCTGGCTGCCATGGCCGTGATGGGCATGGCTGGGGAGATGCTGCTCACCCCCTTTGGTGCCCTCATCGCAGGGTTTCTGGTTGGCCTCATCACCCCCCTTGGCTTCAGATTCTTCACGGTGAGTCCTCAAAGATGCTGATCCCAGCCCAGGGATCTGCTCCCAAACCCGCAAACACCTGGGCAGCTGATCCCAGCCCACCACCAGCTCTTCCCTGTGCTCTCCCCAGCCTGTTCTGCACTCCAAGCTGAAAATCCAGGACACCTGTGGGGTGCACAACACCCACGGGCTGCCCGGGGTGCTGGGGGCCCTGCTGGGGACGCTGCTGACGCTGCTGGCCACCGCTGACACTTTTGGTTACAGGTGAGAGGAGCCAGAACCGGGGCTGCCAGTGCCTTATGCACCAAGCTGGGGTCACCACAATCCCTGAGATCAGGGCTGCTCCACTCCCCTGGTACAGCAGCCATTTAGGAGGCAAAACTCAGAGATATGAACCAAACAAAGCTCCCAAAACAAGCAAAAGCAGCTCCCCAAAGCCTGTCCCCTGTCTGGCACGCAGGCTGGAGCTGGTGTTCCCACTGGTGGCCCAGGGCAGCCGGACAGTCACTGACCAGGCACTGATGCAGCTCAGTGCCCTGCCCCTCACCCTGCTGCTCGCCACGCTCGGGGGCTGGATCACGGGTGAGTTTTGCCTCCAGCACGGAGGGATGGAGGGGCAGGCAATGGATGGGTTTGGGGGAAAGCGCAGGAGCAGCCCCAAAGCAAAGCATCCCCTCAGGCAGGCCGGGCAGAGCCCAGGGGTGCTCAGCACTGGGCAAACCCAGCCGAGATCGGGGCCAGGGCTTCCCTTGGGGCTGCGTTTCTCATGCAGGGCCGGGGCCATCCATGGAGCTTTACTCTCCTCTGCCCAGGGGTCTCCCCAGTCCGTGCTCCCCCCGGTCTGTGCTCCGTGCTGTGCCCGGAGCTCCCCTCGGGACTGAGGCTTTCGCCAGGTCCGCTCTTCTCCCGGGGTCCGGGCTCCCCGCGGGGGTCTGGGCTCCCCCCGGTTCCGGATCCCGGTTCCCCCTGGCACCCCTCGGTGCCGGTTCCCCCTGGTCCCGGTTCCCCTCGGTCCCAGCACCTCCCGGCCCCTGTTTCCCCGGCTGCCCCCGGCTCCCCACAGTCCTGGTTCCCCCCCGCTCCCCGCTTCTCCCCGCTCCCCCCGATTCCGGTTCCCCCCAGTTCCAGCTCCCGTCTCCTTCCCGGTCCCCGTTCCCCTCGGTCCCAGCACACCCCGATTCCCGGCTCCCCCCGGTCCCGGTTCCCCTCCGGTTCCCCCCGCTCCCCCCGGTGCCGGTTCCCCTCGGTCCCGGTTCCCCACGGCTCCTCCCGGTCCCAGCACCCCCCTGGTCCCGGCTTCCCCCGGTCCCGGCTTCCCCTTCGCTTCCCCCGGCTCCCGGTTCCTTCCGGTTCCCCCTGCTCCCCCCGGTTGTCCCGGCTCCACCCGATCCCCGTGCCCCCCCGTCCCAGTCCCGGTCCCGTCTCCCCCCGGTTCCCCCCGCTCCCCCGGTCTCTGTCCCCGCCGCCGCCGCTAGATGTCAGGGGAAGCCCGGGCAGCGGGCGCCCCGCTCTCAGCCGCCCTCGCCCGGCTTTGGGTGCCCTCAGGAACCATCCTGAAAATCAAGGTGCGGAGGTGTTGCGCGGACACCCAGTACAAGGAGAGCCCCGGCTTGCGGGAGGTAAAGCTGGGAATTGTTGGTAAAAAGGGATTTTTGGGTCTCAGGCAGCGGCAGGGGTTGGGTATTTTCCTCCAGCTCCCTCCTCTTGCAGCAGCATTTAGGTGAGCTGCAGTAAATTCCCCTGGTCAGAGAATCCCTGACTCGTTTTAGATTGGAAAAGCCCTCCAAAAGCACCAGGTCCAATCATTCCACTGCTGCCGAGGTCACCACGAAACCATGTCCCCAAAAGTCTGTTAAATCCCTCCAGTCCCCAAAAATCTGTTAAATCCCTCCAGGGATGGAGACTTTACCACTCCCCTGGGCAGCCTGTGCCAGTGCTGGATGATTCCAGTGGTGGAATTTCCCCCAGTATTCCATCTAAACCTTCCTGGTGGAAGCTGAGACCCCCACCCAGCCCCACTCTGCCCTGAGCAGGGCCCATTTCTGCCCCTCTCTTGTCCCTAAGCAGGGCCCATTTCTGCCCCTCTCTTGTCCCTGAGCAGGGCCCATTTCTGCCCCTCTCTTGTCCTTGGTGCAGGGCCCATTTCTGCCCCTCTCTTGTCTCTGGTGCAGGTGCCTGAGGAAGGATCTGAGCCCAGTGCCAGTGGAAGGGAGGAGCTGGGCATCAGCACCTTGGTGTAACAACCCCAAAACCCCTCTGTGGGGTGTGCCATGGCCAGTGCCAGTTGGTTCTGGCAGCCTGAACCTCCCAACAGGAGCCAGCCAAACATTTTGGGAGCAGCTGGGTGTCCACAGGCCTCTGCAGGGTGAAGAGGAGCTGCAGGATCCCTGTGTTTGCTCAGGGTGTCCAGGCTTGGCTCAGCCACTTCCCCTCCCTGCTCCTTGCCTCAGTTTCCCCATCAGCTGCTCTCTGGAGGGAGGCAATGGGGAGAGGAGGGATGGCTGTGGTGAGGAACGGGCCCAGCAGGCTGAACAGAAAGCAGCAAAGACTTTGTACAGATATTTGTGTGCACGTAGCAATTAAAATATGTGGATTTTTTTTTTTTTTTTGTAACTTCAGGATTTGCCCCTGAATTCTCGTGGCACCTGCCCAGCTCTGCTGGCTGTTTCCTTCAGGTGTCATCCAGGGGGGAAGGCAAAACCCCCCAGTTTGCCCTGCACCCCAAATATTGGTGCCCATTTCCATTCCTCTGGAAACCCCCAGTTTGCCCTGCACCCCACAGAGGGGCTCCCACCCCACCTGGGAGCAGACTGGAACATTCTGGAACACTCTGGAACCCACAGAGAGCCCTGCAGTGACTGGAGCAGGGCCACAGCCCCACAGGGCTCCTAGAGGGGCCATTCTGGATGTGCTGGGGGTCCCCAATGTGGGGGACACCTTGGGGTCCCTTCTCCCATGAGCCTGGGCTGGCTGCCAGACACTTTCACAGCTCCTGTGCCAGACTGGCACTCACCATGTGGGATTCCTGCGGGCACAGGTGTGCCCAGCTGCCAGTGTCACCATCCCTGAGGAGGGGACACAGCCCCACAGGGGACAGGGGTGCAGGGACAGCACAGCAAAGTTTGGGGGAAATGCTTTGCCACAGGTGGGACCCTCTTGTGCTGGTATCTGCTGCTGTTGAGGCACATGGGTTTCCTTTAACTGACTGGACAAAAGGAGGACAAAATTATTTCAAAATTTCAAAAGAAGGACAAAATTTCATTAATTCAATGCATTAATGAAATTATTAATGAAAAGCATCTGTTTGTGATCATAAAACATCACTTTAAAACACAGCAGGAAGTCAAAACATCTTGCTTTGATATAAGTCAAAGTATCACTTTAAACCTTCCCCAGTTTCGTTGTCCCTTACAGAAAATGGTGAAATCAGCACAATAAAGCCTTGGTGTCACTGAAATTCCATGACGAAACACAGGGAAGTGGGTCAGGCGTTCCTGCTGCTGCTGCAGGCCCTGAGGAAGGTCTGTGCAGGGACCAGAGCCCCACTCCTGGCTCAGGGGGCAGGGGAGGACACGTCCCTGTCCCCACGTCCGTGTGACACGAGCAGGGAGGCGCAGGGTGCAGCAGGGCTGGTGCTCCTCGCCCCTTGCATGAGCTGCAAAACCCCAGCCCCACATCCCAGTGCAGAACCCCGGCCCCACATCCCCCTGCAGAACCCTGACCCCGCATCCCCTACAGAACCCCGGCCCCACATTCCCCTGCAGAACCCTGACCCCACATCCCCTGCAGACCCCAAATGCCCCTGCAGACCCCAACCCCACATCCCCTGTTTATTTCACCCTGCAGACCCCCGACCCACCTCACCCTTTTCCCCATCCCTCTCCTCCCCTTTCCCAGCCATCCCCCTTCTCCTTTTTTGATCTCCTCGCAGCGCATCTCAAAAGCAACCCCACTGCGCCGGGGAGCAAATCCGCTGCAGTGAGATCATTGCGAGACCCTCAGACGTCGGGGTCGGGTGTGAAATGGACCCTCCCTCCTCCTCCTCCAAGGCTGTTATGTTTTGTAATCGGATTAAGGGCAGCCCTGCGCCCTCCCCACGCCGCTCCGGCCGCTCTCCCCGCGCTTGTTTAAGCGAGCGCGGAGCTCTCGGTGCGCGGGGAGCCTGAAAGGTTTAGTCAGCGAACAAATTGCTTCTCTGTAGGGGCCGTTTTCTTCCCGAGTTGAACATAATGATGGCAGTTTGAGGAACAGATGGTGCAGCTAAGCACGGATAATCCCGGCGGGCTCGGCGAGAGCAGCGCCGGCTCTGCCCGCAGCGCCCGCGGCCGGCCCGGGACCGGAGGGACCCCGGTGATCGCACCCGACCGAGCACAGGGAGCTCACCCAGCCCTCACACCTCTGCTGCCCCCGTTTGGGTGCCAGACTCCGCTCGTGCCTCAGTTTCCCCCGTGGGGAGCCTCTGCTCCATCACTTTGCAAGGCAGGGCTCACCTCCGGATCGCAGGGACCTGGGGAGATGTAATGTGAGACAGAACAGCCTTCCCACAGCTGAGAACAGCTCATTTCCCTCTCCTTTTCCTATTTTACCCCTCTCTCCAACAGTATTGGAGATGTGGAAAGAGCTGAAGAAATTCCAGCAGCTCATTTTCCTCTCCTTTTCTTATTTTATCCCTCTCTCCAACCGTACTGGAGATGTGGAAAGAGCTGAAGAAATTCCAGGGGTTGGGTGTGCAGTGTGCCCATGTCAAGCTCAGGGATGCCAGGATCTGCCCACTAAATGAGTCTTTATTTAAAACTTTATTAAAACTTTATTAAAAAACATCAGCGGGAAGAGCCCGAGGCCCCACAGACACGATGCAGGCAGGGCAAGGGACAGACACAGGAGCAAACCATGCCTGTGCCAGGCTGGCACCACAGACCCTTCCCCAGGCCAGGGTGGCACCACAGACCCTTCCCCATGCCACGGGGCATGGACACATCACGATGGAGCAAGCCCTGCCCATGACAGGCTGGCACCAGAGACCCTTCCCCAGGCCAGGGTGGCACCACAGACCCTTCCCCACACCACGGGGCACAGACACATCTGTGTGGGGCAAGCCCTGCCGATGCCAGGCTGGCACCAGAGACCCTTCCCCAGGCCATGGGGCACGGACACATCTGCATGGAGCCCACGCCAGGCTGGTACCAGGGACTCTTCCCCATGCCAGGCTGGCATCAGAGACCCTTCCCCACACCATGGGACATGGACCCATCTGCATGGAACAAGCCCTGCCCACGCCAGGCTGGCACCAGAGACCCTTCCCCACACCAGGCTGGCACCACAGACCCTTCCCCATGCCACAGGGCATGGACACATCACGATGGAGCAAGCCCTGCCCATGACAGGCTGGCACCAGAGACCCTTCCCCATGCCAGGCTGGCACCAGAGACCCTTCCCCATGCCAGGGTTGCACCACAGACCCTTGCCCACACCAAGCTGGCACCACAGACCCTTCCCCACGCCTCGGGGCATAGATACATCTGCGTGGGGCAAGCCCTGCCCACACCAGACTGGCACCAGAGACCCTTCCCCACTCCAGGCTGGCACCACAGACCCTTCCCCACATCATGGGGCATGGACACATCACCATGGAGCAAGCCCTGCCGATGCCAGGCTGGCACCAGAGACCCTTCCCCAGGCCAGGCTGGCACCAGAGACCCTTCTCCACACCACGGGGCACAGATACATCTGCTTGGGGCAAGCCCTGCCCACACCAGGATGGCACCAGAGACCCTTCCCCAGGCCATGGGGCATGGACACATCACCATGGAGCAAGCCCTGCCCACACCAGGCTGGCACCAGAGAGCCTTCCCCACCCCAGGCTGGCACCAGAGACCCTTCCCCAGGCCACGGGGCACAAACACATCAGCATGGAACAAGTCCTGCCCATGCCAGGCTGGCACCAGAGACCCTTCTCCACACCACAGGGCACAGGTACATCTGCCTGGGGCAAGCCCTGCCCACACCAGGCTGGCACCAGAGACCCTTCCCTACACCAGGCTGGCACCACAGACCCTTCCCCACGCCTCGGGGCTCTCCCAGCCCCCGGGACACACCCCAGGCACCGCGCACCCCATGCCTGTGTCCGGAGGGTTTGTTTCATTCACATCCCCCGGGAGCCCCGGCTCTGACGGCTCCCCTGCCCTCTCCGTGGCAGCCCAGCTGCCGGCAGACCTGCCTCATTCACCTCTCGCTAGTGCAGGAGCTCAATCAGCTGCTCGGGGGGTGTTTCACAAGTCAAAGCAATAACAGCATCCCTCTGCTACGGCTGGGGAAACTAAGGCACACAAAGAGGTGTCCGGGAGTCCATTGGAATTAGGAGCAGGACAAAGCCCGAGCTCGTGGTGTGCATGTCCTTACACATCCACAGCCCCCAGCCCCGAGCAGCTGATGCCGTGTGCTGGTTGATAGAAAGGCAGCTAATCATCTTTGCCACCTTCCTCGGAGTGTGAATCGTTATCCCGGCGACACCTGGAGAGCTCCTTGTCAGACACATCCCATAATGGGCGCCATATGGGAGAGGCAGGGCTGGGGAGAGGGGCCACAGGGGCCTGGCCACCCCCACTCTGAACAAAGAGCTTCCCAGTACGGACCCAGGAGCTTCCCAGTACGGACCAGTATCACCAGTGATGGTTTGGAGGGTCAGCAGCAAGGAGAGGGCCCAGGCAGAGGTGGCAGTGGAGGAAGAGGCACCAGTGAACACCTCAAAAACCCCCCAGGCAGCTCTGCCCTTTGGGAAAGGACATGAAAAAGTGACAAGTGAAGGTTAAAGGCAGCAGAGATGGGGAGCCCTGGCACCCCAAACCCTTCAAAGCACATCAGAACCTCTGCTCATGCCAATCTGGCAGTGGTACCATGGGTGTAAGGAGCCCTGGTACCCCAAACCCTCCAAAGCACATCCCAGCACACCTCAGAGCCTCTGCTCAGTGCCAGCCTGGCAATGTAGGGAGCCCTGGCACCCCAAACCCTCCAAAGCACATCAGAACCTCTGCCCATGCCAGCCTGGCACTGTGGGTGTAGGAGCCCTGGCACCCCAAACCCTCCAAAGCACATCAGAACCTCTGCTCATGCCAGTGACACTGTGGGTGCAGGGAGCCCTGGCACCCCAAACCCTCCAAAGCACATCAGAACCTCTGCCCATGCCAGCCTGGCACTGTGGGTGTAGG
>JAXCLO010000101.1:5379978-5394629 GCA_035583995.1 Arremon aurantiirostris | reverse complement strand
GGATCCATGGAATGGTGATATTTTCTACTAAATCTGTCTCTGTCACTCTCTTTCTTCCCACCTTTCCAACCCAGCTCATTTTTCTATTTCTTTCTCCCTCTCACTTCCTCACATTTACTGTTACATATAATCCAAACTATTGACTTTGGCACATGGTCTCGTTTTGCGCCTTATTTCAGGGGCATCTACTTAATAATTTTAATAACCAGATCATAACAGCCCACTGAAACTTGAACAGAACTCATTCACCTATAGTAGTAGTTTAAATAAATACTATAGGAAAAAATGTATAGACTCGTATATTTAGGAAATGTTGCATTTCTTCGGTGAGAAAAAAGCACCATCAGCAGACCATGTATTGTTCATCCCCTCAGCTGTACATGCCACCCAACTGAAGACTGGCATTATCCCATCCTGTATTTCCCTTTGGCATTCTCTTTCAGATGTGACAAAACCAGAAAGTACAACTTGAGTCAATATTTACCTTCAAACAAAACTCAGGACTCCCTCACAGAAACCAGTGTTCTGTGAATTGAGTAGTCCCTAGCAAAGACCAGTGTTTTCCGAGTTTCGGAGTCGCTGACAAAGACCAATTCTCCACGAAGTCGCAAGACTCGTAGAGACCAATCTCTGCGCACAGTTCGCGTGGCGAAAAGCCAAGTGCGAATGAGCATCAGGGCGGCTGCGGGCGCTGAGGCGGCGTTGCCGTCACAGACGCTGAGGGCCCGGTTACCGGGCAACCGTGGAACCGAGCCTGGGGCCGGGCCGGTGGCGCTGGGGGGGCCCCGGTCCCGCATCGGTCCCACTTCGTTGCCCCCTTTGGTTCCCTCTCGTTCCGCCCTCGATCTGCCCGTGTCCCCCGCTCAGTCCCCGCCTGTTCCAGCCCTGGTGCCCCCTCGGTCCCCGGGCACAGCGGGCTGGGTTCGCTCCCGAGCCCGGAAGCAGCGCTCGATGTCGCCAGAGCCTCGGCCCCGGCTCCGGGCTGCGCCTCCACCACGGGAAAAGCCCAGGGTCTCAGCAGTTTGTGTTCAGCGATAGTACAAGTGGGAATCAGTGAGCTGCAGGTCCTGGGCATTGACATTTAGCTTCTCATTCTTCTTAGGGACACTCAAGTAGCAAGAGTAATTTCCTGGTGTAATGTTTGTCACCTAATCTGCAGCCAGGAATCAGTGCTCCAGAAGACTGAAGTTATCACATCCTGTATTTCTCTTTGGCATTCTCTTTCAGAATGCAGATGTGCTAAAAGAAAAGAGTACAATATTTATCAATCTCTATCTTCGAATGAAATGCAAGACAGATTTTTCAATTGTATTCCCAGTATTGTAATAAAAACACACTAGAACCATAATAGTTGCAAGTGTCCTGCTTGTAGTAAACTTGAGATTTTAATACTCTTTACAAGTTTATCTGTAATATATACGATGCCCTAGGTTTTAGATTTTCTATTTTCCAGATTCTGTGCTGCTTTACTGTGTAGTTCTGAGTTTCATATTAGGGGATGGTGAGCTCTCTGCACAGAGCAGGGAGACAAAACAATTCCTGCTCTAGCTGGGCACCAAGGACAAATGATCCAAATCTCAGGCCCAAGAGCACAAACAACGTGGGCTGGAGAGAGAAAAACAAGAAGGATGGGACTGCATGGGCTAAAGCTGGAACTGGACAATTAACTCCAATATGGAAATGGAGCAGAACTTATAAATGTGAGAGACTCTGTGACTGGGGATCCATTTTTTGTGACCATTTTGGTTCATCTTGGGCGTAGCCCTGGCTGGACTATTGTGCTGCCCAAGGTGGATCCATTGAGGCCTTTTAATAAATCCCTACTTTATTCTTTAACTCCATCTAGTCTGTTCTAGGTCAGCTCTGACAAGACATCATATCCCATCCTCATTCCCACCACAAGAGCAGCGAGGAGCTGAGGTTTGGTGCCATGACAAAATCATTGTTTCTCGTCCCAGAGAGATCCCAGTGGTGCTGGGGAGCTGGATCCCTTTAGGATGCTGAAACTGGGAGCACATCACTGCAGAGGGGGGTGTGGGGCTCTCTCTTGCAGCACTCTGTATTACTGACACCACTAACAAATCTGCCAGGAGTCTCTGAGGATGCACAGCTTTCCTACAGCCCAGGGCTGGGAGATTTCCAAGTGACATCCATCCTCTGTAGGGCTGTTTTTAATGCAGTTACACTGCAGAGCTATCGGAGAAGGTGGGCCAAAACCATCTTTGGGGAAAATAATCCCCATATCTGTGTCTTGTGGGGAGTGAGGAGCTGCCTGCTCTGTGCCCCAAGCCAAACTCCAAGTCTCTAGGAGGACAGACACTCTGGCAGCCTTGTAGGCTGGGATCTGACTCTCCCAGAGGGGAAAAAAAAAGGGCAATTTGATGATTTGTGGTGTCCAGGACTTGCAAGGGGACACTGTCAGTGCCACTCTCTGTCACCACCATGAAGGTGCCCCCCAGCTTCCAGCTTCTCCCTGGCTGACCCAGGATTTCCAGCTGCATGTGGAAAAGCAGGTTTGTTTTGTATTGCATGCAAGATCCTAAACTTAGCGAGCAAGATGTTAATTTGGGAGGGGAAAATAGGCCATATTTATGTAACTGTGAAAAGCTGCAGCAAAAGGCTACGGATCCAACGGGAGAAGAGCGTCTGCTCCCAGCTCAGGGCTTTTATGAGAGCTCCAGCAACTGCATATTCATCTCCCCACACCCCAAAGAACCAGCTTTGAGGCTTTCCAGGATAAGAATAGAGGTCTTGTTGTGTTTGCTGCTCCACGGGCTGGGTTTTTGTCCGGGATTAGAGGCACCAGGGTGTGGAGCTGCAAACGGCAGCATCTCCTCCTGCCTGTCAGCCCAGCAGGGATGGGGAGCACAGAATAAAGGGGGAATTCATTCCCAGCCACACAGGATGGCATTAGTGCTGGCCCTCTGCTCCCAGAGACATCCCCCGTGGTGGATGGGGCACCCACAGAACACGACTCCCTTGTGCACAAACAAAAACCCGAGCAGGGCAGCTGGGGCAGTGCCACCACTGAAATTAGCAGCTTGTCCTGGCTGTGAAGCTGATGGCTTGGAGCCACCTCGGGTCCCTGCAGGGACAGACAGCTCCCTGCCAGCCATTTCTGTGACATTTCTGTCCCTTTCCACTCGCATTCTCTGCCCTATTTAAACCAGGTTGGGAATCCAGCAATGCCCAGCCTTGGAAATGGGAACTCCAGGGATTTTCAGACAGCCCTGCACTCCAGGGGTCTTTCAGCTCCAGAAATCATCATGTGGCACTGCTGGGAAGCAGCACGACACTGCTCTCTGTTTGGCTTTGAATTTGTCACCCTGGGCCTCTGGGAAAGCCCTTTAAGGGATGAACTGGGCTCACAAATGGCAGCAAAGTCGTTCCTGTGGGGAAATCAAAAGGGAAAGGAATTGTGAAGGAGCCTGGGGCCATATTCCTGGACACACATCCTAAAGCAGCAAGGGATGAGACTTCCAGAAAGGATGGTGACCCAGGGCTTTGGTACCTATAGCCAAGTGAGAGGAATGGTGGATTTGTCTTTACAAACAAGCTGTGGGTCTGCTGGGAGATAAAACCAGCACTGGGAGAGAAAAGGGAAACAATGGGAAGGATTCCACTGATTGATGAATGGAAAAAAAGAGATTTGATTTTACAAATAAACTTTAGGTTTGCTGATAAACAAAATTAGACATTGGAAGATGAAAGAAACAATGGGGAAGAAAAACCCCTAAATTCCATAAGAATTAAAAATTAAAAGGGAGGGTTGTACCTTAGAGGGAAATCTTTGGTATCTGGCATATTGAGGAGTCTGAACCTCTCAAGTCCCTCAGAAATGGGGAAAACCCCCTAAATTCTGTAAGAATTAAAAATCAAAAGGGGGGGTTGTACATTAGAGGGAAATCTTTGATATCAGGCATTCTGGGAATTCTGAACCTCTCAAGTCCCTCAGCCAATGGGGAAAGAGAGAAGGGAAATGCAGCTGGGAAATTGGGATAAAAAGGAGGATGAGTCCTCCAAAAATCTGAGAGATCCCAGGGGAATGCCCCATGGCCTCTCCCTTTATTGGAATAAAGTAAAAGGACTCCTCTGTCTCCTCTTTGGACATAAACCTCTGCTGTTTGTGATTAATTTTCCTAACACCAGCATCCCAGGAAGGGCCTGGTAGAGGCAGGCAGGGGCTCTCTGCTCCTCAGTGGGACATGGGGGCGCAAAGCCCAAGGGCCAGAGCCCATTGTCGTCCCGAGCATCACAGACTTCCAAAAAACCATCACAAAGCAGGATGAAATGACAAACCAAATCACCCAGGAGCTGGGAAATGCAAAGCCAGGACCCTTCCAGCCTGGGGAAACATCCTCTTAAACCACACTGAGCATTCCCTCTGGGTTAAAAACAGAAATATTGGGTTTTGGGGGCTTTTTTAAAAAATATTGGGTTGCTGCTTGGAGCAACTGAGGGCAGCCAAAGGTGGGCACATCCCATCAGCAGGAGCAGGAAGAGCTCCAGCCCCATGTCCCTGCCACCAAGCAGAGCTGTGGAGCTGCAGGCCGCTAATTAACAGCTGACAATTAATGAGGCCACCCCTCAGCTTCCTGCCCCGCCATGATTTATTCATCTGGCACCCCCAGGGGGCTGCACAAGATAACGAGGCACCGAGCACCTGCCGAGCCCAGATGGCAATTTATTATTTCCCTGCAAAGCCAGGAGGTTCCCTGGGCGCAGAGGGATGAGCAGGGCCAGGGAGAGCCCAGCCCCAGCCATGGGCTGCTCTCCAAATAAAAGCAGGAGCAGCCTTAGCCTTTTCACAAGTGGTTTTATCATGGAAACCATCCCAAGGAAACCCTACCAGCCTCACACAAGCAGAGCACTGACTTAGATCCTGCCAAAGCAACGTGCCACATCTAATTAATTCAGGGGCTCCCATCTCCTTTGGGTGTTTTCTTAAACATTATTCCCCAAATCAGCTTCTGGAGGCAGGGAACTGTTCCAGAAGTTTTTATTATTATTATTATTATTATTATTATTATTATTACTATTACTATTATTATAGTGATTAAATTTTTATTATGATTTTAATTGTAATTTTTATTATTTTAATTTAAAATATAAAATAATAATATTTTTTATTATTAATATTGTGTTATTTCAATGTGGGAATGAAGTACATGGCCACAGCCTTGCCACACACTGAGCATGGGGTGAGAGAGGCCAATCCAGGACATGGAGCTGGGCTTTTCTCACAGCACCAGGGCAAACGATGAGAATAAGTTAATTAAAGGAAAATAATACAAAATACAAGAAGTTAATTAAAGAAAAATAATAAAATAACCTGTGGGTTCTAGCTCTTGTTTTCTCAAGTTTGTTAATGTCTCTGCTTGCTCTGATTCATGAAGACTTGGCCACCTTTTAGAATTGAATACAAATCATGGAAAAGACCTCTAAGATCAAGTCCAACCCTTAGCTCAGCGCTTCCAAATCCCACAAAAAATGTCCCCAACCACCATATCTACAGATAAAGCCCTCACAGCTGGGTCAAGCCACAGCAAAAGCGCAAAGGCAACAGCCCCAAACATTATCTAAATACTCAGATACAGCCAAGAGAATCTGCCTGGAGGACTTGCAAAACAGAGAGCTTCCAACTTTTGCCTGCCACCCCACAATCTGGGGACACACCATTCCCGTGGGATGCCACCCTCCAGCTCAGAGCCAGGAGATGGAGCCCAGCTGGCCCTGGCTGCCCCACAGGGAGCCAAGAGGACAACCCCAGACCCTCCCAGCAGCCCCACACAGGACAGGGAAGGCTCCCAGTCCCCCCAGCTGTCCACCTGGGCTGGGGCTATTGCATTTGTAGGGATGCCCTGACAAAGGCAGGAATGATGCATCTGACTTTATGATTTTAGAGGGTTAATTTATCATTTTTTGATACTATATTATATTAAAGTATACTAAACTAAACTATAATAAAGAATACAGGAAGGATCCTTACAGAATGCTAAAAAGATAATAATGAAAACTTGTGACTGTCAGGACCCAGGACATCCCTCTGGCTGTCCTGAGCAGCCAAGACCCCTGCCAGGGTTCTCAGAGACCCTGGCACAGAGCCCAAAATGCCCCTGTGGTTTTGATTATGACCCGTGGAGCAAGTTACCAACCTTGTATGAAGATCAGCAGGCCACAACAGTATAAGTAGAATATTAGTGAAGTTATCACGGGGCAGAAAAGTAGATTTTAGGGGTTTTGGTATGGGGGTTCAGGAAGCAGGATGGAGGGATCTGGGCGTGTCCAGCCTTTCTCCTTCTTCTTCTTGGCCTCCATCCTCTGCTGTGATGGTGGCACTTACAGATTGGTTTAGAGTAGAAGCTCACTGTCTAACATAGGTGATAGGTATTGGGAAGTAATTGTAAATGTTGTACAGGTAGTTTTCTGTATAAAGACATAACACAGCCCTGGGGGCAGGCACAGTGCCTGGAACTGTCTTGCTGAGTTGACCTCAGCAGGGCAGGAGAAAATTTTTTCTAGCTAAGATAAAATAAACAACCTTGAGACCGAGAAATGAAGAGCCCTGACTCCTTCTTCAAGCACCAGTCTGGGAAAAGGGACTTTCCAACTTTTCTTGGGGTCACTCTGACCTGCAGAGATCCCAGCATAGCCGCACCACCCAAACCTACTGGGAAGCCTCACATCTCCCCAGAAACGGGATTGTGCCCACAGTGGGTGGGTGTGCTGGTTGGCACATAGCTTGGGAGGGAGAGCTGCTGCCCTGGGGGGAACTTTGGTGCCAGTTGTGTAACAGGGAGGGACCTCGAGGTCATCCCAAGCCAGCCTGGCTGGTGAGGGGCAGAAAATCATCGTGGGATTCTTGTGGAGAACGATGGCCCTGAAAGGAGAGTGAGGTCTGGAGAGGATGAACAGAACCTGATTGTGATGGTGTTCACAGGGGTCTGAGGATGAGGGAAGAGACAAAGATCTGACTCCGTGTTTCAGAAGGCTGATTTATTATTTTATGATATATATTATATTAAAACTATACTAAAAGAAGAGAAGAAAGGATTTCATCAGAAGGTTGGCTAAGAATAGAAAAAGAAAGAATGATAAAAGCTTGTGGTCCAGACAGAGAGTCCAAGTCAGCTGACTGTGATTGGCCATTAATTAGAAACAACCACATGAGACCCAATCACAGATGCACCTGTTGCATTCCACAGCAGCAGATAACATTGTTTACATTTTGTTCCTGAGGCCTCGCAGCTTCTCAGGAGGAAAAAATCCTGAAGAAAGGATTTTTCATAAAAGTTGTCTGTGACACCTGATGTTTGTGATGGTGTTTCCCAGGGATCCAGCTGGAAACTGCCCTCAGGTACAAAAGCCCCAAAGGCAGAAAGCAGAATAAAAAAACACCATGAGGAGGAGAAGGTGCTGTGAGTGCTGCTGTGAGTTCCTGCAGTGTTTGACCTTCCTGCTCCCAGCCCTGGCATGGCACAGGGACCGCAGAGAAACCTCAGCTCTGCTCCAGCCAAACCCAGGAAAAGGGGAAAGATGAGGTGGCAGCACCCCCAGGAGCCAAGAGGTCAATTTTATTGACAAACTGCCTCTTGAATGGAGCAGGGGGAACAATGCTGGCCTCAGCCCGGGTCACTGGGGCTGTGTAAAGCTCCAGTGGCCCCGGGAGAGCCCTCCAGGCAAAGTGGCCTTTCCCAACGTGTTTGCATAACCTCTGACCCCTTCTTTTGGGGTTTAATTGAAATCCCAACTCGGTGACAAATTGGCATGACCAGCGGGCTGGAGGCTGAGAGGGTGAGCATGGAGTGATGCTGGAAATTCCTTTTCCTGCTCTGGCACTGCCCGACGTGCTGCCCCTTCCTCTCCTGCCATGGCACACCTGCAAAGCCCAAGGGGGGTTTTAATCACACCCTGCTCCTTCCTCTGGCCCCATGTCACTGCCCAAAGGCCACCACAATGGGCCTGGGACAGGAATCCACCACCAGCTCTGCCTCAACACAGGCAGGAGCAGAAAATCACTGTCTGAGGAGTGTGAGCTCCTTCAGAAACTTTAGAAATATTCTGAAGCCTCCTCGGACTGGAATCTCTGATGCTTTGTTAATCACAGAGATCCTTAGGATGAGGCATTTGCAGTTTTCACCCTGGCAAAGCCCCACCAGAGACCCCTCTCCCTCCCTGCCCAAAGGGAAAGGTCACAGCCCTTCTCCAGCCTTGTCTTGAAGTAAAAATGGTTTTTTAGAGCCAAAAGGAGAAATGACTTAACTGTAACTGAACCCCCAAGCAGTTCCCACTGGCTGGGGATCAAAACCTGACATGCAGCTGAATGGAGCTGAAGCCATCCTATCTCAGAAGAGGTGAGAAATGACAGAATTCCTTGTGATGACAGAAGATCTCATTTTCTGCAGAAACCAGACTAAAAACAAAGAGAAAAAGCCCCCAACCAGACTCCTCTCAATCCCCATCCCTTTTGCAGAGGATTTGCAGCATCCCAGCTGCTCCTTGCAGCGCGTGGGTGATGCAGAGCTGTGCTACAGGGAGCTCCCAGTGCACCTGACAGGGATGTCCAGGTGGGTTTCCCTGCTGGCTAAAGGGACTGCACAGACTTACAGCAGAACCCTCCAGAGCACAAATATTTCCCCTCCACTTTTCTCCCTGTCCCAGAACACCAGATTCTGGGATTAGACTGCAGAATTTTCCTGCCCACAAGTAAAGGTTGAATATTTCACATTGTGTAGAGCAGGCAAAATGAATCCCAGCTGCCTTTTAACAATAATGGCTGGTATCATGTGCAACCACACCCCTGGCACAAGTGAGGTTTGAACAATTCCCACTAAATCCCTGCAATTTCCAAATTTCCACGTGCAGCCGGAGGCCTGTGCATCGCTGAGGTTCCTCCCTGTGGTTCTGCTGGATTCCACTGATCCTGGATTTTATATCCCACATTTTGGAGCAGCAGCACAAGACTTTCCCTCAGGAGCGTGTCTGTACATCCAACTCACATTGAAGCACCTTAAAAACAGAGCAGCCCCACATTGAGGCAAAACCCAAAAATATCTCCATTGCCGCCTGCTTTACTGTCTGCGCCTCATTTGCAAATCATTTACAGGGATTTTTACATATCCTAAAATACTTCTAATTGCAGGTTTGGTGTCTGTCATCCGTCACTGATTAATACATTTCGTTGCTATTATTGTTATTATTACTATTAACCGTGCATCCATCCAATTCACAAATCAGAGTCTGTTGCCCAGGATGGAGCCACGAGGATCAGGTTTGTTTCTAGGAGGTGCAGCCATCAGAGGTGATGAGACCCCTAAGGGCAGCCCCTTGCCCTGTGGATTTCAAATTTATTTGCAAAGAGCAGAGATCATCACTTTGCAGATGTATGAGGTGGGGTGCAAATCAGCCCCAATGCTTCCAACAAACTGGGGATACTGGTGGGGACTGGACAATTCTATCCATTCACTCTCCTACCTTGCAGTTTGCCACGTTTCAAGGGACACAAATCAGTTGTAATTTTGTTTTGTTACCCTCCTTCTCTCCCAACCTCACACACTGCTGGGAATAAATCCAGGATGATTTTATCCCCCCCTGTTATTAGACCCATAAGAGCAGCCCCTTGCCCTGGTGAATCTCAAGTTGCTTTGCAAAGAGCAGAGATCAGCACCTTGCAGATGTACAAGGTGGGGTGTAAATCAGCCCCAATGCATCCAGCAAACTGGGGATACTGGTGAGGACTGGACAATTCACCTTCCCACCTCCCAGTGCCACCTTGCAGTTTGCCACGTTTCAAGGGAGACAAACCAGTGGTAATTTTGTTTTGTTAACCTCCTTCTCTCCCAGCCTCAGACACCGCTGTGATTAAATCCAGGGTGATTTTATCCCCCCCTGTTATTAGACCCATAAGAGCAGCCCATTGCCCCGTGGATCTCAAACTTCTTTGCAAAGAGCAGAGATCACCACTTTGCAGAAGATGGGGTGGGGTGTAAATCACCCCAATACCTCCAACAAACTGGGCATACTGGTGGGGACTGGTCAATTCACCCTCCCACCTCCCAGTGCAGTTTGCCACGTTTCAAGGGACACAAACCAGTTGTAATTTTGTTTTGTTAACCTCCTTCTCTCCCACACGGCTGGGAATAAATCCAGGATGGTTTTATCCCCCCTCACGCTCTGCTGGCTGTCACCGAGCCACCTTCCCCCGTGCCCCGTGGGTCACCATTCCCCCACACAAACTTCTCTTTCCACCAGTCGAAGAATCTTAGAGCCTTCTCGCACAAAACCCTTTGAGGTATTTCATGAGAGGCTTGAAAAGGCTCCTGCTTCCTCTGGGGGGCATTATCATGACAACCGCCTTTAATTCAGCGCCGATGCCGGCTCCCAGCTGGATCCTCAGCCACGCCAAGTCCCCCCGGCACCCTTCGGCTGCCTCAGAGAGGCCAAAGGAGCGCTCGGGTCCCAGGATCGCGGGGAACCGGCCCATCCCCATTTCCCAGTCCCCCATCCTCATATAAATTCCCTTCCAGTCGCCCCGCACTGTTCTCTCTGCGTGTTCTTCTTTTTTTTTTTTTTGCCAGCGCTGCCCTCCTCTTCCCCACTCCCACCGGGCGCTTCCCTCCTCCCCGCGGTCCCTCCTCTGTCCCCAGCATCCCCCTTTTCTCTCGGCTCTCTATAAACAAAGCGCCTCAGTGTCTGCGAGGGGAAAGAAAAGTTGCATTATGCAAATGGGAAAAAGCGACCGGGAGATTTCTCACTCCGAGAACCCCCAGAATTCCGGGCTTGCACCTCGGTTTCCATGGCATGGCCAAAGCCTGCTGGAAGCTGGTTTGCATACGGATGAGAGAGGAGATGAAATCAGCACGAAAGCCCATCGCTGACAGAACTCCATTGTTTCGCCTGTCTGATTTGGAGGCTAATAAAACGCCATTAAAAAAAAAAAAAAAAGGAAAAAAAAGAACGAAAGAGGAAAAAAAAAAAAACCAACAAAACCCCGCTGCTTTCATCCTGCCTTTGCTCAGGGATGGGGAGGGGGCGGTAAATGTGGTGATGACGGAGGATCAGCTGCGCTGTCGGACTTGGGGTGAAGGAAATTCCCAGGATGCACTGCCCTGCGAGGCAGAGCGATGCCGACAGGAGATGGTGCTGTGGGCAGAGCGCTGGGCTGCGAGCGGCTGCCAAGGCAAAGCCGGCTTTGCTCCTCTCCCGCAGGAGCATTAAAACAGCCCAGATGCAGCCACAGACCTGCCCATCCCACGGCACATCTCGGGGAGTCTGTCCATCCACCCACTCGTGCCATGTCCAGGGGAGACGCTGGGCTGGGATCAGGCTCTCCTTTCAGGGTGGAATGAATTAAAAACTGAATAAAAGGCTGGGGTGGGGAGAAGGCCAGGGAGCTGCTCAGTGCTTCCATGCTCCTTTACCACACCAACCATCACTCTGCTGGAGGAGAGGGACAAGACAACACAAAATAGCAACACACATGGGTGCCCCACCTGCCCCATCCTAACAACCTCCATGGGCTGTTCCTGGTGCTCCAGCACATCCCAGCACCTTTCCCAAGGCTCTGGATGGAGCAGGAGCCTCCTTGGGCAGTTCCTGATGCTCCAGCACACCCCAGCCCCTTTCCCAGGGCCCTGAGGACTGAACTGGATGGACCAGGAGCCTCCTTGGGCAGTTCCTGGTGCTCCAGCACATCCCAGCACCTTTCCCAGGGCCCTGAGGACTGAACTGGATGGACCAGGAGCCTCCTTGGATGGGTCCTGGTGCTCCAGCACACCCCAGCCCCTTTCCCAGGGCCCTGAGGACTGAACTGGAGGCAGCAGGAGCTCTTGGCCCTCGGTGTCTCTCCTGCCCTGGGCCTTGCCATGGCCACCCAGTCCCTTTGCTGCTGCCAGCAGGGCATTGTGTGCAGTGTGTGCCTTCCAGAGCAGCATGATTGGCCTTGAAAGGGCTGATTTGCTTTCCCCGGTCCATTGAAAGTGCGAGACCAAAGGCTGTTCCCTCCAGGCGCTCGGAAACCTGGCACCCTTTCCACTTTGCTTCCCCGTGCCCCTCAGCCCAGGGGCTCCTGCTGAGATTTTGCTGTCAACAGAGTTTTGTTCCCTTTCTAGGGCGGCGCAGAAGGGACACAAGGACCTTGAAAATGGCAGCTTCTTTGACACGGCTATTCTCCTTCGACCCCCCTGGCTGAATAAAAAACTCACAAAAATGAAGTTTACTGTATTTCCTCCTTAGGGGGAAAACACTGCATCTTGGTACTAATTAATTTACCTAATTAACATTGGGTCTGTATGCAAAGACCTCTTTCTGTACTGGTCGGGACAGAGGAAATAACAGGAATAAAAAAAAAAAATATTCAGGCAACTCTCAGCCCTGACTGTAAAAGGGGCATCACAGGATGAACTGTGCCACAGTGATCATTCAATGCTCAGAGAAAACCCTCTGCAGGAGAACGGCCTCCACCTCCCCTGTGTTTGGGGCCAAACCACACCAGAATCCTGACACTGGGCAGGAGGTGCAGAGGGAATTCACAGCTCAGGGGGATGGAGCAGAAGGGAGTGAAGAACAGATCCTGCGCAGGAGGGGAGCAAGGAGGATGCCCATGAGCAGGGCACAGTCCAAGCTGCTGCCTTCACCACAAGCTCTGGGCCATGCTTAGACCCTGAATTTTCCCAGGCCTTGCCCATCTCCCACTGCTCCTGCCTAGGAAAGCCCTGCTCTGCTATTTTGTTCTTTTCCCTGCCAGATGCCAGCTCTCTTCAGCCTCTTTCTTCTCCCCACGCTTTGCTTTGCCGCATAGTTCCGGAAATCAGAAACAAAAGGAGAGGAAAGAAAATAGGCTGGATCTGGGGTGGGGGGTGGGGGGGGAAGGAGGGGGAGTTTCCCTTCCGTTCAGCTTTTCCAGCTCTCCCTGCCTCCCAATTTCAGGCACTATATGGCACCTCACATGACGAGCGCTGGCGCCCACGTGCGTGCCCACGTGATGAGATGCCCGCTTGTGCCAGGCTGCTGAATGAAGGGGAAAGCAGAGAGGCTGGGTTTGAGCCCAGCTTCGTTGGCAGGAGAAGCAGGAGGATGGAGGAGAAGCTCCTCTCTGCTCTCACTCTGCACCCTGAAGCTGCACAGGGCCTGGAGGGAAAGCATCCCCAGGCCACGCACTTCCAGCTTTGTGTCAGAATTCAGGGCATCCCTCTGTCTGTCCTGGATGTCAACCCCTGCCAGGGGGCTCAGAGACCCTGGCACAGAGCCCAAGACCCCTGTGCTTTTGATTATGACCCATGGAAAAAAATACCAACCTTATATGAGGATCTGCACACCACAAAAGTCTAAGTAGAATTATAGTTTGGCATGGGATGAAAAATAGATTTTTTGGCGGTTTTAGAATGGGGGTTCAGGAGACAAGATGGAGGGATTTGGGTGTGTCCATCCTTTCTCCTTCTTCTTCTTCTCCTTCTTCTTCTTCTTCTTCTTCTTCTTCTTGGCCTCCATCTTCTGCTGTGATGATGGCACTTTTGGATTGGTTTAAGGTAGAAGCTCACTGTCTAACACAGGTGATAGGTTTTGGGAAGTAATTGTACATAATGTACACGTAGATTTTAGTATAAAAAGATAACCCCAGTGTGCCTCTGTCTGACCTGCTGAATGGACCTAAGCAGGCCAGAGAAAGAATTTTATAGATAAGAAACAATAAACAACCTTAAGAATGAGAACTGAAGAGCCCTGACTCCTTCTTCAATAGCCAGGCTGGAAAAGAGATTTTCTAACATATCTTGGAGTCACTCTGACCAGCAGAAGTCCTGAGTTGAAGCAGTAAGAGTTGGGCTCTCAGGGCAGGATGTTGGCTCAGTCCCACTGTGGTTATTGGGGCCCTACAGCTCAGATTCTGGCAGCCAAAACTTCCCAAGCACTGTGAACTGCAGAGCCTGAGTCACTCATCTGCCTCCGCATCTTCGTGTAACCCCCCCTTCCAACAGGGCTGGCAGCATGGTTTGGGTGTCCACATCATCTGAACAGTTTGATTCACAGATATTTTTGGTTTATAAAGGGAAATCCCCCATCCTAGGCTTCATGTTCGCTCACTGAAATGGCCAGCAATCATCCCAGAATTTCCTTTCCACCACAAATGAAACCCCAGCTCAGCGTGTGCGCTCCCATTTGGCAGTGCCAGCTCCCACTCTGAGCACGCTGCCTTTCCCAACTCCCCTCATTTCTGACAGTGCTGAATTTCAATGCCACTGGGAGCAATTCCCACCCTCAGGATTCTCCACAGGGGAGGCAGGATGGGCAGGACCCTTTGTGCATCCCCATGGACAGGAGGGAAGGAGTTTGGAGCACGGGCTCTGTTTGGCTTTGCAGGGAGGGTCAGAGTGTGCCCCAGCACTGGGAATAGTTTTGGGACTGCTCAAAGTTCTGTAGGGCAGGAGCTGCTTGGCTCCAGCACCAGCAAGAGCTGGAAAGAGATGAGAAAATGGGCCAGGAAGGGGCACACAGAGAGCCCCTGGCACTGGGGCACTCTCGGGTTTTGGTTGATAATTGCTGCCCTGAGGTGTGCAGGATGTCTCTGCTTCATCCTGTGCAACTGAAGAACGAGTCTGGACTCTTCACTTTTCAGTCTTGAGGTTGTTTATTAATTCTTATCTATAAAATTTTCT
>JAXCLO010000101.1:5348280-5369301 GCA_035583995.1 Arremon aurantiirostris | reverse complement strand
CCGTTTCCCGTCCCCGTTATTCCCGTTATCCCCGTTACCGTGATTTTGCACCAGCTCCTCCTGCCCCCATCCCGTTCCCCATTCCCAATCCCAATTCCCGTTTCCCGTCCCCGTTATTCCCGTTATCCCCGTTACCGTGATTTTGAACCAGCTCCTCCTGCCGCCGTCGCGGCCGGCGCCGCCGCCGCGCTCCCCGGGCTCCCGTTTCACCGTGATGTTGATGTTGGCCAGGCGGCCCGAGCGGGGCGCGTACGGAACGCTGGGAACGACAACGGGAACAACGGGAACGCAATCAGTCAGACGGGAACAACAGCAGGAACAACGGGAGTAACGGGAACGACAGGAGCGCTCAGCCGGGAACAAGCGGGAATAACTGGGAGAAACCGGGAACAACGGGAATAACGGAATCGGTTAACTGGGAATAACACCGGCAGTAACCGGGACCAGCCAGCCAGGAATAACCCGGGAATAACCCAGCATGGGCCAGGAACAACCAGGAATGGGATTGGGATTGGTCAACCGGGAATAACGCAGGAATAACCGGGAATGACACAGGAACCGCCCTGGGAATAACCAGGAAAGACCAGGATGGATCGGCCGGGAGTCCCCCCAGTGACCCCCAGTAAGGCCCCGGTAACCTCCCAGCAGCCGTCACCGGTGTCCCCGGTAGCCCCAGGTGCTGGGAACCCCCCGGTAACCTCCCAGCGACCCCTCCGGGACCCCCCAGCAGCCGCCGAGGTCGCACCGAACGAGGGAAGAGCCGACAACTTTTGTGTCCTTTGTTATTTTTATTTGTTGCCTTTGCCTCGCTCGTACTCTGGGCTTACTCCGATCAACTCCGTATCACCTAATTTAATTTTTAAAGCTTATTTTATAATCTGATTTGGGAGGGGGAAATCTCCATTTATGATTTTTTCACCCTCCCCCGCCTGCTGGACGCTGTCATTATTCTTACATTTTCTAATGAAAAGCAAGATTACAAATTAATTGAATTGCTTTTTCCCCCCCTCCCCGGCCACCCCTTTCAGTCTGTCCTCTCTGATAAATTTGGGGCTAATGGTAAATAAATTGCAAATATCCGCGGCGAGGATGGAGGGTGGTTTTGGGTTTGGATTTTGGGTTTGGTTTGGGGAAATCGAGCCGAGTCCCATTCGGGGCCCCTCATTCCCCCTCGGCTGCCCCCAGTCCCTTCTGGGGAGAGCAGTGCTGGGGAACGGCAAGAAAAACACCACGAAACAGAGAAAAAGAAAAAAGGTTTGAAGGGCTGGGAGATGGAAAACGGGTTTCTCTTTTGGTTTTTTGGGGGATTTTTTTTGTTGTTGTTTTTTCGAGGTTTTTTTGTTTGGTTTTTGCGGTTTTTGGTTTTTTTTTTTATTTTGGGGGATTTTTTTGAGGTTTTTTTTTTATAAACCCCACAAGCACGGGGATTTCAGCCGATTACACAAAATAAACCAGAGCAGGAGCAGCAGCAGCAGCTCCGAAATGGTCCCAAAAGCCGCGACCCCCCCGAGCTGCCGCCGGAGCCGGCGCGGTCCCTCCTGTCCCCGCTCCATCCATCACCCCCCGGCTGTGTCCGAGCTGCATCCCCCCAAAGACACCCCAAAATAACAAAATAAAATCCATTCCTCTCGTGAACCACCAGTATGCCAAGTTACAGCTGGAAACCTTGGGAAATAATAGATAATTTGTGGAGTTTAAGCTTTCTATTTGATCCTCTAATATAAATTTCATTTATTTGAATTTTAGTCTTATTTTTTTAACATACCTAAACACAGGTCCTATATTTATAATCATAGGAATTAAATCTGACGTTGTTTATTATTATTATTATTATTATTATTATTATTATTATTATTATTATTATTACCACTACTGCTATTTTTTTTTAACAGCACAAATCTGTCAGAAAACATTGCACCTAGATTGTTTTTATTTTACTTTCACAAAAAGCTTCAAATCTGCCCGTTTTTCTTGCTGGTATATTCAGTCACTCTTTGATTAGACTCACTGTAAACATGGCATTAATTAGGTCGTTTTATATCAAATAAATAATGGCTAAAATTGATGAAAAGTTGTTTATCTACCACATAACCCATCCCCGAAGCAAGAGTCAGGGTTGTGCCTCCTGTACAGGACTCTCCACACTCATAGCAGAGGATTTCACATTTCTCCCTGATTTATTCCATTGGCCTCGAGTGAACAATTTTTCACATTTAACCAAAACCCAGCGTGTTCCAGGCTAGAAAATCCCTTCCTAAATGTATAAATTTCTGGGGTTTTTTTTGCTGCTGGTTCTCCAGGAAGAGCCAAGACTGTCCTGTTTTCACTTTTTTCTTGCAAACAGCAGAAATAAAAGTTTTGCGGCAGAGCCCTCCCCCAGCAGAGACGGGAGATGTCCCCGTGCTCCCTCTGCATTCTCCCAGCTCCGAGGCTTTTTTCAGCCCCGTGGCTCTCCAGGAGCCCTTGAAATCCCTTTTTTACCCTCTCCCTTCTTCAGTACAAACACATTTTCTGCTAAAATCTGTCACCAATACACAGATTTTAGAGAGGAGTAAAAAATAAATTAAATATTCTGTGTCCTGCAATGCCAGGGGTTTCCCAGCTCTGGGATGGGGAGAGAACACTCAGGGCTGTTTTATAAGTGAGAAATCTTCCACTGAATATTTGCTTTGGAAGGAAGAAAAACTGAAAAATCAGCAAGTGGCATTCAGGGAAGCACTGGAAAGGCAACATCTCCAAAATTTATAGGAATTTAAATGTGAATTTTAATGTTTCTTTTGAAAAGTTTAAACTTTTTTCAAGGTGAAAAAGCCCAGAAGTGACTTTGGAACCGAGCATTGCTCTTAGCAGAGCTCAGCTGAAGGCAGCCCCACATTTTCCCCTCAAATGAATTTTTAGAAAAGCCCAGACTGAAGCTCACATAGTCCCTGCCTCAGCCTGAACTCTCTTTCCCCTCTCTGGAAAATGCCAAGGAAATGTTTCACCTTTGTCAGGCAGGGATTTGGGAGGAGGCTGCCAAGCTCTGCAACCCCCCAGGACAGAGAGGAAAATCTCAGGATAAATTCAACCTCACTCCCAGGGTTTTGTTCTCCTCAATGAGGATTTCTCCTCATTTTCTGGGCACTGAACCCCTTTTTATCCTAATTCCCCCTTAAAAGGAAATAGAAACCATTCTCATTTAGAAATAAAACCCATTCTCATTTGGAAATAAAAACCATTCTCATCTGGAACCCTTCTCTACAGCCCCCCAGGACAGTGAGGAAAATCTCAGGATAAAATCAACTTCACCAATATTGACTTCAATGTTTTTCTTCTCCTTGAACTGTTCCTCATTTTCTGGGCACTGAACCCCTTTTTATCCTAATTCCCCCTTAAAAGGAAATAAAAACCATTCTCATTTGGAAATAAAATGCATTCTCATTTGGATATACAAACCATTCTCATCTGGAACCCTTCTCTGCAGTCCCCCAGGGCAGTGAGGAAAATCTCAGGATAAAATCAACCTCACTAACACCCACTCCCATGTTGTTCTTCTCCTTGGACTCTTCCTCATTTTCTGGGCACTGAACCCCTTTTTATCCCAATTCCCCCTTAGAAAGGAAATAAAAACAAATAAAAATCCATTCTCATTTAGAAGAGGATGAAGTCACACATACATGTCCTTTAATCACATATAAACAATTTGAGATTTTAATTTCTTTCTAACCCTGACAACTTTGATTCAGTCTTTCCCTCTGGCACCGCCTTCAGCTGCAGGAGCAGCCCAGGCCTGATCCTTCCCTCCTTGCAGGTGACACCAACAAAAGCAGCAATTTTTAGAGCCACAGTTGTTAAGCAATGATGTATTTGGGATAAATGAGCCTGCCCTGGCTCTGGCAGCTCAGAGAGGTGCCCATGAACACAGAAATTCTGATTTCTCTGCAGGACTGCTGACAGGCAGCACCAAAACCTGTCTGGGGAATGGATAAAGCCAAAATTATAATTTAAACCAAACACAGTTCTGAGCAAGGTGCTGCTAAAGTGGATATTTCATATTTCACATCCTCTAGAGGCTCCCCCTCCCTGCAGCGCTCCTGCTCCAGCAGCAGCTCTGGGGCTGGGCACACAAGGGCTGGGAAAATCCCTGATCCCACTGAAACAGGGAAAAAAGGGGAAGGAAGAGGGGACAGTGCTACAGCCACCACCCCAGAGCCAGCAAAGGTGGCACAGATGGGCAGGAGGAGCCTCAGGAAAGGTGGCACACAGGGCAGGAGGTGACTCCAGAACAAGGAAAGGTGGCACACAGGGCAGGAGGTGACTCCAGAACAAGGAAGGGTGACACACAGGGCCAGGAGGAGTCTCTGACCTCAGGAAAGGTGGCACACAGGGCAGGAGGAGCCCCAGGAAAGGTGGCACACAGGGCAGGAGGTGACTCCAGAACAAGGAAAGGTGGCACACAGGGCCAGGAGGAGTCTCTGACCTCAGGAAAGGTGGCACACAGGGCAGGAGGAGCCCTGGGAAAGGTGGCACACATGGGCAGGAGGTGACCCCAGAGCCTCAGCAAAGGTGGCACACATGGGCAGGAGATGACCCCAGAGCCTCAGCAAAGGTGGCACACATGGGCAGCAGGGCAGAAGGAGCCCCTCTGTCCCTGCCCACCCCGCTGACCTGCCCAGAGCTGGTTCCCAGCCCTGCCCACGGGAAAGGGACACGGGCACACCCTGAAAGGGACACAGGAAAACTCTGGAAGGGACCTAGGCACAAAACTGAAAGGGACATAGGGACACCCTGAAAGGGACACAGACACCCCTTGACAGGGACGTGGGCACACACTGAAATGTACATGGGCACCACCCTGAAAGGGACACAGGAACACCCAGAAAGGGACACGGGAACACCCTGAAAGGGACACAGGCACAAAACTGAAAGGGACACAGGAACACCCTGAAAGGGACATGGGCACCACCCTGAAAGGGACACGGGAACACCCAGAAAGGGACACAGGCACCAACCTGAAAGGGACACAGGCACCAACCTGAAAGGGACACAGGGACACCGTGAAAGGGACACAGACACACCCTGAAAGGGACATGGGCACAAAACTGAAAGGGACATGGGCACACCCTGAAAGGGACACAGGCACACTCTGAAAGGGACATGGGAACACCCTGAAAGGGACATGGCACACCCTGAAAGGGATACAGGCGCCAACCTGACAGGGACATGGCGCACCCTGAAAGGGACACAGGCGCCAACCTGACAGGGACACAGGCACACCCTGAAAGGGACACAGGCACACCCTGAAAGGGACACGGGAACACCCCCTGAATGTCCAGGGGATCCTTTCTCTCCCCACTAAACCCAGCAGCGTTTCCCAGTGCCCTGGCACACAGCACAGGAAAAGAGAGCAGCAGCTGCCAGGCAGTGCCAAAGCCATGGCAATTACTGGGGGGGTGGATGGGGGCAGCTGGCTGCTGATTTTTTATTTATTTATTTATTTTTAATTCATCTCCCTTTAAATAAGATCGTTCCAATGAACAAAGCGCTCGGCCAGAACAGGTTTGGGAGGAGAGGAGCAGGCACAGGAAGCGCCAGCCCCACACACAAACAACCTAAAAAAGGAGATTCCAAATCTATTTTTATGTCTCTGTCTCTCGCCTGGGCTGCTCCAGGAGCTCGGCATGGAGGCTGCGGGGCGGGATTTGGAATTTCACCTCCGGGATTTCACCTCCGGGAGGTGCCCGGCTCCTTGGCTGGCAGGGCGATGCCCAGGATGGTGCCAGCCCTGCATCCCTTCCCCACCCCGACCTGCTGTACCTGCCCCAGCCTTTTGTCTGGCGTTTTAATGCCATTAATGTGCACAAAATAAACGGAAAATAAACACTTTATTCACAGCTGAGTGCCACATCCCACTCCTCCAGCCCGTTAATACAACGCTGAGCTGCTGACAAATATTCCCTTTAAAATTCCAGCACGGCTGGGAAGGGATTTGTTTTCATTTAGGGGAGATGGGGAATTTTTGCCTTAATCAATGTTTTTCCTTGTTTGCACTGGAACAGGATATTTATAAGGGGTCAGCCGTGGCAGCAGCAGCTCAGGCTGCAAAAACAGTAGCAGGGCTGTGGTGCCATGGCATCGCTGCTCTGTGCCACAGTTTTAAACCTCAAAACCAAAAAAATTATTTTTTAAAATTATCTTACTCAGGGAGCACACGGAATTGCACAGCAATTGTTTATATTAAAAATATTTTCAGCTTTTTTTTCTTTTTTGGTGGTGTTTTTCCTATATTTGTGCCTAAAAATATCCTATATAAATACTATAGACATATCCTATATAATGCTATATATATCCTATATAACTGCTATAAATATATCCTATAAAAATCCTATATATATCCTATAAAAATCCTATACAAATGCTATCTAGGACTATGTGGATATTACATGACAAAAATAAAAAATCTGGTTTACTCAAGGGGGTTTTTTCTAGTTTAACTACAAGAAACTATTGTTTGTTTTTTTTTCTTGACAAAAGTTTAACAGAATTCTTGTGTTCCTTTAAAAAAAATTAACTGACATCCCCCTTCCTCCTCCATGCCACTTTTTTCCTGACTTTTTTTTGCAGGTGAAGGCAGGGATCCACTGCCTCACCTGGAAAAAGTTATTTCAGCAATTCCACCAACATTCCCAAACCTGCCCTGTGCAGCAGATCCCTCCCTCCTCACAGCCAGAACAAGGGAAATAAATGTATTTTATTGAATAGTTTAGGTCGGAAAAGAACTTTAAAATCAATCCAACATTAAAAATTCAGAAGTATTTGAATCCTCACTGACAATGCCTCAGGCAGGGCAGAGCCCTGTGGCACAGGGAGGGACAGAGGGACAGACAGGGACAGACAGGGACAGGATCTGCAGCCCCTGCCCCAGCAGTGCCTCTCACAGAGCCAAACTGTCCCCACTGTCCCCACTGCCCACCTAGACACCACCCCGTTTAAATCTCCCCGAGATTTTCAGCATGAAATCAGCAATTTTAACCCTTTAAACGCTCTCCCAGCATCCTCCTGCAGCCCCAGAGCTGAATTTGGGGTTTCTTTTCCTCTGGATTTGGGGTTTCTTTTCTTTTCTCCTGGAATTTGGGGTTTCTTTTCTTTCCCCTTGGAATTTGGGATTTCTTTTCTTTTCTCCTGGGATTTTGAGTTTCTTTTACCCTGGAATTTGGGATTTCTTTACCCCTGGAATTTGGGGTTTCTTTTGCCCTGGAATTTGGGGTTCTTTTGCCCTGGAATTTGAGGTTTCTTCTCTTTTCCCCTGGAATTTGAGGTTTCTTCTCTTTTCCCCTGGAATTTGAGGTTTCTTTTCTCCTGGCATTTGGGATTTCTTTTCCCCGGCATTTGGGGTTTCTTTTCCCCTGGAATTTAGGATTTCTTTTCTCCTGGAATTTGAGGTTTATTTTCTTTCCCCCTGGAATTTGGGATTTCTTTTCTTTTCTCCTGGAACTTGGAGTTTCTTTCCCCCTGGCATGTGGGGTTTTTTTTTCTCCAGGAGTTTGGGATTTCTTTCCACCTGGCATTTGGGGTTTCTTTTCCCCTGGTATCTGGGGTTTCCTTCCCCTTGGAATTTGGGGTTTCGTTTCCCCTGGAATTTGGGCTTTCTTTCCTTTTCCCCTGGAATTTGGGGGTTCCTTTCCCCCGGCATTTGGGGTTTCTTTTCCCCAGGAATTCGGGATTTATTTTCCCCTGGCATTTGGGATTTCCTTTCCCCTGGCATTTGGGGTTTCCCCTCATTTTCCCCTCTCTGAGGATGCAGGGCTGCACTGCAGTTCCTGTTCCAGGGCCAGCAGAGGCTCCCAGAGCCACCTCCTGCCCTCCCTGATGCTCTGGGCATTTGTGTCACCTCCTAAGCCCCAAAGTGGGGTCTCAGCACGGGGGACCCCAGCCCCAGGCAGGGTGGGGGACTCTGCAGCACAGCCAGCACCTCCCTCCTCCATGGCACAAAGCCACCACTGCTGCTCTGCTCCCCACTTTTAAACCCTTTTGTTGTCAACCAAAGGGCTCGAATATAGGGGCATGGGAAGCCACAGCCCCATCTTATTCCTAACTGACTTTTTTGAGGGGGAAAACCAGAAAATGCTTTTAAAAAATAATCCTGTTTCTGCACTGACCCAAGCATTTGGTAAGAAGAACCGAAGGAGTGTTGGGCCTTCCTCCTGAGAGCTGCTCCTTGCTTTCTGGAGGTGAATTATTTACAATTTTACCTTCTCCATGCCCAGTTTGGTTTGGGCTCTTTCAGAGGACACATCTCACCTCTGCTGGGGCAGAAAAGGAGCCTCCTCTGCACTCTTCAGGTGCTCAAAGTGCCCAGAGAGGCAGGAAATGGCCCCATCCCTTTCACCCCAAACCCTGGAGCACTGCTGGGTTCTCAGGTCACAGTGGGGACACCAGGAGGTGGCTCTTTGGTCCCCTGGGTAACTCCAGTTGCCCATTAGAGAATGAGCACAAAACCCTTCAGGAATCACCTTCCCCCAGCCTGGAGCTGCTCAGTTCTCCCCCAAACCCTGACAGAGACAGGGGGGAACCTTCATCTCCTGCACCCTGGGGTGAGTTGGGTGTTCCAGGCTGCTCCAGTGGGGTGGGGAAGTGCTCAGAGGTGAAAATATCTGGGTTTGGACACAAACACCCCAAACCCAGCCGAGCCTCAGCACCCAGAAATGGCCCCAGCACTATTTTGTGTTGGGAAGGATGAAAGTTTGACAAGAAAGTCTCACAGATATGTGTGCTTACCAGAAAGAGTTTTAAATGTAGGATGATGAAGGAATAAAGATGGAAGCAAGTTTTGATATAGAAGAAAAGAATTGCTGAGCCAGTCTTACTGGCTAACTAAGGAGGCAAAGGGTATTTTATGTTAGTTATGAGGGGTTTTTTATGGCTTAGAGCAAAGGATAAACCCACCACAAACAAGAAGATGTTTTTACTAAGCAGAAAGATGGCACAAGCAAACAAGGCAACAAAGTTGCAAGTAGAAGAAAGGTCTCAGAATTTTCCCCTGCAAGAAAACTGAATAACATCTTCTAGCTTAAACTGTAATGTACTGACTTTTAGTGATTGGAGAATAGTAACAAGAATATGGTAAATATAGTAGTTATGATAGGCTATAGGTAAAAGTTAAGGTGTAGATTGGTTCTACTGTATTAAGATGCTCAGCAAAGAAAAGTGTATAATGCATTGTAACCAAAAGAAAAGTATATAATGAATTGTAACCAAAAGTTTATAATGCATTGTAACCAAAACCAAAGGGTCTCCAGGCTTGCCTGCAGCTGGAGCTGACAGCTGTGGGCACAGCTCTGTCACCCACAATCCTGGACTACTGTAAGCTCTTGGATGTACTAAACTGCATTTTGAAGAGCCGCCTGGAGTCCCACATTTCTCGTTTCAGCTCTTACAGTGGCGCCCAACGTGGGGCGCCATTAGTAAGAGCCTGAATGAGGGACACGGGTCTTCTGGAGCTCACAGTTGTAGGTACAGCTCTGTCACCCACGACCCTGAACTGCTGTAACTCCTTGGATACAATAAACTGCATTTTGGAGAGCCGCTTGGAGTCCTGCAACTCTCATTTAGGCCCCTGCAGTGGCGCCCAACGTGGGGCACCATTAATAAGATCCTGAATGAGGGATGCAGGACTGCAGGCCTGTCTGCAGCAGGAGCTGACAGCTGTAGGCACAGCTCTGTCACCCACAACCCTGGACTGCTGTGATTCTTGGATACAATAAACTGCATTTTGGAGAGCTGCCTGGAGTCCCACATCTCTCATTCAGGCTCTACAATTTTGGATTTTGCAGATCCAGCTCTGGACTGGTGCAGGGATGGCAGTAATCTTTTAATCCTGATGAGCTCCCCTCTGCAATTGTGCACAAACTGAGGCTGTTGGGGATATCACCATTAGTGGGTGGAGCTGGCTGGACATTTTTCTGATGGAAAATGACAATTCATCAAAAGCAAGATGCCATGCCTAAACACAGTCAGTTCCTACAAAGAGCTTGTTTGGAAAGAGGAATTGTGAGGGGAGAAGCACTGAAACAAGATCAACACATTTTGCTTTGGGCTTTTCAGGAAGGAACACTGAGCTTGTTGAAAAAAAATCACTTTCCATTTTAATATTTCACATTATAGAGTCTAAAGTAATTTACTTTGCAATTTCACTCTGAGAAAAACATTGAAGTTTCATCTCTTGTTCTTCCTCAGAAGTGGAAGAAAGGGGGAAGGAGAAGGGAAGAAAAACTCGAAGTGTTGCCAATGAATTTAAAACATCCTCTTCCCCTTTTGGCTGCCTTCATGAGATCAGCCCTGAATCTACAGGATTCAGGAAAAATCTCATTCCAAATATTTTCTCAACAACAACAAGAGATTAGGGATGGAAATGCCCACGGGAAAGGAGCAGGTTGGTGATCATTTTTTTGGTGAGGCAGAGGGAGCTTTTGATGAGGATGAGCATGAAGAGTCCCGTGGGATGGGGGAAAGGCCCATCTGGAACCACTAGTGGTCAATCAAGGGGAGCAGCAGCAGATGAAATGTGTGGGGGTGCACCAAACCTCTCCTTTGGGTGGGAACAGCCCGAACCACCCCCAAAAAACAGCCCAAACCCCTCCTTTCAGTGGGAACAGCCTGAAGCACACCCCAAAACCCATCCAGAGCTCGCCCAAACCTCCTTTCAGCGGAAACAGCCCTGAACCACCCCCCAAAACCAGCCCAGGGCTCCCCCAAACCCCTTCACTTCAATGGGAGCAGCTCTGAATCATCCCCCAAAACCCACCCAGGGCTCCCCCAAACCTCTCCCTTCAGTGGGAGCAGCTCTGAATCATCCCCCAAGACCAGCCCAGGGCTCCTCCCAGAGCAGTTCTTCTGTCTCTGGCTGCACCAGGGAGCTCCAGCTCCAAACTCCAGCCCAGGCACTGCTGATGGAATAGGAAGAGTTGGAAAAAAGCAAAGTGGTCCTAGATGAGGTGAAGCAGCAACTCAACCTGCAGCAGCTGCTGGAGAGGCACAGCTGGGCAGGGCTGCTCCAGCTGCTCCCTCGAAGGAGAATTGAGGTGCAGCCGCCCTGATTTTTGAAGGTTTTCCAAACCTTCTGATGTTTACATTCTTGTGAGGAACTTTCTCACACACCTTCTGTAAATAACTCATTGTTTTGCATTCTTTTATGGAGGAGGAGAAATTTGATGGACTGTTGGTTTGACCAGTGTCATTGGAGGGGTGGCACTGTCACCCTGCAATCCACTGTCACTTTTGGAAATCTATAAATGTTGGAGTCAGAATTAAACTTCTCCTTTTTGCCTTGGAAAATCCAGTGTCTGCATCTTTCTGTTTCGTGTCCTAGAGTGTCCCCAGTGCCCCTGGCACAGCTTTGCACAAACAGTGGCACCACCAATGCCCCTGGCACAGCTCTGCACACACAGTGGCACCAGCAATGCCCCGGCACAGCTCTGCCCAAACCATGGCACCACCAATGTCCCTGGTGCAGCTCTGCCCAAACCATGGCACCACCAATGCCCCTGGCACAGCTCTGCACACCATAGCACTGGTGCCCTCAGCACCAATGCCCCTGGCACAGCTCTGCCCAAACCATGGCACCACCAATGCCCCTGGCACAGCTCTGCACACACAATGGCACCGGTGCCCCCCATGCCCGTGGCACAGCTCTGCTCAAACAGCCTTTCAGGGCTCTCCTGGCTCTCCCTGCTGCCATAGAAACCCCCATTCAGCTGGAAGTGCATTAAAGGGTGGTGCTGGCCCTCACTGGATCCATCACATTGTGTTCCACCAGGAGAAAAAAGGAGATCCCACCCCTTTGTGCCTCTCCTTCACTTGCTGTGCCCAGGGGATGGTCCCTGTGAGGTTCATTTGGTGTTGGCAGTGCCATCCCCCCTCCCCAGGCATGGCACAGCCCTGGCAAGGAGCACTTCACCCCATCAGGCCTGCTGGCACTGCATCTCCCAAATGGCACCGAGGAAGCACCAAAAGGTTCCTCAGAATAATTTCAAAAAGCAGATCTGAGAAAATGTGGGAGTAAATCCTTCCCTACCCCTCCAGCCTGCCCTTCTCCCTCGTTCCTCCCCAGTGCTGCTGGATAGAGAGGGATTTGCAGCCAAGGGGTCCCAAGAAGGTTTTTTGGGAAGCAGACACACATTTGAGCACACACATCCCTGTCCTCACAGAACCAGGCTGAACTGGGAATTTCCAGCTTGACCAGCAGCAGAAATGCCAAGAAGCACACCTCAAATAGAGAGAAATCATATGTGGGGCACGATTTGAAGAGGAATAAATTCCATTTTCTCAACTGCTGAGTGAGCTCACCCCTTCAACACAGACCAGGCCTTGTCTCCAAAGTCCCTCTGAGCAGCTTTGCCCACCCTGGGCAGCCCAGAGGTAATTTAGTCAGTTCAGAGGTAATTTAGTCAGTTCAGAGGTAATTTAGTCATTTCAGCACGAGCTGGGAGTCACCAATTCAAGCAGATTTCATGCCCTGCCACTGCCCAGATCTCTCTATGACATATCTGGGCACACACATCCTTGTCCTCACAGAACCAGGCTGAACAGGGAATTTCCAGCTTGACCAGCAGCAAAAATGCCACGGAGCACACCTCAAATAGAGATTAAATCATACTTGAGGCACGATTTGAAGAGGAATAAACTCAATTTTCTCCAACTGCTGAGCAAGTTCACCCCTTCAACACAGACCAGGCCTTGTCTCCAAAGTCCCTCTGAGTAGCTTTGCCCACCCTGGGCAGCCCAGGGGTAATTTAGTCAGTTCAGAGGTAATTTAGTCATTTCAGCACCAGCTGGGAGTCACCAATTCAAGCAGATTTCATGCTCTGCCACTGCCTGGATCTCTCTATCAGGGAGGCCAGCAGAGATCCTGCAATCCATGGGAGACCTCCAGCCTGGCCTGCTCCACCACAGCCAAGCCCTGCTGAGCCCCAGGACGTTCCATGGTCACACCAAGTCCAACTGTGCCAGTGCAAACCCAGCACTTTGGGTTACAACCTCAGTTTTCACCTCCAGAAAGGGAAATTCTCCCTGTTTCCTGCAGAGTTTTCTCATGTTTTTTAACAAATTCTCCTCCAGCGCTGTTGTGTCCCATTCCACCCCCACCCCTCTCCACCCTGAGGATTTCATTTTGTTGGATAATTCCTCCCAAGGCTTTCCACTCCAGCAAAAAGGGATCAGTTTTGCTCCAATTGATTGGCCTTTGTTTTTAGGCAGAGCAGTGCTCAACCCTAAACTGACCTCACTCCTCATTGCTTCACCCACAGAGGTGCCTGAGCACAGTCCCTGCCTCAAATCTGCCATGAAAGCATTGCTTAAATTTAAAAAAAAAAAAACCCTCGCACCAATTTAATTTTTAAACCATTTATTTTACCTCCACTGCCAATAAAAGCAGAAAGGATCAAAGCCAAGGCCTTTTGTGGCTCGGGGTGCCCCTTCCATCAGCGTGCTTTGTTCGAAACACCCTCAAAGAAACTCTCATTTTGGTCAAGAGCCAATTATAAAAATTGGGTTGGGGGGTTTGCTTAGCTTTAGAGGTGCTAAAATTGTCATCACATCTGTAAAGCTCTCAAATGGGCCTGCACAGGCTGTGCAGGAGGCAGAGGGAAGGGAGGCAGGGGATGCTCAAAGGCTGATTCAGGAAGGCAATTTCTGCTCTGTCCTCATCCCTCTGTCCTCATCCCTCTGGCACAGCAGCATCTCTGTATCAGTTTAGGGTTGAGCACTGCTCTGCCTAAAAACAAAAGCCAACCAATTTGGGCAAAACTGATTCTTTTTTGCTGGAGTGGAAAGCCTTGGGAGGATTTATCCACCAAAACTAAATCCTCAGGGTGGGAGGGTGGAATGGGACATGATCTCCCCTTCCAGGCCTGGCTCCACAGGACCACAGCAAAGGGTTTCTGGCCTCTCACAGCTCTGTTGGTCCCCACAGACACCCTGGGGGTCTCAAGGTGCAAGGAGATCCCACATCACCCCACACAGATCCCAGCAGGAATTGGAGCTGACACCAGTGCTGGAAAGAAAAACTCCAAATCCCCCAGACCCACCCATGGGCAGGGGGTGCCCAAGGGTCCATCCCATGGCCAGCTGTGCCCCAAATGTTTGTCACCTCACCCCCCTTGCGCCCACACCTGCAGTCCCCACCCATGAACCCTCAGGGTCCACAATTTCAGAGTAAATTGAACTTCTTGCTCGAAAAGTTTGTGGGCAGGCCAATGGATAGAAATTTGTCCTGAGTAGGAATCCAGAGCAAACTGCAATGCCTCGTTTTCCTGAAGCAAATGTTTCAACATTTTCTTAGTAATTTGGCCCAATTTTAACTCGATTGGAATGTGAATGCACTCAAATCACATCCTGCCAGCTCTCTGATCTGGGTCCTTGCTTTCCACATCAGTTCTGCTACCAGCTCTTGGACCTTTGGTGACTGGGGAAAACCCACTCTGTGATCAAGAGAGGGTCCCTTTGGTCTTGTCCCTTTTTAGGTGTTTCCTTTTTTAGGTGTTTGTTTTTTCTGGCAACTCACCTGAGATGATGAATTTGAACGGCAGCTCAGGCCAACATCAGTTGGCATGTCTTGTGGACATCGCCATCTGAACTCTGTCCAGAACTTTCTGTGCCCTATTTTAACCCTATTGGAATGTGAATGCACTCAAATCGCATCCTGCCAGCTCTCTGATCTGGGTCCTGGCTTTCCACATCAGTTCTGCTACCAGCACTTGGACCTTTGGTGACTGAGGAAAACCCACTCTATGATCAAGGGAGGATCCCTCTGGTCCTGGCCCTTTTTAGGTGTTTCCTTTTTAGGTGATTGTTTTTTCTGGCAACTTACCTGAGATGATAAATCTGTTGGTCCCCACAAATTTATCATCTGGGGGTCTCAAGGTGAAAAGAGCTCCCACATCACCCCACGCATATCCCAGCAGGAATTGCCTGCACCAAGCTGCCAGGGATGCTGGAAAGAAAACCCCAAAGTGCCCTTTTTATTGGTATTTCCTTTTTAGGTGTTTGTTTTTGCTGGCAACTTACCTGAGATGATAAATTTGAACGGCAGCTCAAGCCAACATCGGTCGGGCTGTCTTGTGGCCATCGCTGCCTGAACTTTTTCTAGAGCTTTCTGTGCCTCTCTGGGGTAACAGCCCCAGGAGAACCCGGGTCCCCTGTCACCGTGGGGGGACCCTGCCACGCTCGTCTGGCCGCTCCGGGCCCATCTGCATCACAAAAGCTCCATTCTTGTGAACTTGGGCGACCTCCCGACCCCGCCAGCTCGGGGAGTGAATGGCTTTAGTCTGCCACGACCATCATGTCACTTTGATTAGTGCGTGAATAAACTCTCAATCCCGGCCTGCCCGGGGGAGGCAGGGCTGACAGCGGCAGCAGCTCTGCTCCTGCACCCCGGGGTGGCCCCAGGGTCCCCAAACTGCAGCAGCGTCACCCCTGTGCCAGGCAAACCACCCTGCCCTGCCCTGCCTGTGCCCATCTCCAGCCCTGCCGCCGCTGGCACCTGCCCACGGCACCATCAGGTGGGCAGAATGAAATGTTTAAGGATGTTTATTTTAATCATTTATTTCAAATATCCCCGCCTGTGCCCATCTCCAGCCCTGCCACTGCTGGCACCTGCCCATGGCACCTTCAGGTGGGCAGAGTTCAATGTTTAAGGATTTTTTTTTAATAATTTCTTTAAAATAGCCCTGCCTTGCCTGCACCCATGCCCACCTCACCCCAGCCTCTACCACTGCTGCCACAGCACCTTCAGGTGGGCAGAGTGGCAGAATTCAATGTTTAAGGATGTTTATTTTTAAATAGCCCTGCCCTGCCCTACCTGCACCCATGCCCACGTCACCCCAGCCTCTGTCACCTGCCCACAGCACTTTCAGGTGGGCAGAGTGGCAGAATTCAATGTTTAAGGATGTTTATTTTAATAATTTATTTTAAATATCCCTGCCTGTACCCATCCTCAAACCCTGCCACTGCTGCCACCTGCCCATGGCACCTTCATGGTGGGCAGAGTGGCAGAATTCAATCTTTAAGGATGTTTATTTTAATGGTTTATATAAAATAGCCCTGCCTGCACCCATCCTCAGCTCACCCCAACCTCTGCCACCTGCCCACAGCACTTTCAGGTGGGCAGAGTTAAATGTTTAAGGATGTTTATTTTAATCATTTATTTTAAAATAGCTCTGCCCTGCCTATACCCATGCCCACATCGCTGCAATCTCTGCCACCTGCCCATGGCACCTTCAGGTGGGCAGAGTGGCAGAATAAAATGTTTAAGGATTTTTTTAAAATAATTTATTTAAAATCAATTTATTTATTGAAAATAAATGTATTTATTAATATAATTTATTTAATCAATTTATTAGTTAAAACCATTTATTTAATTGATTTATTTATTAAAAATCAATGTAATAATTAACATCATTTCTTTAATCAATTTAGTAAAAATCAGTGTATTTATTAAAAATCAATGTATTTATTAAAATCATTTCTTTAATCAATTTATTTTAAAATGTTGAATTTTAAGGGAAATGCTGCGAGTTTTCCCCATTACCTCAGTGCTCAAAACTCAGGCAGCAGCTCCAGAAGCATCGAGGGAAGCTCCCTGTGCAAGCACTGCAGGAGCAGACAGGGCTGGAGCCACCCAAAAGTGCCATCAGCGCCTGGAGGGGTTTGCAAAGGAGCCTCTGGAGCATTGGATTCCTCCCAAATTGCACAGCGAGAGGGCAGCAAGGGCAGGGCAGGATGTGCTGAGCTCTGGGTCTGGGTGAGGCTCAGTTTCTGTGCCAGCAGGCACCCAGGGCACGGATGGGTGCTGTGGGCACACCTGGGTGCCCCAAGGACTTTTCAGCTCCTCCACATCCATCAGTCATGAGCAGCTCCACAGGAATGGCCACACAATCCCCCTCAGCAGCTCCAAGCATCATCCAAGGCATCAAAAATTCCTCAAGAGCTGTTACAAGCTTCTGGGCAGGCAGAAATTTGTGATTGTGGGGGAAAACCTGGGGAATCTCATGTGCCAGGAGGAGTGCACCTCAATTCAGGAGGCAGCAGCCTGCTTTCAACTCCAGCTTCAACTGGAAAATCAAGCATCATCCAGGACATCAAAACTTCCCCAAGAGCTGCTAGCAAGCTTCTGGGCAAGCAGAAATTTGTGATTTTGGGGGAAAACCTGAGGAATCTCATGTGCCAGGAGTGTGGCAGCAGCTTTTGAGGAAAAGCTGAACTCCTGTGTTTGACTTCAGCTTCCACTGGAAAATCAAGCGTCATCAAGAATTCCCCAAGAGCTGCTGGTAAGCATCTGGGCAGGCAGAAATTTGTGATTTTGGGGGAAAACCTGGGGAATCTCATATGCCAGGAGAATTGAGAAGGCAAGCAGCAGTGTGGAAGCAGCTTTTGAGGAAAAGCTGAACTTCTGCATTCAACCCCAGCTTCAACTGGAAAATCAAGCATCATTCAGGGGATCAAAAATTCCCCAAGAGCTGTTACAAGCACCTGGGCAGGCAGAAATTTGTGATTTTGGGGGAAAACCTGGGGGATCTCATCTGCCAGGAGTGTGGAAGCAGCTTTTGAGGAAAAGCTGAACTCCTGCGTTCAACTGCACCTTCCACTGGAAAATCGAGCATCATCCATGGGATCAAAAATTCCTCAGCAGCTCCTGGGCAGGCAGAAATTTGTGATTTTGGGGGAAAACCTGGGGAATCTCATGTGCCAGGAGAATTGAGGAGGCAAGCAGCAGTGTGGCAGCAGCTTTTGAGGAAAAGCTGAACTCCTGCGTTCCCTCCCACACCACAACATCCAATAAACCCCGAGCTGCTCGACACCCATCAAACCTGCCAAAACATCAGCAGCTTTAAGCCTAAAAAATGCAAGATCCGTAGAAAAGAGTGAGGAAGACAGTAAATTAGGCCCTGCACGAAGGGTTCTACATGGGAAGCTAATGACCTTTTGTCTCTCCTGTCTGCAGACGGGCCTCATTTGCATGTATGCACTTGGAATAATCTCGTCCATATTTCAGCGTGTGGCTGCATCCCCGAGTCCTCCTCCAGAGAGGTTCCCTCCCGCTGTGCATCCATTATCTGAGTGCAGCCACTTCAGGCTGCCTTTAAAGCCACCTAGACACCAGGCAGCCTCTTCCCTGGGCTGGAGAAAAGAGAGGTTTGAGGCCCCATGTGTGGTAAAATAGAGAAATCCTGATGGGGTGGATGGGGGACGCTGTGAGACCCCAACATCTCAGCTTTGGGGAGCATCCCTGGGTTTTGGGGGAGCTGCTCCAGCAAACAGCCACCCCTCTCCTGTTCTGGGGACCAAGGTTTAGGCTGATCTCAGGTTTATGGGCTGCAAACATTGCACCAGATCCCTCTGCTGCAAGCTGAACTCCTGGCATGCCCTTTGTTTGGTGTTTTTAGGATCATTTTGGCATGATTCCCAAAAAGAGCAGAAAATCCAGGTGTCACTTGAGGTCTCTTCTCACCTGTCCCTCCTCACATTGCCCCTCCTCACAGCCTGGGGGCCTCTCAGAGCTGGTTTAGGAGCCCAAGGGGAAGCTGTGACCCTGCCTGGGGGCACCTGGCGCTTACTGGGGCCAGAGCAGCTCCTTGCAGTGCCCACAAACCCCAGGGGAAGGGCAGCCAGGTGACTTTGGCAGGGCACACCTTGCCCAGCACAAACAGGGGCAGAATTTGGCTTTACCCACCAGGCCCAGAAGAACCAGTGGCAGATTTTGGCCTCACCCACCTGGCACACTTTGCCCAGCAAAACCAGTGGCAGTTTTTGGCTTTACCCACTTGGCACATCTTGCCCAATAGAACCAGTGGCAGATTTGGTCTCACCCACCTGGCACACCTTGCCCAGCACAGGCAGTGGTAGATTTTGGCTTTACCCACCTTGCCCAGCAGAACCAGTGGCATTTTTTTGCTTCACCCACTTGACACATCTTGCCCAGCAGAACCAGTGGCAGATTTTGTCCTCACTCACCTGGCACACCTTGCCCAGCACAACCAGGGGCATTTTTTTGCTTCACCCACTTGGCACACCTCACCCAGCACAGCCAGTGGCAGATTTTGGCCTCCCTCACCTGACACACCTTGCCCAACAGAACAAGGGGCAGATTTTGGCTTTACCCACCTTGCCCAGAAGAACCAGGGGCATTTTTTTGCTTCACCCACCTGGCCCACTTTGCCCAGCACAAACAGTGGCAGATTTTGGCTTCACCCACCTGGTCCAGCAGAACCAGGGGCATATTTTGGCTTTACCCACCTGGCACACTTTTCCCAGCAGAACCAATGGCATTTTTTTGCTTCACCCACTTGGCACACCTCACCCAGCAGAACCAGTGGTAGTTTTTGGCTTTACCCACCTGGCACACCTTGCCCACCACAAGCAGTGGCAGATTTTGGCTTTACCCACCTTGCCCAGCACAACCAGAGGTAGATTTTGGCTTCATCCACCTGGCACACCTCACCCAGCAGAACCAGGGCCAGATTTTGGAGTAACCCACCTGGAACACCTTGCCCAGCAGATCCAATGGCATTTTTTTGCTTCACCCACCTGGCACACCTTGCCCGGTAGAACCAGTGGCAGATTTTGGCTTCACCCACCTCACCCAGCAGAACCAGTGGCAGATTTTGGCTTCACCCACCTCACCCAGCAGAACCAGTGGCCGATTTTGGCCTCCCCCAGCCTCACCCAGAGAAGGATCAGCCCCAGCTCAGAGCACCCTGGGCTGCAGGAGCCAGAGAAATGCCACCCTGTGTGCCAGCACCCCAGAACTCTGAGCCCTGGTGTCCCCCCAGTTCCTCCCCAGCCCTTTCCAAGGCTTGAAGCAATAAAGATGAAATCCCTCCCAGGGTTTTGGGGTGCTCCAGGGAGCCGCAGGAGCTGAGCCCAGGCGGGCACAGAGGACACAGAGCACCCTGCTAACAATGACTCCTCCCGCGCCGGGAAGGCAGAGCCGTGGCAAACACAAACCCTCAGACAGGCAGAGCTGTCAATCCGGCCCCGAGCTCTCAAAAGATTGATTAAGAACAAAAAAAAAAAGAAAAAAAAAGAAAAAAAAAACAAAAACAAACAAAAGAGAAAAGAGAACTTATGGGCATGAGCTGAGAGGCGGGGAAAGAGGGGAGGGGAAACGAGCCGGGCCAAGTTAAAATTCCGACAGAGAAGTTGCAGCTGAACTATAGAGTCTAGACAAGCATTCACAGCCCCGGCCCCGATTGTTAGAGAGCCTCTATTGTCTTAATTAACCATTTTAGCCGCAATGGAAGCAGACAAACCTTTTCTTCTCCATCCCACCCCTCCTCTGCCGCACACTCACGCAGACAAACAGCACCAAGTCAAGTGCTTTGATTTAAAAACCCCTCGGTATATCCACACACACCTTCTTTGGGGCAGAGCTTTGCAGGGCTCGTTGAGAAAATCACTCCCAAACAAGCGGAGGGGAGAGGGGCGAGCTGGAGGTGGGGGAAAAAAAGAAATGCAAATCCTGACGCAACCTGAATGGGAACAAATGGGTTGATTCTTTTAATCTCCTAATGTGCTTAATAAAGCATTATTGCAATGCAAATTTTATTTTAATGCTGTACATATTTTATTTGACATGCTGGTAATTTTAGTTGGCTGAACAATCCGTTGCTTTGTTTTACTGAGTTATTTCTGGTTTTGGGGGGTGGGATATTTTGGAGGGTATCATGGGAGCTCTGCCAGCCAATACCCCCTGGGAATCTCTGCAGCACTCTCTTCAGAGGCTTAAGCTAAATAACAAATAAATAAATAAATAGATAAATAGATAGATAAATAAATAAATAAATAAGAGGGTGAAATTCTCCTCTGGTGACTCTGATAGAAATGCAGGAGCAGTGCAAAAGCTTCTCTCACCCTCCTTTCTGAACCCTCATGAGCTTCTCAGCCAGTTTTCACTCATCCCACCTTGCCCTCCTCCCATCCCATCCCATCCCATCCCATCCCATCCCATCCCATCCCATCCCATCCCATCCCATCCCATCCCATCCC
>JAXCLO010000101.1:5320218-5348114 GCA_035583995.1 Arremon aurantiirostris | reverse complement strand
GGAAAAGAAGGGGTTTGAATGAGGCATTCCCAGCCCCTGCCCATATTTTTATTAATATTCTCCCTCTCCCACCATCAACCAAAAGTTGGCATCGGCAGGAGCTTCCCTGAAGGAAATCAGGGGGCTACAAACATTTCAAGAGCCAGCCTGGAACAGGGGGATTCTGCCTCATTTTATGCCAGTGTCAAGGTACAAACCTGATTGCTAAAGAAAGAAATTAGTGACAATTATAATCACCGTGCTGGGCTGCAGCTCTCTAATAGAAAACTGTCACTTTGGAGGATAAATACAGCTCAGGAGCTCTGTGTGTGTGTGTGCAGGCCTGGGAGCATTCCTGAGTCCACTCAGGCTTTTGTTCAGGACAGCTGAGCATGGAACAGCCTCCCACATATCACAAGAATTTTATATTTATATTCAAGACCTTTATATTTGATCTAAGGAAGGAGGTTTAACAATGAGGGTGGTGAGGCCCTGGCACAGGTTGCCCAGAGAAGGCTGTGCCACCTCTGGAAGTGCCCAAGGCTTGGTTGGGACAGTGGAAGAGATGGGTTTTAAGGCACCTTCCAACCCACACCATTCCATGGTTCCATGCAGTGAGCCCAAGGATTGCTCTTCTCCCCTATAAGATGAGCTGAAGGTCGGAGGCAAACCACATGAAGCATTTTAGGAGACAAAAAGTGGAGAAGCACAGAAGAAAAGGGAGGGAAAAGCACTCATGGGGTCCCCATGGCAGAGTCTGCAAGCCCTCCCTGTGTCACTGAACTGCTCCTCAGGGCAGGGGGAAGCACAGATCTGATGGTTGTGGCTGGGGAGAGGAGGGAGACAAATCTTTTGCAAAGGACTTAGGTGCAGAGGGAGAATTCCTTGCTGCAAGCCTGGAAATCCAAACCCCAAATGCGTGTGGCAGGTCTGGGAGCAGTCAGGAAGCTCTCCCTGTCCCTCACTCAGACCCACAAGTGCCCAAGGCTTTGCAGCAGGAGGTGTGGAAGGCAGAGGCACAAAAGGGAGGCAGGGCTGGTCCCCTGACTCTGAGGAGCTGGGATCCCTCTTCAGGCAGCTGCAGCACTTGAGAGATGTGTCAGGAGCCTTTCAGTGCCTGAGCACCAGCAGGGAAGGGCTGCAGGAAGGATTAAGGGGATTAACGTGGTCTGGGAGCTACTTCCAGGAGATTTGCCACGTTGGAGAAGTCTGGAGGGCTGAGCAGGGAGCTTTGCCCTTGCTGAGGGAGTTCGAGAATCAAAGGAGGTCCAAAACACATCCTGCCCTGCACTGGTGCTCCCTCAGGACCTGGCACAGCTGTTCCAACCCACTGAGCTGCCGCTGGTGAGCCCAGGATGCAGAGCAGCATTTCTGGGGAGGAAAAGCCAGTTCTGACCAGCCATGTCCACAGCCAGGGCTGCAAACTTGTGAATTCCCACACACCTCGTTCCTACAGGAGCAAGGAGACCACAGAGACCCCTCACTTGGTGCTGGGGAGGCAAAGGTGTGAGCTTGGCCTCCAGCCACCCACCACAGGGCAGCCAACAAGCCCAGCTGGCACATCCCACCCACACCACCTTCTCCAGGTGGTGACCACCCCAACCACAGCAAAAGGAATTTCCTGATGGTCTTCCAGAAGTGGAAATTCTACAGAAATTTTTGGGGTCACCAGCACCCTCAGTGAAATCTTTGATGCCATCCTCAACACCAGCCAGAGCCTTTAGGTCATAGAAATAGCAGGGGCAGAGCTGCATGCAGGACAGGCTATGGCATGGACATCCACCATGGCATGGACACCAACCACAGCATGGACATCCATGGAAAAACCTCTTCAAATCACAGCATGGGCACCCACCACGTCATGGGCACAAACCACAGCATGGTCACCCACCAAGGCATGGAGACTCACCACGGCATGGACACCCACCATGGCCTGCACACCCACCATGGCCTGCACACCCACCATGGCATGGACACCCACCACAACATGGACACCCACCATGTCTTGGACACCCACCATGGCATGGACACCCACCACGACATGGACACCCACCATGGCATAGACACCATCACAGCCTGCAGCATGGCCAGAGACCCACCACAGCATGGACAACCACCATGGACACCCACCACGGCATGGACACCCACCATCACATGGACACCCACCATGGCATGGATGCCCATCACAGCCTGCAGCATGGCCAAGGACCCACCATGCCTTCCTGGCAATCAGGCTGGCCCCTGCCCTGACGGCCCGTGGGTCCCAGGTGAGATCATGGTGTTTTTCTGCCACCCAGCTGCTGGCACTCTGCTCAGTGACCACCCAGAGGGGTGCAGGAGAGGCCTGGAGCAGGTGGACCAACTATCACATGCCGGGTCCATGTTGTGCATACTCCAACCATCACCTGTGTTCCACCTGTCCCGTGTGTCCTCCAGCCATCACGTGTGTGCTCCATCCACCATGTGGATGTTTGGTCATGTTCATGCTCCATCCATTACAAGTTCTCCGTTCACCATGAGTGTTCTCCAGCTGTTACACACACGTTCCAACCCTCATGTTCACGCTCCATCCACCACCTGCATTCCCCATCAATCACATCCATCCTCCAACCATCACACGTGTCCTGCAACCATTGTGTGCATCCTGCAACCATCACATGCACCCTTCAACCATCACATGGACCATACAACCATCGTGTGCATCCTTCAACCATCACATCCATCCTGTAACCATCATGTGCATCCTGCAACCATCACATGCATCCTCCAACCATCACATGCATCCTCCAACCATCACATGCACCCTTCAACCATCACATGGACCATCCAACCATCACATGGACCATCCAACCATCATGTGCATCCTGCAACCATCACATCCATCCTCCAAATATCACATCCATCCTGCAACCATCATGTGTGTCCTGCAACCATCATGGGCATCCTCCAACCATCACAACCATGCTCCAACCATCACATACATTCTGCAGTCATCACATCCATCCTGCAACCATCACATTCATCCTCCAACCATCACATCCATCCTGCAACAATCATGTGTCCTGCAACCATTGTGTGTGTTCTGAAAACATCATGCACATCCTCCAACCACCATGGGCATCCTGCAACCATCACATTGATCCTCCAAGCATCACATCCATCCTCCAAACATCACATCTGTCCTGCAACCATTACATGCACCCTCCTGCAACCATCACAGACATCCTCCAACCATCACATCCATCCTCCAACTATCACATCCATCCTCCAACCATCACATCTGTCCTGCAACCATCACATCCAACCTCCAACAATCGCATCCATCCTCCAACCACCACATCCAACCTGCAACCATCATATCCGTCTTCCAACCATCACATCCATCCTCCCACCATCAGATCCATCCTCCCACCATCGTGTGCATCCTCCAGCCATCCAGGCCTGGCCTAGGGGGATCACACAAGTCCTGTGCCCTGGAAAGGGGCAGGAGGGGCCCCAAGGATGGAAGGCTGTTGTTGGCCCTGCACGGTGCACGAGACGTTTCATCTTTGTTAAAGCCTCCAGGCATGCTCTTAATGTTACCCCTCTAATAATAATATTTCATCTGCCTTATCTGATTAGGTTAGGCTCATTTGATTTTTGCAAAACACCTTTAATCACCTTGCAAATTCCCCATCATTACAAACAGAACCACCACAAACATTATCGGCAATCTGAGTTTTATTTTCAGCAATCTTTTTTTTTTTCATGTGCAAGAAAGACAGTTGTAAAAAAATAATTTTAAAAATATGAACAAGACAGAGGCTGAGAAAACATTAACAAGGCCCTATGCTTTCTGCTAAAGTGCCTTCATTTCATTATCATTAAATTTGCCTAGTAATTAGATTTCGGTGCATGAATATTTTAAAAAAATGTAACAGACAGGCTGTCAAAAAAAAGCACGACAACATCAATTCGATAATTTTTTAGACAGAGACATTCATAAGCAATTAACACAGATTTCCAGGGGTTGGAGACTCTTTTTCTTTCTTTTCTTCTTTTTTTTTTTTTTTAATTTTTCCTATTCTTCCAGCCTTATGTTCTTCACCTGAAATTCAAAGAAAAATAAAATTACTGTAAACATCAGCTCTTTCTGCCCTTTTTCCCTGTTTGCTAACACGATTTCAGTGCCATTTCCCCCTCGCTTAGCATGCTCCAGCACTCCTCCCCCCGCCTCCCACCCCAGCCTTGCTAAACACAGGCAGGCACAAGGTTGGGTCATCCATCAGACCTCCCCACTCCTGCAGGACCAGATTAAATTAAGGTTGCATGAAGCTTCTGTCTTGATCTTCAGGCATTTCTGCTGAAAACAGTGATTTTGATCACTATTTGCATAATGTACAGTTACGTATTCACTGGCTCCCTAATTATACGATCTGTGTTCGACACTGCTCCCGACGCGGGGAGGCTTGTGCAGGGCATACCAACCACTGTTCCAGCATTCCTGCTCCTGCTCCAGCTCCAGGTGAGCCCAGGAGGATCCATGCCCTCCCCACAGCTCCTCCCTGCAGGTTGGTGCCGCCTGCCAGGGCTGGCACAGCCCTGTTTGCCCTTCCCGCCTTGTTTGTGGTGCCAGTCCCTGCCCTGCAGCTGCCAAAGCTGAGCCATTGTCCTCTCATTCTCACCCTCTGGGGTGCACATGAGGCCCACCAGCCTCTCTTGATCATCCTGCACATTTCCAACAACATCAAAAGGTGGATGGAAAGCAGCACATTCCCAGTTTTGCCCCTTTTTTATCTCCTCAGAAGAACTTCACATGGCAGAAGAAAACCCAGCCAGGGGCTGTTTGCTGAGATGATTCAAGGTCTGAGCTGCTTTGGAGGTGGGAGAAGGACATGGGAGGTTTAGCCCATGCCTGGAATCAGCACAGACCCCAGCCCACATTTCCCACATGACTGATGCAGCACCACTGACCCCATGGAGATGCCCAGAAGGGAGGTGATTGCTCAGATCAGCCTCTTGCACTTGCAGGGTCAAGTTCTCACTTTTTCCTGATCTCTTCATTTGGAAACCAGCAATATTTGCAGGGATTTCCACAGAATTGTGGAATGGTTTGGATTGGAAGGGACCTTAAAGCTCATCTCATTTATCCCCTGCCATGAGCCTTGGACAATCCCAGGGATGGGGCAGCCACAAACTGTTTAATTTCAGACAGAGCTTCCCAGGTTCCTGGGTTTAGCTCTAAAATCAGGTCCAACCCCTGAAATATCCAAGACACTGTGCACAGGTCCAGCCCTAATTTCAGTGGAGCCCTTGGGATTCCAGCAGACCTGGTTTTAGGGGTGTGCTCTTACAAGAGCAACATTATTCAGTGAGCCCAACCTGCAGACAGGAAGCCAAAATTACATTTTCAGGTGCTAAAATTCATGATCCAGAGCTAAGAGGTGTGCTGAGAAGACAATAAACAAAACCCCCAACCACAATTATTTGACCTAAACATAGGTGGATGTTTAGAAACCATGTCTGTGTTACTTTTTTATTCTTGTTATCATCATGATCATCATCTCTGGCAAATTAGGAATTCACAGAACAGCCACACACAAAGAAAATCCTGGACCTCAACTCAGGTCATGCCTTCCTAAAATCTCCTTTGCAAGGTTTTATCGGCAAGAGCAGGGAGTAGAAGCAGTTGGTACAAGCAGCTGAAAGACCAAATCAAAAGCATGTGAGCAGATTAAAGAATCAATCTCTCCGTTTGATGCAGAGGAAATCCCACTAATTATAAAGAAGGGGCTTATTTCCTGGAGTCACTCTGTTTGAAGTCATCAAAACTAGTAATACTTAATTACTCTACTTTATGGAATATATAACATGGAGGCCCTTTGCCACTCGCCAGCCCACTGCTGCCATGGCTGGCGCTGGGTTTCCAGGGGCTGTGGTGATGTTCCTCCTCTACCTGTGCCCTTATTTATTCAAATGAAGCCCTTAACAGCCCTCACATGAGCCTGCAGGGAAGCATTTAGATGTGCTTTAAAGGGAGGTTATAATGAAAAAAAAACCCAGAGTGATTTAGCCCTGTGAGTTACCTGGCTATTACTGAGATGTGTGTGCGCTGCGTGTGCCTCCTGCAGAATCAGGTATTGAGGATTAAAGCAGACTGGAGGTATTTGCCTCATCCTAATCCTTGGAAAGGAAAGGGAGCTGACAGGGGTGTGGCTGGAACAGGGCCCTTTGGACCTTGCTGAGCCAGCTTTGAAGGTCCAAGAGCGAGCTGGTTCATGGACACATCCTGGTGACATCCGTGGATGGGTGGGAAAGCACAGTCAGGTGTCCTGAGGAAATGAGAGGAGGCACAGGATCTTCTCAGAGCTGCTATGAAGAGATCTAAAATGGAGCATTCCCTGATTGTCCTCATCTCTCCAGGGCAAATCTGGTTAGATGTGTTTTGCTCAAGAGCCAACAACCCCCAGTCTCCTCAAACACCATGGTAGAGCTTGAGTTTCTGGGTGATTCACATGGAGGGGAATCACAGATTCCATTAAAAAGTAGTGATAATCCTATTTTTACAGGTTGCGAGAAACCTTGGAATATGTGACCCAAGAGGTTCAGGCAGGGAAAGGCAAGTTAAGTTCCTTTTTGCCATTCCTGGTGTGGTCTCAAGCAGATCTGAGTATTCCCAATTGCATCCCTGGCCCTGATGCTGCTCCCAGCACCTGAGTCTGCAATCCAAGACTTTCCTGGTAGGAAACAAAACCCCAAAGCTCTCTCCCAGGTTACCTTGAGGTTCCCTAAGCCCAAAACTCTTCTAAAGGGAAACTCCAGGGAGCAGGTGTGGTGAAGAGCTGCCCAATTTCCATGGAGAGCACAAGGACAACCCAGTATGGGTTTGACTTGCTCAGGTCTGGTTGGTCATGAGACTTTTGACTTTTTTCAAATTGCTATTTTTCCAGCTAAACTGGTAAATATTGCTGAGAAGGGACAGGAGCACAGCTTTTCCTTCATCAGCACCTGCACACACCCACCTGGGGCCGTAGGAGCTGCACAGACACCACCACGAGCAATACCAATAACAATTATTAAATTATTACCAATGGCAATCATGAATCTCCTGCTCCATCCTGGAGCTTCTCCCAAATAACAGAGTTCCAGCAGGGAGAGCACATGGAGACGTGGAGCCATGAGCCTCTGCTGGAAATTCTGCACATACCATGGCACCAGGAATGTCCCAGGAATGCTGCTTTGGAGTCATGGGGCCTCACAGCCAGGAATTGTGGGTGAAAAGGGTTTGTTTCTCCTAAGACAGAAGGGAAAGAAATCTGCTAAGCCTTGGTTTGACCCGACTGGGAAATGCAACTGGGCTCCAGACTAGCTCAGCTGGCCTGAAAAAATCCCTTTTAAGATGTCTGAGCCTTGTAGAAGCATAACAAGTCTCTAAAAAACCCTCTGCCTGCACGAGGCCCCTTGCAATTCTGCTGCTGCTGGGAGAACAGGTGGGTGCTGTGCTGAACAGCACCCACAGGGCAGGGATCATCAGCACCTGCTCTTGCCTGTGCCTTTCCTTGGTGGAGATCAGGCTCCAGAGAGGCCCCAGCACTGCTGGGCTCTGGGGGAGGATGGGAGAGCACTGAGGCATCCTCACAGATCAGGGGGATGAGGGCTCAGAGCCCAGCCTGGTCTGCTCTGGGTCCCAAGGACTGCACAGCCCTACCAGGACCCTTCCTGCTCGGTGGAGAGCAAGAACCCACCTGGAGGGACACAGCTCAGAGCTGTTTTTTCTCTTTTACAGCCTTGAAGGGCGTGAATCAAAATATTTCCCTGAGCAACACAGAGAATTCCAGCATTTCACCCAGTGAGGGTGGTGGGAATAGTTCAAGCAGGACCTGAAATAAAACTCTCACATTTCAGTCCCTCTGCAACTGAGAAACACCCACAACAAGCTATAGCTGGTGGTTTTGCCTCATTTCTTCAGCTCTAAGATATCAAAGGAGAAAAAGGATCTGCTGCAAGGCAAATATCCCTATCTTTGCTGGCTGGATAGAGACCAGCCAGGAAGGGACTGTGTTTTATCCAAAGAGGTTTCTAGGGCTGGACACATCCTCCCCTGTGATCCATCATGGCTCAGGCTGCTCAGACCTGGGATTCAGCCGTGCATCTCCATCTCAGCATGGCAGCGATGCCCTGCTGCAGTTGGGATCCCTCAGGGCTGCATCTCACAGGGCTCTGGGCAGGATGGGTTTAACCCCCTGGTCCTAACCCTGTCCTAGGTCAGAGCTTTGAGCTGTTCTTAAACTTTGGGAGCTGCTCTGAGACCACAAGCAATGGACTTTTTTCTCTAAAACCTCAAAATATGTGCTTGGGCAGAGGTGGGTTCTGTGCCTAAAAAATAAACACACCCACGAGAGCTAAACCTTCCTGCAAGAGAAGGACAAGGGTTGAAATGCTCTGCTCAGAGGGTGTGTGAGGGGGTCCAGCTCTGCTGCTGGCTGTCCCTGGAGGAAGGCAGGATGGGTTTAACCCCCTGGTCCTGCTCTGTCCTAGGTCAGAACTTTGAGCTGTTCTAACAGCAGAGCACAAACTAAACTTTGGGGGCTGCTGCTTTGCACACTGCTCTGTGACCACCAAAAAAGGCAATGGACTTTTTTCTCTAAAATCTCAAAACGTGGGTTCAGGCAGAGGTGGGTTCTGTGCCTAAAAAATAAACACACCCACAAGATCTAAACCTTCCTGCAAGAGAAGGACAAGGGTTTAAATGCTCTGCTCAGAGGGGTGTGTGAGGGGGTCCAGCTCTGTCCCTGGAGGAAGGGGTGAGTTGGTCCCCGCTGCCATCACAGAGAGAAGACCTCGCCACAGCCTGGCTGAGGTCTGTTTGTCACTTTTCCTTCATTATTTGCAGTTTGTACACAGGCGTCATTAGGGATTCATTCGGTTTCCCTAGCAGCAGGCATTAGTCTGGCTTCCCTTTCCCCCTTCCCTCGCCAGCGCCCTTTATTTTTAGTGTCTTATTTACAGTTTGACAGAGTAACTGTAACCCTTGCAAGCTACTCCAGCGGCTTTAATCGGGGGAATAATGAGTCCTGTCTGGCGATGAATAGAATTTAGGGGACAGATTGTTCCACACTCGCCCGGTGGGGTAATTTATTTATGTGCGCACTTGTCAGGAGGAGAAAGGGACGGGGGATCTGTATGCACCGAGGACATTGCCGGCGCTGAAAGGGAAGGGAGAATGGAGCCAAACGCCCCAGATCCCACTGCCCACACCCCCCCCCTCCCCGCTCCTCCAACAGCTGAATGCCTCCGGTGGCCGTGAACTTGGATGGGCCCAAAGCCCCATTCCCAGGCCCTCGGCACGTCAGCGGGGCCGCCGGGCTGCGGCAGCGGGCCCGGGGCTCCAGATGGGTCCGGGCGATGCGGGCAGCCCTCCCCGGCTCTGGCCCGCATAGCGGCGGCACGGGGAGCAGCCCCATAGCAACCGTACAGTAGCGGCAGCGCCGCGGGGGGCTGGGAAGAGAGGCAAAGCCCTCGGAAAAATACAGGATGGGTCCAGACAATGGTTCTCTCTCTCTCTCTCTCTCTCATATCATAAATTACACGGCAGCCACAAAAAAACAGCGGAGGATCTTGCCCTCTTCTCCCGCTCCCACAGCTCGCTGGGCATCCCCGGGCATGGGGACAGCCAGAGGGGAGGTGTGAGGAGCTGTATCTCCCAGCCCACGGCATCCCCTTCACCCTTTTCCCGTCCCCTCAAAGCAGGTTTACTTTGCTCCACAACTTTTCTGCTTGCTTTTCTGCTTTTTTGTTTTTTCAGCACCGGTCGCCTGTTGCACCACGACTCTGGTCCTTCAGCCAGAAGCAGCTCCTGGTCCAGAAGCAAGAGGGTTTCTCCTTCTGCTCTGAAGGGAAAAGACCCTTTTCACTCCCTTTTGATTCTCCCTGTCTCAAGGCTGGGAGTGTTTTGCACCTAGAGCTGTCAGCAGCAAGGTCTCAGCTCAGTGACTTCCAGGAGATGGTTGGAGCTGGACTAGGCTGCACCAGAGCCATTCCTGGGCTCCTGTGCAGAGCAGAACACTGGGATTCACCAAACTCCAAAGCCACCAAGCCAGGAGCTGGCCCCCATTAGCAGAAAGGATCCACCTTGCAGAGACACTGAGAGGCAGCACAGGAGTGCAGGGGTCTCTTTGCACCCCCAGGGTAAAGGAGGGGGGCTCAGGCTGCTCACCCCCACTCAGACGTGGAGGTGCTCAAGCTCCACCTGAGTCCCTTAAACCCCTCTTGCCTGGCCCAGCTCCCACCTACACTTGGTAACTCACCTTTACAAAATCTCAAAGTTAGTCTAGAATTACATTTGGTAACTTTCCTTTACAAAATCTCAAAGTTAGTCTAGAATTACATTTTCTACCTAAGTGAGGACTCATTTTAAGCAGCCAGTGTGGCATCAGGACACTCCAGCTCTGTCAACACCCTTTTCACACCAGTGTGGCCGTTCTGGCTGCAGGGGATTTGCCTTCATTGCACTGTCAGTAGAGTCAGGAATGAGACTGATTCCCATGATGGTGCAGAGCATCTTCCTTTTCCTGGAGTTTTACCATTTACCAGCATACTGGGAGAGAACTGGGTGAGCCACATGGCTCTGAGTCCGAGCAATCACCCAGACGCCTCACCCAGCCTGGCTTCCTCTCACAGGTGAGGGGGCTACAAGGGGCTTTGGCTACCTGACACTTCAACCCATGGAAGCAGCAGTTAGTGGGCAGTGCAGGGGACTAAAGCAGGCAGAAAGCACTGACATCTCCATCCATGGGACAGAGAACCAGTCTTCTCTGCATGTCCACTGGGGTAGAACTCCTGTGATGGTCCTGGCATTTTGTCACTGTGGCCTGGAGCCAAAGGTGATGTGCTGCCTGCTTGGGAGCAAAGGTCTGACCAAGGCTCCTCTAGCTGGAGAGCCCTCAGGCAGCACAAGCACCTGAGATGCACCTGGGGGTCTGGCAAGGTGGGGACAGTGTCCCCCAGCCAGGACCTCACCCCAGGGACCCTGCAGCAGCCCCTGGCCCAAGGATGCTCCAGCCCAGGAGCTGATTCAGGGCAGACCTTCCCCTTGGCAAAGACGCTGAAACCTCTCCTTGCTCAGCCGAACTCAAGGCGGGACAAGAGTCCCTAAAACATGCGAGAAAATGTTTTTGCAGCAGGAACCTGTGTCTGCCCTGTCGGGTGCCCAGCCCCGGCTCGGGGGCAGCCCCTGCCCTGCCCGTCCTGCCGGGGGAGCAGCGCGGTGCCGATCCCAGCCAAACCTTCGGCACCGCCGCGCCGGGCCCGGGGAGGGGGAACCTCCTCCGGGTACAATGACTGTCTATTCTGCTGATCACAAGCCTAATCCTCTTTGGTTTTTAATTGGCATTTGGGCTAAGCTGATTTAAACCTCTTCACCTTGTTGGGTCCCCCCCTCCCCACTTCTTTCTTTTCTTTTTTTTTTTTCTTTTTTTCCTTCTTGTTTTTTTTTTTTTTCCTGACCAAATAACAACGCTGCCATCACCAAGTCCCCGGCACAATGACAGCTTTGTGCAAGGGCGAGAGGAGAGGAAAGGGAAAGGGAGGGGGAGAAGGGAAATGTGCTGAACACACTCGGAAACAATGCAGAGTTTGTGATTCAGACTTGACCACTGGCAAAGGACCCGCTTCAGCTGCGCCTCCATAATAAACACACTGTCCCTTCCCAGCACCTCTCCCCTGGCCATCAGCTCCTCCTCGGGCCAGCTGCCCACTGCTGTGGGCTCTACCTGCCATGCCCATCCCTACAGGTGGATCCCTTCCCCACGCCCCAGTGTGACCCAACACGGTGGTGCCACATTCCCAAGCTCACCATGGATCCCTTCCCCACACCCTAGTGAGACCCAGCACGGCGTTTCCACATCTCCAGGCTCACCATCTCTCCAGGTGGATCCCTTCCCCACACCCCAGTGTGACCCAGCACATCCCCAGGCTCACCAGAGAGTGCCCACAGTGCAGTGGGCAGGATGGGCATGTCCTGGTGTCCTCTGCACCCTGTGTGTGCCTTCAGTGGTGCTGTGTCCCCACACTGATGTCTGGTGCTGGTCAGCAGCTCTGGTCAGCCTGGACAGACACTGGTATCAATCAGGATCCACATCATGCTCCAGACCAGCAGAGCAGGGAGAGGAGAAGGAGGAGGAGGAGGATGAGGTGGGATCAGCCCTTCTGCTGAGGCTCCCTCAGACAAGGTCCTGCTGGCAGCTCCTCGTGGCTTTTGGAGGGTGGGGTTTTCCATATAACCCCCACTCCTAATTCATGTAATAAAGAGCCAATCCAAGCTAAAATCAAACACAACAGAAACACCTTTGTTATCCTCTTTCCATATAACAGGAAATCCCCCCTCCCCTGTTTTTATTTGTTCCTGTAAATGGGACAAACACCTCTCCCAGGGCTTGGGCATTACCAGATAACAAATCCACAAAAAAAAAGATGTTAAACACAGAAAAAAAATCGAGATGTTTGACACTTTGGGCCAAATGGTCAGCATGGAAGGTGCTGGTGACCATGGAGATTTTGGCTCCTCTTTTTCCCCACCAGGAGCTCTCACCAGTCCCCAAGCACTTGCCAAGGAGAGACTCAGCCCATCCCAGCAGCCTGCTGGTGCCAGACCCAGTGTAAGTTTAGGGAAATGCTTTTTTTAAAAATCCAAAATTTTAAAAAATCCCCTTACCAGGATGTTCCCATGAACTCTCACCAGGGCCAGAGACAATTTGTCAGCCAGAAAATGAGCAGAAGGGAGGGTGAACCCACATCAGGCCTGGCAAGAGAGAGAAAAGAGGATGTTAAATGTCAGACCCATGTTCTCTGGCTGGATTACACCAGAACAGGGAGATTACAGCCACACTTCTCACATGAGAGGGGAATGAGGAAGAGAATTCATCTGGAAAACTCTCAGCATATTTGAAACTGGGCTGGTTTCCTAATTTGAGATGCCTCTGTGGGGCCTCAGCCTTGTAGGGAGCAAGAGGAGCTGGGGTCTGCTCTGGAGCAATTTGAAATGGCTGTTTGAAATGAAATGAAATTTGAAATTAAATGAAATTTGAAATTTCTCATTGCACCATTCCCTGTCCCTGCCGGCTGTGGTGCCAGCCAGTATCTCACTGCATTGTGTAGAAAAACCAACTCCAGGTACTCAAAAGCCACAAGCAGGACCAAAAACTCTAAATCTAAGTAAAAAAACCTCACTTTCTTTATTCTTTCTTTGTCTTCTGGGGAGCTGTGGCAAAGCTCCAGCACTGCTCATCCCTGCTTGAAAATACCAAAAGTGAGCAGCCCTGACCCTTTGGAAGCTTTGGAGTGTCCTTACAGAATTGGTTTATATTTTAATAATATATTAATCTTCGCTTTATGTACTTTCCATGTGTATAAACTCTGTGTAGTGGTTTTGGTTGGATAATTTAAGATTTCTCTGCCTCCAACCATGGCTACTCACAGGCTACACATGGATTTAGATACCCAATGCAGAACTGATGTGGTTTAATTGAGGAAGGGCCAGAGAAAGAGCTTGTTCTGGTGGCCAATAGTCCCATAAATCATCTCTTACACTACAGAAACCAGAGACAATCTGATTCTGTGGAAATTCAGTGGTGCCAAGCCAGTGAGTGGCACTGGTGGCAATGCCCAAACCCATCCTCTCCTTCCAGCTCTGCTTCCAACACGTTTCTGTGCCCCATCCCAGGGAAAGAACCAGTAAAAAAGGAAAGGGAAAAAAAAGTCCCCCAGCACAGCCTGAAGTTTATAAATAACAGCAGTGAGAAGTGGACTAAGTAGGTGCAGCTTAGCCCAAGAGCTAAGAGCCTTAGTGCATTTTTGCAAGTTTTAGGGAAGTATTTCCCATTCCTGACTAAGCATGTTTGGCAGGCGGAGGGGAGCGTGTGGCCCTTCCCAGCTCCAGCTGAAGGGACATAGCAGTGACATTTCCCCTTCCCCAGCCCCTGCCACCCCACAGACCCCACCAGAGACCAGACAGAGCCAAGTCCCATTCCCTATGGGGCTACCCCCAGCCAGGTGTGTCTGGGACTCCAGCATCAGCCCGCAAGCAAAAACATGTGGTTTATTTTTCTTCTAAGGATAAATTCTGAGTTGGTTTTAATCTGCTTTTGAAATTCCCGTCACACCAGGGTTAAACTCACTCAGCATATTTAGGCTTTTAAGTTTCCAGGTCTCATGGCAACAGAGGGATGGGGAGAAATTAAAAAGAACAACAAACGCAGCCTCATGGAACACCAAGATTTTCACCTAAATCACAAACCCCTTCCAATGGGGCTTCAGATAAAACACCCCAATATATTTCAGGTTCTGTGGTAAAATTAATCACTTCCTACCAGTTATGTGAAGAGATTTTTTCCCCTCTCTGAGATTAACCTTAATTTTGTGCCCACAGATCACTTGGACTAGGTGAAGCCTCTCATGCCTCAGCCCATGGCACACAGGAGGGAATGAAGTCACTCTTGTTTCACATTTATTCTTTCCCCCCTTTCTTAAACAGCCATGAAATGGCTTCAGCCACAGAAAAAAAATGAGGCTATTGAATTTTTCTAGTCCAAAAGAAGGAGGAGGGGTACAAAAAAAATAATTAAACAGCTGTTTCGCTAATGTTATCACAGTACACAAAGAATGAAACATCATCTAGTGCATCTAGGAAAAAATTCGGCAGCCAAGCCTCAAGCCCCACAGGAGGCATGGAGGGTACTTTGTACAATAATTTTTTAAAAATACAACAAAAAAAGATGATAGAGCTGCCTTTGGTGGTGCAAAACCTGGAGATGAGGTGAAAAGAGGCTGATTTTGCGGTGTGGGTTGACTGGTGGGTTTTGTGGCTGAGACACCCAGTGACAGCAGGAAGAGGGAAATCCCAAATCCCAGCAAGGCTGGGATCAGCCCCTCAGGGCTGAAGGCTGGGATAAGCCCCTCGAGGCCAGGATGAGCCCCTTGAGGCCGAAGGCTCCGTGGCGAGGCCGGCATGAGCCCCTCAGGGCTGAAGGCTCTGTGGGAGCCCCTTGAGGCTGAAGAACCCGGGATGAGGCCAGGATGAGCCCCTCGAGGCCAGGATGAGCCCCTCGAGGCTGAAGGCCCCACAGTGAGGCTGGGATAAGCCCCTTGAGGTTGAAGACCAGGATGATGCCATCAAGGCTGAAGTCCCCATGGTGAGGCCCGGATAAGCCCCTCGAGACCAAAGGCTCTATGGCGAGACTGGGATGAGCCCCTCAGGGCTGAAGGTTGGGATGAGCCCCTCGAGGATGAAGACCGGGATGAGCCCCTTGAGGCCGAAGGCCCCATGGCAAGGCCGGGATGAGTCTCTCAAGGTTGAAGAGCAGGATGAGCCCCTCAAGGCCGAAGGCCCCACAGCAAGGCTGGGATGAGCCCCTTGAGGCCGAAGACCCCACAGTGAGGCCAGGATGAGCCCCTCAAGGCTGAAGGCCCCACAGTGAGGCTGAGATGAGCCCCTTGAGATCGGGATGAGCCCCTTGAGGCTGAGATGAGCCCCTTGAGGTTGGGATGAGCCCCTTGAGGCTGAAGACCCCACAGTGAAGCTGGGATGAGCCCCTTGAGGCCGAAGGCTCCATGGCAAAGCCGCAGCACCCGAATGACTGCAAGCGGTTCTGTCCCATCCCACAGAAGCAGCCGGAACGCGATGGAAGCCACTGGAACGCTCCTGCCCGCGTGGCTGGGCCCGGCCGAGGGGAATCGGCCATTTTACACAGCAGCTGCCTAAAATGGTGGCTCCCACCTTGCCTTCCCCTCAGCACGCATGCACCCACGGGGAGGGGAGGGCCGGGGCCACAGCCCCCCGCTCACGAGGGCGCCGGGAACGGGAGCCAAGATGGAATTAGAGGCAGAAATTAAAGGAGGGGAAGGGGGGCAAGCGGGAGAGGATGCGCCTGGTCTCGGCACGGCCTAGGCAGCGATGGCTGCCTTTGTGTCCTGCGGAAGGAAGAAGGGAGGATGGCCTCGAGGGGGGAAAATGGGGGGAAAGAGGGGAAGGAAAGGAGCGTTTGGGTGAGGATGGCGAGGGGCAGGGATGCGCGGGGGTGCGGGGAAAAAAAATCTTCCCTTCTTTCTTCACCGACCCCCCTTCACCCTCCCTGCAATCCCGCTTTGACTTTTCCCACAGAAGTAGCCAACCTCCAAGAATGCAAATGACATTCATTATGCAAATGCATGCAAATCAGGTTTAACTATCGGAAGAAGGGCTCGGAATTTCTAATGGGTTAACTCTTTCCTGCACGGCCAGGATAACAAGAGCCCTCATGTCTTCCTTGGGGCTTTGTGCTTCCCCATCCATGGTGGGCACCCCGACCCGCACCCCTCCATGGGCACCGAGATGGGGAGGGTGGAACAAAGCACCAGGAAAATACCAACAACAACAATAAAATAAACGCTACTGGCGTGGGAGCGGCTGGCCCTTCGTTAAACGTTCCAGCAGGAGACAAGACAAAGCAGGCTTAAGCGAGAAATTGGGGGGGAAAATGGAAATTAAAATGGGAAAAGAAAACAAAGGGAAAATTATAGTAAAATCACAAAAACAACAACAACAAAAAAGGAGAAATAAAATGAAAGGGAAATGAAATATTTGACAGGAAAATTTAAAGGTAAATTAAAAGGAAAATTAAAAGGAAAATCAAAGGAAAATTAAAAGGAAAATAAAGAACGAGGAAAATTAAAAAATAAATTGAAAAATAAAATTAAATAAATATTAGGTAAGAAAATAAAGAAAAGGATAGAAAATAAAGGAAAAGGAAGGGAAGAGAAAGAAGGGGAGCAGGCCGCTCTTGGCAGAAGGTGAAACCCTCCGGTGGTGCAGCAGAGAAGGGTCCTGGCAGCCACAAGGGTTTGGCTGCTCACATCGAACCCGCTCGCTGGGCTGGCCTTGGAGCCCCTGGCTCTTCTTCTGCTGGGAACAAAGTCACAAAATGCACCAAGATCCCATTCTTCTCCCCCTTTATTTTTTCTTCCCAGTGTTTTCATTGAGGAAAAAAATAAAACTACAATTTCCCCCCACAAGCCCGTGGTTCTCCGAGGAGAGAGGGAGGGAGGAGCAGAGGGTGGCAGTGGTGGCACTGGGGTCTCAATCCACATCCCTGTGATCTGTCCAGCATCCTGGCATGCCCAGAGTGTGTTAAAAACCTGTGTGGCATCAGTGCCCCACTCCTCCAGAGCTTTGTAAAAATTCTGATTCTTGATCCCTGCCCCAAAGATGGAAGGCCCCAGTGCTGGGAACTGAAACAAGGAAATTCTGGGTGGTGGCCTCGTGCTCACTGAATGTTGAGATTGCAGGAATTATGAATATTACAGAGAAATAGATGCATGGCAGAATTCTAAATATTTTATGGCAACATTGTATTGATTCACAGTAATAAAGCACTTCAGGATTATTGCTGTGTTTTGTCCAAGAATTATTCCCTATCTATTCCAAAATCTCCTGATTTTTCTGTTCTTTTCTATACCTCCTTTTACATTTGATTTTTTTTCCCCAATCTGCTCAAAATCTCTTGTTATTTGAGCTATAAGATATTAAGTGCAGCAGCAATAATCTGTGCAAGAACAAGAATTTCCCACATTTTAGGGATTTGGTTTGAGACATTACAAAGATTATTGGTTTAGAGTCACTTTGCTGTCCTCTGAAATGCACGAGTGCAGAAACTACTGGTCAGTTATAAAAAAAATAAACCCTTTTATTTCATTAAGCTTGTTCCAGCATAATAAGACCTCTGCAGAGGGTAAAATATACGTGAGGTGAGCACTTTGGCAAACCTCTTTCCTTACTAAAAATATTTTTTTTAAATTAAAAATATAAAAAGAATAATATTTTTTTAAAGGCACCAGTAATTTGGTTTTCTTTATGTTTTCTGGTCTCCAGCCCATTGGAGCAAGAACCTCGCTCTGCTCCCCTCATCTTGTTTTGTCTCCAAGCCCCAATTTCACACATCATTCCAAAAGTGGAATTTGGTGATTTTTCTCTTTTTTAATTAGTTATTGGAAAGCATATATAAAAATTAACTAACAAACAAAAACACACACATTAAAAAAATTAAAATATAAAAAAATATATAAAAAGGGCTGGAGGATGCTGGGGGTGCACCAATGCCCAGGCATGGCCGGGAGATGCTCATCACTGATAACCAATACTAAATTATCCTGGCATGGGGCTGACAGGACAAACTCCTCAGATGCTGCCTGATGAGCACCCAAACACCCAAAAATTGTCATTTCCTGGCCCAGGAAGGAGTCAGGGTGCATTAACACATACCTGGTGTCGTGGGCATCCCAGGATCTTCAGCAGGACAGGCCTCGGGTGGCTGCAGGACACAAAACCAAGGTTGGGTTCAGCACAATGTTGGCAGAAAGCAGCGCAGAAATTGCTGGATTTAAAAACTCCAAATGGAGTCACGTGAAAATAGGGTTTGGTTCCGTCTCCAAAAGTGATTTTTAAATTTTTGATTGTTTTTTTTAATTTAGAATGCCTCCTGTTCATTCAGCTCTCTTTGCCTTCACCTTCCCTCTCTATCAAATTTCACCACTCGTGTCTAAATCTGTTTCAAACCTGTTTGTTCTGGTTTGCCCTCATCCTTGATGCACCTCTTTGGCCCTGGAAAATTCCTGAAGATACCCTTAGGCACAGGGTGGGAAAAGAGATGCCCTGGGCATTTGCAGCCTCTACATCACCCCATTAAAAACACAATTTTCAATGCATTTTAACCCCTTGTCGTTAGAAATCAATAACACACCCTGTGAGGGTTTATCCACACAGGGCATGGAATGGACCCTGGCAGCTTCTACAGTAATTTTTTGCGTGGAGGGACCTGCAAGATCTATGGAATAAAGGAAGAAGGGGTGAGGGGAGGTGTTAAGAAATTACAGTGGAAATATATTTATTGAAAAAATATTTTGGAAAATAATTTCAAGCGGCTTCTCAACAAGGTGCAGGGGTTGCACATCCCGTGGGAAATAAACAACACAAACAAAGTGACCCCATACAGCCACATTTTTACCCATTTCTCCCACCAGCCACTTAAAAAGCCATATTTGCCACATGCCAAGAAGTTTTGTACCTCAAAAGCCATTTTATCCTCTCAAACCCTACATTCCCTCCTTGCCAGAAGGTGTTTTCTAGGAGAGACATTAGCAGTAGGTTTTGCATAGCCACACCATGGGGAAAATTCAGGCTAGAGAAGGTCTTTGAAAGAATTCAGTATCATGAAAAATTACCAAACAAAGCAAGAAAATCTCCTGGACACATGGAAACACCAAATTCTCGTGATGGGAACCAAAGTGCAGCAGGAGATACCAACAGGGAAGATAATCCAGGTATCCCAAACCAAAATTCCCAGTGGAAAAAGAGCCTTTAAATTCCCAAATTGCTGTGGAAAAACCTCTTGGTATTCCTACCAAGCAGGATGTTGGGTGCTTTAAGGAAGATAAAGGGTTGGAGCTGTCACAGATAGAAGAAAGATCCCTTCCTGATGCCCACACTGCCGCTGGTGCTGCCAGGAGCCACCTGGGCATCACCTGGCACCAATTTAAGGCAGAATCCCAACTTTTCAGCACTCCTTTCAAGGCCAAAAGGAAAAGAGGAATTTTGCAGCTGCCACTTAAACTCTCTTGTGATGGCTGGTGCTCATCTCCTCTCAGGATGCAGCGGGATGTGAAAGCATCCCTGGACCACAAAGGAATTTCCCATGGAATCCTGGAGAAGATTTGGGGTTGGATTATGAGGCTTTAAAAGCTGCAGGAGGCACAGGCTCTCGATACTGTTATTTTTGGAGGCAAGGGCTCTCGATACTGTTATTTTTGGAGGGCTTCTGATACTGTTATTTTTAGCCAGTTTTAAACTCATCTCACCAAGCCCTTTTTTTTACAGCCAGCTCACCAACCTTCCGGGGCCAGGTTGGTTTTTTTGTTTTTTGATTTTTGGGGTTTTTTTTGCCAGACTCAATTCTCCAGCGCCAATAGCGCTGAAGAAAAAAAAAAAAAATCACCCCCAAAAAACCTCACACACAACACAAAAAATCCAATCCCACCGCCCTTTTTTTTTTCTTATTTTCCCAAAGAACTGAGAGGCGTGAGCACTCGAGAGTCAAATTTGCCCAGGAGCCGCGTTCCCTAAGAAAGCAGAGCTCGTTCTCCTTCCACAAACTCCGCAGCGGCAACAAAAGTCCCTTTCAAGCCCTTCCAGACGCAAGTCCTTCAGCTCAATTAGTCAGGCACACAGAGACACAAAAAAGCCTCCCATTCAGGCTAGTGGCTGGCTGTGGAGGACAAGGGCGAAGAAAGGATCTTTCTCCCACGCTTTCACTGGGTGTCATAACAAGCAGAAAGCCCTCTTAGGGGGGATTATTGGAGATAAGAGTCCGATGGAGGGGCTGGGGCAGCAGCAGCAGGGGAGGAGGGGATGGGGATGGGGTTGGAGGTTGGAGCTCCCAAGGTCGGGTGAGCACGGCATCGCACTCCATCAGAAATTGGGGGTTTTTTGACAAAAAAATATTACGATATTCCCCCCCAGCCTGTACGCACACACGCGCAGAATAATCCCCGTTCTCCATGGCAACCTGCTCCGTGGCCATCCCTCGCACCAGAGGAGGGAGGCAGCCTGCTTTCACTCCAGAATCGCTGCCAGCTTGTCCCCATCCTGTCACAGCCTCGGCCAGGCTGGGCAGAGGGGCTGGACAGGCTCCATCACCTCCAAAAATCAGAGATTTTCTATAGTAAAGAACATCCAGAAATGCACAGTTCTGTGGGAAAGCTCTGCCTGCAAAAACAGCCAGCCCTGCTCCTGCACATGGGTGGGTTTGATGTTGGAAAGAAGAAGATGAAAAAGAAAAATGTGTGTGTGTGTTTGTTAGTGAGGTTTTTCAAAGGCAAAACAAAGGGAAAGAAGAGAAAAAAATCTCCCAGGACTGGAGTTTGTCTGTAAAATTATGGGGTGGGATGGTGGCCCAGGGCCACCCGTCCTCCATGTCCCGAGCCCTCAAACCTGTCCCCAGCCAGAGGGGACAATTGCTGCACCTTCTGGCCAGGCCCCAGCAGGAATAAAACTTCTCTGGATACTGACACTGCCCTGCAGGATTAACCAACACCCCTGAGTGAATTTTGTGCCTAATTCCCTTGAACAATCCCGGGTATATTGTTAATTCCCCATCCCTTTTCCATTGGCTCTATACACGGCTGTGGAAGGCCGTGCCCCTCCAGATCTTTTCAAAAATTCCTCTGCCACAAGCAGAGTCACAAAATTCAAAGCAAATGCCAGAAAATTTGGGGTTTTTTCCCTCCTGCCCAGCCCCAAACCCTGCCAGTTGCTGCTGTGGGATTGTTCCCATCGAGGAGCAGGTGACAAGAACATCCAAGTTCAGCAACATTTCACAAGGATCAGGGAGGGAATAGAAACTCTCCAGCCCAGGAATGGAAAGCCAAGAAACTCTCTTGGAATACATTATCCCATAATTGTAGGGTTTCAAGCACTTTCCTCCCAAGCAGCTGGTGCCTGCTGGTGCCAGAGGAAGGTTGTTTGGCTCAGACACATTCCTGCCTGCTCCAGCCTGGGAATCCCTAAAACAATCCTCTCCTATGAAATACTGTAAAAGCAGAATATTTCACTCAACCAAAATGGAGAGATTTACTAAAAGACAGGGAGGAAGAGGTAGATAAAACAAAGCAGATTCCCTTTGGACAACACTTTCTTCTTCCCAAAGAGCATTCTGTGCTTCCAAAAGCGTGAACACAATCTGAAGGATCCCCTTTCCCTTTCCCACACACTGATCCAGAAAAGCTTTTGTGGTTTGGTTGGGGTTTTTTGTTTGGTTTTTTTGTTTGTTTGGTTTGGTTTTTTGGGTTTTATTTTTGGAGGTGGTTTTTTTTTTGTTGGTTTTGGTTTTGGGGTTGGTTTTTTTTTTTTGGTTGGCTGGTTTTTGTTGTTTGTTTTGTTTTTTTTGGTTTGGTTTTTTTCAATAAAAGATGAGTTTCCAGTAGGCAGGAACCTGCTGAAGGTCAAATTAAACCTGATTTACCTGCCTTGACCTAAACATTGCAAGGCCACAAGATGAGCCAACAGCTCCTGGAGCCACACAGGGCTCAAAACCAGACCAGTCCACCACCAATGAGTATCATTTTTTCATTCCCAACACTTATTAATCAGCAGTTTTCCCTCCTTTTGAGAACTGCATTTTCTCTCTACCCCAGAGCAAGCTCCACCTCATGCCCTCTGCTTGCCTGTAAAAAAGCATCACACCAGACCAAGCAGTTAAAGGCAGCAGGTGCACCCAACATGGATGCTCCCTCCTCCCGCACCAGCACCCTGCCACTGCTCCTTTTGTCCCTGCTCCAGCAATATTCGACCCCCCAAAAGTGCAATTACAATTATTTTTACACCTAGCCTGGGCTTTCAAAGTCGAAGCTCCAGCCCTGGCTGTGATGCTGGGTGAGGATTACACAGCTTTAGCTGGACACTTAGAGATGCCAGGTCCCAACACACCCCAGCTGTAGCAGGATAAATGCTGGGGTTACACAGTGAGAAAGAGACTGTGATTTACTGGGAACCAGGGAGCAAGAGACTGTGATCCACTGAGAACCTGATTCAAGAGATGTGATCCACTGATAACCAGATTCAAGAGACATTGATCCACTGAGAACTGGTGAACAAGAAATTGTGATCCACTGAGAACCAGTAAGCAAGAGACATTGATCCATTGATAACTGGTGAACAAGAGACTGTGATCCACTGAGAACCAGTAAGAGACTGTGATCCACTCGGACCCAGATTCAAGAATCTGTGATCCATTGAGAATCAGATTCAAGAGACTGTGATCCACTGAGAACCAGATTCAAGACTGAGACCCAGATTCAGCACGAGTCCCGGTCCAAGTCCTCCCCACCAGCCCTGCAGACACACAGACACCCCCAGACATGCTCCCAGCATTCGGGCATCCCTCTCCACAGCTGGCACACCCTAAAACAAAGTTTCCCATCTCTTTTCCTGCAAAACCACCTAGGGCTGTGCCAGCCTTGCCCGCGGCCGCCGCCCCTTCCCCAGCTCGGCCAGCGAGAAGCGTCGGGACTCACACGCACACGTCCCTTTCTATATCTGTCCATGAAAATCCCTCCGGGCAATCCGAAATACCCCCCAGGACCATGTTTAGCCCCCCCCGGCATGCCGGCAGCGCAAGGCTGGGCCAGCAAAAGCCGCGGCGGCCGCGGCGATGGGAGCGCGGAGCTGCCAGCGCGGGCGGCGAGAACCGAGCTCCGCTTTCACATCCAATCACCCCGGCCGCATCTCAGCCACCTGCCCGCTGGCTCCCGTCTCCTCAGCAGCCTCAGGAGCACAGAGCTCATCATTTTCCTTCGGGCTGTCCCCCGCTCGGGGCACTGCTTCCTCTCCGGGCGGGGTGCGGGAGAGCCGCCCGGCCCCGTGCGCTGGGCACGCAGCGTTTGGGGATTCAAGAAATCTCCTTTTCTGCTCTACAGAAATAGGCACTGCCACCCCAGAATCACCCCAGGGCGCTGCAGAGCACCCTGAGAAGTGCCAGACACGACGGGCAAAGCCATGCTGGGGACAAGGACAAGAGGATCTTGCCCAGATCCTCCGAGCCCAGAGCCCAGAGCGCAGCCGGGTAATTCCGAGCATCAGCCCAGCCTCCGTTCCCACACACCGCCACTCGCTGAAATTAAAGCAGGGCCTGATCTGATTCCTATGGCGGCTTAGCGCCCACTCAGCCGCTTTATCATAATCCCGACATAAAAATCGCTGCCTTGAAAACGCTCAGGAGTTTGAAGCCTTGATTGTTTGAAGAGGAAAGACTCTGTCCTCAGCACAAAGATGTGCTCCCCTCTCAGCCCCGGACGGGCAGCTGGAGGCTTCCATCAGCATTTCTGAGCCTCTAGGTGCCCGTGGCAGAGCCCTCACGCTTTCCTTGGTACAGAGATGCCCCCAAACCCAGCTGGACCAGCAGCACCCCAAAAAGGGTAGAGCTTTGAGGATTGGTGCTGGGAACAAGCCACCGCTGGCTGCCAGCCCTGCTGTGAGAGCATCTCTAAAAACCATCCCCTCTCCCTCCAAACCCAGCTGCGACTGCTTGTGAGAAGGAATTCAATCTGTGCATTTTGAAATTAAATAGATACATGCAAATTTTCATGGTATTGGTGGGATTTCTTTGTGGTGGCACTGCAGTGCCACTCCACACCTGCCCAAGCCAGGCTGCATGGGACTGGGCTGGGAGGACAAGGGACACTTCATCTACCAAAGGGCTTGAGCCACCAGGGCCTCCTTTTGTTTTCAGTTTAAAACCGTAAAAAGCCATCAAAAAAATTCCCTCAATAGGGAAATGTATTTTCCTCAGACACTATAAAATCATTATTTAAAAAAAAAACATTTTTAAGCTAGTTTTCATCATTCTGCACTGAGAATTTTCAAATATGAAATGTCAAGAAAATACATATTTTATCCATCACAAAGTAAAAGTTCATATCCACTGGCAGCACCAACCAGCACAAGAATTTCTGCCCTTTTGCCAGTCCCCTGACCTGCAGTGCTTGTACAATGAGAGGGCTTTGGCCTCAGCACCAAACTGCTCTGCTGCATTTCTGCACTGCCAACACAAGCATTAAACCCAAAACCTAAAGATCCACTGAGCGAAATTAATAATTATCAACAATTATATTTGTATAGGTTCATTCTCCTCAACAGCTCACCGAATCACAGAAAAATCAGTATTGCATTTTCTCCCTTTTTTCCCCTGATTCCAAACTGCTGCTAAGCAAGAGAACGATGTTGAGAGCTGATACCTCACTCCCAAACGAGTGTGTCTCCTATTAATGTCTCCAGCAGTTATGTGGCCAGAAGGGCGAGCAGAGTAGACAGTGCTGAGTGTTAACCAGTCAAATCAGAGTGTCCAAGCAAGCTTAAACGGCCACATGTAAACTGCAATTTGGATCAATGTCACGCAAACACACAGGGCTTACTGCTACAGCACTCCAGGAGTAAATCAGGGAGAAAACAAAAGGGCAAAAAAAATTAAAAATCAGCTATTTGCAAGACTATTCCTAAGCCCTTGGAGAGAGCCAGCTCGCAGTCACACAGACACTTCCACTGCTGGAAATGGTCACTCCCCACAACAAAAACTCAAATTAAAAAGAAATTCTATCCGGCCAAAGAGTGACATGCTCCAACAGCACCCAGAAACTGCAGCAAAGCTTGTGGCACCAGGAACCCCCAGGGACCATCCAAGGGCTGAGGGGGCTGAACTGGCTCCATTTCCCCTCCAAGCTGGGAGCACAAAGGGATGGGTGATGAACATGGAGGTGCTGTAGCCCCACAGCGTCACCACGTCCCTGAATGACATTGGGGGTCACAAGCATCTTAAAGAGAGATTTTTGGAGCTAGGAATGAGGTGCAAAAGCTCCAGAGAGCCAGCTTGGGCCTGATGGGCTTTAAACCCACCCTCTCCATCACCAACCAGCACAGGCACCTCCTGCCCCTGGCTCCAGGCCCTCCACACATGGTTTGCTAAATTCTTGGAGGAGTTTCATCCTTGTCCCAGTTTACATCCCCCCACTCCTGCTCATGCCTTTGTTAGAGCCAAGAAGTGACACCATCCAAAGCAGCCTATGGCAGCGCCGCAGAGCCCGCGATTGGTCACCCAGGAACACCAAAAGATGCTCCCACAGCAGCACTCCCAGCCCCTGATTGGAGAAAAAGGCATTTTTCCCCTCCTTGAGGGAAGCCACGGGCCAATGGTGGATGGCACATGGCAGCTTCCCAGGGCTCAGCCTGAATAAAAGTCCCTTGTCCACCTTCACGCCCAGACCTTGGGCCACCGCTCGGTGCCGACATCTCAGACACATCCTGGAGCACCAGCACTCAGCTGGACCAGCAGGAGTGGTGTGGACACCCAGCAGGACTTCTCCTGGCCTGGGAAGGATGAGTGAGGAGAGCTCCATGCCGAGAGCTTTGTCACCACTTTGTCACCAAAGCCAAGCCAACATCACCTTGAGATGCTCAGGGTGTGAGCATCCATGGAGAGGTCTCTCCTTCCATGGAGGGTGATCTCCCCAGGTGTGAGCATCCATGGAGGTCTCCCCTTCCTTGGAGGCTGCTCTCCCTGCCCATGGAGCTCGTTCCCTGTTGTCCTGCCCTCTGCAATGTCCCTCTCTGGCTGGGGACAAAGAGCCTGGCCAGGAGAGCTGCGCTTCACTCGCCCCAGGGAGGAGCAGCAGGATGGCAAAGGAGAGCAGGGAATCAAACAAGAGCCTGTGAAACTTTCCCTACATCCCTGCCAGCACCAGGAACAGTGGTAGAACCTCAATGGGAAGAAGGAAAGAAGGTTCTCCCTAAGCATTCCCCGAGCAGATCATCACAGAACTCCACTTCACACACGTGCTAAATTATTCTGAATTAAAGGCCGTGGGTGAGGGGGAATAAAATCTTGTTTATTAATTTCAAGCATTCATATGAGCAGGATAAATCTGTCACATCACACCCAGCACCACAGACCTTCCCTGAAGGAAGGGCCAGGGACAGCTCCTTGTGCCCTTTTGGGTTTTTTAGAGATCCCAACGAGCACACGAGCGAAACGAGCGGGTCCAGCACAGGTCAAAAGTCAGCTCATTTCTACTTCTCTCACAAGAGGGTTTGCATAAAGTCACAAAGCTATAATTGCTCCTTTCCAAAATTAGTTCAGGTGCCATCACCCACATTAGCTCTTTATTATTATAAAGTCTTTTTTGGTTTTGGGTTTGCTTTTTTTTTCCTCCTTGGAGTCACTGTTCCGATATTATTTTGTCTTAATCCACCATGAGATCTTTGTGTTCTTCTAAGCAAGATCAAGACACCTTTTCAAATAGGTTGCTGTGATTTGTAGGTGGCATCTCAGGCACCCAGTTTGATTACTAAAAGCAAGTGGGAAGCACCCAGTTCACCTCTTTGACTCAAAATTCCCTTCTAGGGTAGAGCAGATTAAAAAATCCCAGTTTCCATAAGGAAGAGGTTGACACATAATCCATTAAAGAGGGATGAGAACCAACACCAATTGGCAGAGAAGATAAATTAAGCAAAATCAAGTTCCTCAATTAGTCTCATGCGGTTCCACACACAAGTTTCATATATATATATATAAATATATATATATATATAAAATCTCCCTTGTAAATCCCCAAATTAGAATCTTGAGTCCATTCAAAGAAACATTCATAAACAAAGGGTTAAAAGAAGAAAGGAAGCATTTGAATAGAGACACAAGGGAAGAAAAACAAAGAAAACTGCAAGAAACCATTTTACAAATCACCATATCCCTCTTTCTAATACTGATATCAAGTTATAGCTGTCAGGGAAGAAAATTTATGTATCTGTATAACAGATAGGGAAGAGGGGGAGGGAAGGTAGAAAAAAGGAAAAAGAATCCAGCACTCGTATTTGCAAAACAACCATTAATAAACATTGCTCTGTTGCTGCTTTATTAAACAGATAATCCAACACAGTAATCTGTATTGATTTATGGATTTTCTGATGCTCTATGACTGGTTATGCAATGAAAGTTCATCCTTGATCTGTAGTCTGGGTCCTGGACTTAACTAATTCATAATCTGATTGGAAGTTTTACTTTGTTAATTCAATTACAGTTAACGGCCGAGGAGAGAGCGGCAACACCTTTGTCTTTCTCAACACAGACGGTTTCTTCACATGCCCAGAACCACTAAACTCTTAAAATCACAGGAGACAAATAGGTTCTTTAAAAAAAAAAAAAAAAAAAAAAAAAAAAAAAAAAATCCTACCTCAGGTTTTAATTCCAGTCTCTGAAAGTTGTCTTTTCCCCCATTTTTTCCGCCTCTCATTTCCTTTCTCTTCTTTCCTTTTTTTTTTTTTTTTTGGTTTGTTTTTTTTTTTTTTTTAATATTTTTGTTTTACTCCT
>JAXCLO010000101.1:5294838-5307445 GCA_035583995.1 Arremon aurantiirostris | reverse complement strand
AGACGGAGGAACTCAGGAATTTATTCCAGCTGGACGAATTCAGGAACTCAGTCCAGACTGAGGAACTCAAGAATTCATTCCAGACTCAGGAATTCATTCCAGACTGAGGAATTCAGAAATTCATTCTGGACTGAGGAACTCGTTCCAGACTGAGGAACTCAGGAATTCATTCCAGACTGAGGAACTCAAGAATTCATTCCAGAGTGAGGAATTCAGGAATTCATTCTGGACTGAGGAACTCAGGAATTCATTCCAGACTCAAAAATTCATTCCAGACTGAGGAATTCAGGAACTTGTTCCAGACTGAGGAATTCAGGAATTCATTCTGGACTGAGGAATTAATTCTGGACTGAGGAACTCAGGAATTCATTCCAGACTGAGGAACTCAGGAATTTAGGAGCTCCCCAGCAGGCGACACAATGAACAATGGACACTTCCCAAACTGACCCCAACCCCCCCACGCCACATCCCCAAATCCTCGCACCCCTCGAACCCCATTTCCAGCCTCCCGGGCCCCGGTGATTGACAGCTGTCAATCAGCGCGGTGCAGCGCTGCGCTCTGCTGCCACCTGGCGGTCGCTGTGGGGAAACGCGCCCAGCCCGACCCCCCCAGAGCCCCCCGAACCCGACCCCGGGCTAGAAATTGTTAAAGGAAATAAACCTGGGTTTGAATTTGTTAAAGGAAATAAACTCGGCCTAGAATTTGTTACAAGAAATAAACTCGGCCTAGAAATTGTTACGGGAAATAAAAATCCGGCCTAGAATTTGTTACAGGAAATAAACCCGGCCTAGAATTTGTTAAAGGAAATAAAAACCCAGCCTAGAATTTGTGAAAGGAAATAAACCCAGCGTAGAGTTTGTTGGAGGAAATAAAAATTTGGTTTTGAACTTGTTAAAGTAAATAAACCTGGTTTTCAATTTGTTGAAGGAAATAAACCCAGCCTAGATTATGTTAAAGGAAATAAAAACCCAGTCAAGAATTTGTTAAAGGAAATAAACCTGGCCTAGAACTTGTTACAGGAAATAAACCCGGCCTTGGATTTGTTACTGGAAATAAAAACCCAGGTTTGAATTCATTAAAGGAAATATAAACCCAGCCTAGAACTTGTTAAAGGAAATAAACCCTGGCCTAGAACTTGTTAAAGGAAATCAAAACTCAGCTTTGAATTTGTTAACCTGGTTTGAATTTGTTAAAGGAAATAAACCTGGCTTTGAATTTGGTACATTAAATAAACCCAGCCTAGAATTTGTTACAGGAAATAAACCCGGCTTCCAATTCATTAAAAGAAATAAACCCGGCCTAGAATTTGTTAAAGGAAATAAAAACCCAACCTAGAATTTGTTAAAGGAAATATAAATCTGGCCTAGAACTTGTTACAGGAAATAAAAACTCGTTTTTGAACTCGTTAAAGGAAATAAACCTGGCTTTCAATTTGTTAAAGGAAATAAACCTGGCCTAGAATTTGTTAAAGGAAATAAAACCCTGGGGTTTAATTTGGTACGTGAAATAAACCCGGTTTTGAATTTGTGAAAATAAATAAAGCCTTGGGGCTGGATGCTCCAATGCACCCCTGCACCCCTGGATGCTCCTCCCTCCCCTGCACCCCTTCTGCACTGATAAGGGGATTCTTGCAGTGATAAGGTGATTTTTGCACTGATAAGGGGATTCTTGCACTGATAAGAACCTGGAGCTGGAGCCCAGGATGTCACCAGGACCTGGAGATGGAGCCCAGGGTGTCACCAGAACCAGAACCTGGAGCCCAGGGTGTCACCAGGACCCTGAGCTGGAGCCCAGGATGTCACCAGAACCTGGAGATGGAGCCCAAGGTGTCACCAGAACCAGAACCTGGACTCCAGGATGTCACCAAGATGTCACCAGGATGTCCCCAGTGTCACCCTGCTGCACCCTGCCACACAGAGAGCAGGAAATAAAGAGCCAGAGGCATGGAAAATTATCAGAAACGTGTATTTTTTTTTCTTTTTAATAGTAAACCTCTTTACAACAAATATAGTGAAAGAGTTTCCAAACAAAACTCATAAGAATTTCTCATGGTAATTATTATTATTATTATTATCATCATTTTTTTTTAATATATTTTTTTTTCTCCTTATTGTGGAATATACAATAACGCATCACCATACAGCACAAAAAAAGGAATATTGAAAAAACGAAAATCGACGTCTCAACCACGTGCTGCAGTCCCTGGGAAGGAGCCACTGATTGTCAAGGGAGGAGGGAAGGAGGGAATGGGGACAGGGCATGGGGGGTTCCCAGCCAGGCCAGACCCCGAGGGTGCAAACACTTCAGAAAAGGTGGAATTAGCTGAAAATTGCGGTTAAAACATCACAAATTCTCGAAATAAACCCTCCCTCCCCTCCCGGGGCCGGTCCCGCTGCTCCTGCCCCGGTGCCCAATCCCTTGACTCGCACACACACCCACACACACCCACACACACGGCTGGAGGAGCATCAGGAAAAAAAAAAACAGGTTAAAAATATATATATATTTATATATATATATATATTATAGATACAGTTTCTCCCTTTTTTTTTTTTTTTTTTTTTTTTTTTTTTTTTTCCCTTTTAAATTGCTTCTCAAAACAATAAATAAAACTCCTCGGGGTGGGGAAGTGCACGTCCTGGTTTGTTTCTACCTGTGCAGCACCCTGGGGGGAGGATGCAGAGCTGCCTGTGCTGAGCAGGGACATCCAAGGAACCATCACACAGAGAAGCTGACTGGGGTGGGGAGGCATTTAGGATTTTTTTTTTATTATTATTTTAGTGCATTATTTAAAGGTCTATTCTATTTTACAAAAGGTTTTGCAGACACCCCAGAGTTTGCTAACACCTACGTGCTTAACTGAGCTATGGGGAGCAAAGGGAGGCTGTGGGGGACAGCAGAGGGAGAAGCAGATGGTCCCCACTTCTCCAGCATCTCTGATTTGCCTGCAAATGCTTGGAAAGGGCCGTGGGGAGGAGGGGAGTGGTGGCCCAAGGTGGCCTTGGGGATGCCAGGAGCCCATGGAGAGCTTGGGGATGTTCCTGCAGCTCTGCAGAGGGAGGAGCTGGGCCAGTCGCAGGCAGCAGCACGAAAATCTCATTCTGAAAACCCATCTGAAGTGAAAAATCCCTCTCTGACCCCCAGCACCCCCAACCCAGGGACGGGCAGATTGCAAATCCCTCAGTTCCCAAAAACCTTCCCAACCAGGGATGGGGATATTGTCAATCCCTTGTTCCCAAAAACCTTCTCAGCCTGGGGGATATTGTCAATCCTTCAATTCCTGAAAACCTGGGGGATACTCAAAATCCTTGGTTCCAAAAACCATCCCAGCCTGGGGAAAATTATCAATCCCTCCATTCCCCCAAAAATCTTCCCAGCCCAGGGGATATTGCAAATAACTCAGTCCCCAAAAACCTTCCCAACCTGGGAATATTGTCAATCCCTCAGTTCCCAAAACCTTCCCAGCCTGGGGGATATTGTCAATCCTTCAGTTCCCAAAACCTTCCTAGCCTGGGGGATTTTGCAGATCCTTAGTTCCAAAAACCCTTCCCAGCCTGGGGGATATTGCAAATCCCTCAATTCCCAGCCAGGGGAATATTGTCAATCCCTCGATTCCCCCCAAAACCTTCCCAGCCTGGAAGGTCTTCCACAATCCCTCGGTCCCCAAAAACCTTCCCAGGGATGGGGATATTGTCAACCCCTCAGTTCCTGCCACCTTCCCAGCCCGTTTGGAGCCGTTTTGGCACAGCCTGAGCCACACCACCCTCTTCTGGTTTAAACCCAGCACATCCCGAACAGGCAGAGAACGGAGCTAGGGAGGAAGATCCCGGGAAGAACCCGGGGTTTTCCCTGGCTGGGGAGAAGAGGGGAGCTGGAACCACCCTTCTCACTGCTCCAAGGTCTCTGATTCCTGCTCAGAACATGGCAGGGACCCTGAGCATCCCTGCCCAGCTGGGAGATCCCCATTTAAAGGTACCCCCGGGTGTGCTGAGCTCCCCAGAGCCATGGGGGTGTTGGGAATCCTGGCGAAAAAAAGCCCTGGAATGGAATATATCCCAATGTTCCACTGCTAGATCCCAATATCCCACTGCCAAGTGGCTGCTCCTGGATCTGGCACATGGAAATTTGGGGGAAAGCAGCCCTGGAATGGAATATATCCCACTGCCAAGTGGCTGCTCATGGATCTGGAATTGAATATATCCCAATATCCCACTGCTGGATCTCAATATCCCAGTCCTGGATCTGGGACATGGAAATCTGGGGAAAAGCAGCCCTGGCACTGAATATATCCCAATATCCCACTGCCAAATGGCTGCTCCCGGATCCGGCACATGGAAATTTGGGGAAAAGCAGCCCAGGAACTGAATATATCCCAATAATCCACTGCTGGATCTGGGACATGGAAATTTGGGGAAAACCAGCCCAGGAATGGAATATATCCCAATAATCCACTGCCAAATGGCCGCTCCTGGACCTGGAATTGAATATATCCCAATATCCCACTGCCAAATGGCTGCTCCTGGATCTGGGACATGGAAATTTGGGGAAAAGCAGCCCTGGCATTGAATATATCCCAATATACCACTGCTGGATCCCAATATACCACTGCTGGATCCCAATATCCCACTCCTGGATCTGGCACATGGAAATTCGGGGAAATTGAATATATCCCAATATCCCACTGCCAAATGGCTGCTCCTGGGTCTGGGACATGGAAATTTGGGGAGCAGGGACCTCGGGGAGGGGGTGCAGGGGAAGAGCCAAGAGGGTTAAACAAGAAAATCGCTGTACAACTCAGCCATGTCCAAAGTCAGTATTATTACAATATACTCTGACAAAAATATAATCTCATTTCATATCAATACAACAAAAAAAAAAAAAAAAAAGAAACCCAAAACCAGTTTTCTGTACTGTTACCATTGCTAACAGATTGAAACTCGCTATTTACAGTTACAGTAGCCAGGTAAAATACTACAGGTGAGAGACCAGAGAGACGAGGGGCAGAGGGACAGAAAATCACCAGGGAAAGGGGAAAATAAAGGGGGAAAGGCCCTCTTACATCCCAAATGTGGCTTCCTGCTTTGGACAAGGAAGGGTGGTGGATGGAGGTAGTGAAAACATAATACTTGGTTTGTGGGTCTGGTTGGGTTTTTTTGTGGAAAGGAAAAGAGAAAAAAAAAAAGAAAAAAAGGGAAAAAAAAGAAAAAAAAAGAGAGGAAAGTCAAGTGAGAGGGAGAAGTGGAATAAAGGATGAACAAGGGAAACCAGAACAAACCTTCAGCTGAAGCCCACTGTTAGACAAAGCCCAGAAGAAGTGGATGGGGATGAATTTTCACTATTTTTGGTGGTGAAAATCCCCCAAACATCCCCAAATTGTGCCCCCAGCTGGAGGGATGGGAGGCAGGATGTGGCAGAGCTGAGGAGGGGCTGGGAAATGCTCCTTCCCCAGCTGATGGATGCTCTCCCCTCTCCCCAGGAGGGCAGAGGGGACCCCCAGAGCACCAACTCCCCCTCAGCCCAGCCAAGCCTTGTCCCCAGAACTGGTGACAAACACCCCAATATCCCAATTCACACCCAAAGTGACGGGGGGAACCCCCCCAACCCAAGCAACACAAGGGGAGGAAAAAGTGTAGGAAGTGAAATTTTCAAGGAAAAGGTGGGGATGGTTTTTTTGTGAATTTGCTTTTTCCTTGGTTTGCTGAAATTATTCTGGAGAGGAAGAGGGAAGTGAAAAGGGGGAAGGAAAAGGAAATATTTTCTTTCTCTTTGCCCCACTTTCCCCCAGGCCCATCACCACCAGTTCTGGATTTAACACTTCCACTGCCCCCAGACCCCAACCTGGCAGTGGCCTCAGACACCCCACAGCATCAAACCCCTCCCCAAGGGACCCCTGGCAGTGGCCTCAAACACCCCACAGCATCAAACCCTTCCTCAGGGGACCCCCAGAGTGTCCCTGCCACAACCACAGCCCCCATGGGGGCTCAGGTGCCCCTGACACCCCCACAGCCACCGCCAGCCTGCCCCAGCACCGAGCTCTTCATTCAAACACCCTGCACCCAGGCTCTCTGCTACCCCCAAACAACCCCCTGAGCAGGGGTCACTCTGTGCACGTGCTGACCACCTGATTCCAGCTGACCATCCCATCCCAGCTGACCACCCAATCCCAGGTGATCATCCAAACTCCAGCTGACCACTCAACCCCACCTGACCACCTGATTCCAGCTGCCCATCCAACCCCAGCTGACCACTCCATCCCAGCTGACCATCCAATTCAAGCTGATCATCCAACTCCAGCTGATTCCAGCTGACCACTTGATTCCAGCTGACCATCCAACTCCAGCTGACCATTTGAGCCCAGCTGACCATCCTGCCCCAGCTGGTTCCAGTTGACCATCCAACCCCAGCTGACCATCCCATCCCAGCTGACCATCCAACTCCAGCTGACCACTCCAACCCCAGCTGATTGCAGCTGACCACTTGATTCCAGCTGACCATCCAACCCCAGCTGGCCACTCCACCCTAGGTGACCATCCAACCCCAGCTGACCATCCAACCCCAGCTGACCATCCAATTCAAGCCGACCATCTGATCCCAGCTGACCACCCAAGCCCAACTCACCACCTCCAGAGCCCCCAGAGCAGGCAGGACCACCCCCACAGGTCCATCACCATCCTCACTGCTCCCAGGCAGCATTTTAGGCCCCTTTTAGTGCCCTTCCCACTATTTTAGGTGCTATCCATCATTTAGGGTCCTGCTCCAACCCCAAATCTCCTACAGGGCTGGGCAGGTGATTCCCACCCCATCCTTCTCCTACAGCTGCCAGCAGCAGCATCACCTGAGCCACACCCTGGGACCTCCTCCCTTCTTCCTCCCTTCATCCTCCTCCTCTTCTCTGCACACACCTCGGCCATCCCAGCCCACGGCAGAGCTCTGTGCCCTCCCAGGGATGAACCCCACACCGGAACAGAGACCCCAAAAACGGGCACAGAGACTCCAAAAACGGGCACAGACATCCCAAAACCGGGCACAGAGACCCCAAAAACGGGCACAGACACCCCAAACCCCAGCTTTGCCAAGCCCTGGGAAAGACCAGCCTCCCCAGGCCGGGGGTCACAGCCCCCCTGTGCCAGCCCCCCCCAGCTCAGCCCCCTGGCACCCCTGGCACCCGCGGGCAGGGGGCCGTGCCGCTGCCCCCACCCCGCCTTACCTGGGCTCAGGTGAGGGCTGGAGCATCCACAGAGAGAGAGTTTTAGAAGGTAAAAGATCAGAAACAGACTTTGGTTAAGTAACCACACGTTTAGAAAGGAATATATCAGTTTGGAAACATCTCAGTGCATACTTCTTATATGAAAATATACACAAATGTATTTCATTCTCCAAAAAAGGAACAATTAAAAACAAAAGCAAACTAGCCCAAACACAATATATTAGCTGTTTTTTTGTTGGTTTTTTTTCTTTTTTTCTTGTTGTTGTCATCCTTTAAAATCTTTAACGCTACACTTTGTTCAGGTTACACTTTTTTTGTCTTTTTTTTTGGTTTTTTTTGTAAATGCTTTTTTTTTCTTCATGCATTTTACACCTTTATAGCCTTTGAGAATAAATAAGCTCCATTTTGCTTCCACATCTCTAAAAACTGCAGCATTTTAACTATTGTCATTTAAATCGTGCAATTTTTTTTTTTTGCAACACCCCTTTTTAAAAAATGGAAAATATATATATATATTTTAAAACTAAACCCTATACAACGCAAAAATTCCAAATTAAAAAAAAATTATACACAATTGTAACTGTCAACAGTACAGATGAGCACGAGAAATAAAATTAGATCAGAAACATATTTATAGAAGCACAAAGGAGGGTGTTGGTTTCTTAGATTGTCATTCTTCTTGTTGTCTTTTGAAAATTAGGAGGAGTTTACCAGATACTACAGGCTGGGGGAGGGGGGAAATAAAGGATAATGACCCGGACAAAAAAAAAAAAAATTAGAATAGAATAATAATAAAATAACCCCAAGCCCCCAGCAAAGTGAAGACCCCGACACACAGCCCCCAAACCCTTTCACTGTGATGTGAGGCCAACAGCGTGTCTGACCTGGGCATGCCCACCTCCCCGTGAGCCTGGCACAGCCCAGGGGTGTAGGTGCCAACCCAGAGCTGGACCTGCCCCTGGCACAGCCCAGAGCCATAGGAACCAACCCAGGGCTGTACCTGCCCTTGGCACAGCCCAGAGCTGGACCTGCCTGTGACACCAGAGCTGGAACTTCCCCTGGCACCAGAGCTGGACCTGCCCATAGCATAGCCCAGAGCTGTTGGTACCAACCCAGAGCTGTACCTGCCCCTGGCACAGCCCAGAGCTGTACCTGCCCATGGCAGCAGAGCTCTACCTGCCCCTGGCACCAGCCCAAAGCCATCTTTGCCCCTGGCACCAGAACCATCCTTGCCCTGGGCACAGCCCAGAGCCATAGGCACCAACCCAGAGCTGGACCTGCCCCTGGCATCAGCCCAGAGCCAAAGCCATCCTTGCCCATGGCACCCACCCAGAGCCATCCCTGCCCCTGGCACCAGAGCCATCCTTGCCCATGGCACCAGAGCCATCCTTGCCCGAGGCACAGCCCAGGGAGCGTCGAGTGCTGCAGCTGCAGATCCAGCTGGGCAGATCTGACCCTGCACGTGCCCATCCCAGCGTTTGTCTCTTGGTTTCATGGTTCCAGCCTCTCAGCTTCATGGCAGAAGTGTGAACTTGGGAGTCAGGCCGTGAAGTCAATGAGCAAAAATGGTTTTTTTTTGGTTTTTCCCCCCCTCCTGACGGGCATCGAGTGCTGGGGGGTCTCCACTGCTGCCTCCTCTCCGGGGTCTCTGAGCCAGCTGGGCCCTCCTGCCACGCTGCTCCCGTGGGGTTCCTTGGGTTGAGTTTATTTTTTGTGAACAAAAAATAAAATAAAATACAAAAAAAAAAAAACCGAGAGCGATGAGACGTCATTATCCCGCCTAATTTCCAAAGCAAGGCCGTGCAAAGAGAGCTCAGGTGTGCGTCCAGGTACGTCCGGCGGGGCGGGCGAGGAAGACCACGGTCCACAGCAGCTCTCCTGCTTCCCCAAGGGCTTGGCAGGGATGAGGGAGGGAGGAAGATCAGCTCCTGGTGCTGGCATTGCAGAGGTGAGAGCCCAGCCTGGGTGTGGCAGGGGAGGGGGCACGGGGGGGGGGGGTTTCAATGCACAAAACCTGCCAGGGGTCCTTTCCTCCTCTTGCCCACCCAGAGCATGGAATTCCAAACTGATGGCTGGAGAAGAATAAAGCTGTCATTTGTGGCAGGAATTTGGTCTTTGGAGGTGTGGAGGGGAGGGTTTTGTTTGTTGATCTGTCTCCATGCCTTGATCCACGAGCAGGGACGATGGTGAGGGCACCCAGAACGCCGGCACTGCTGAGCACCCACCACCGTGAGCCACAAAACCAGCTCCTAATTCTCACCCAGCTCCTGAAGGATTTCCTCTCCTCCAACCACTCCCTTTGGGCAGCCCTGTTCATCCCACAATAATCATCAGCTTTTTTTTTTGTTTAGTCTTGTTTTTCCAATTAGAAACTTCTTGGTTGGGAAAAGTTTGTAAAACCCCATAAATTTGGTTTTGCCCTCATCCTGGGTGGTTTTTATGCCCTCTGCCTCATTCCAAGGCTGAGCTGGCTGCTGACACCTGGCAGAGGGATAAAGCCCACCCTGACTCAGCTCCTCTCCCTTTGCTCTGCTTCAGGGTTGAGCTGAACCCCAGGAACCCCCAGCCCCCCAAGGCTGGCCAAGCTCCAGCTGGCAAAGGTGGCACCCGGGCAGGTTTGGTGCCAGTTTGGGACTGACAGCCTTCAGGTGGCCTTGCACAGGGTGACAGGGCAGCAGGCTGGGAGGGGACACCAGCACGAGCACCTGCAGGGACAGAGCCCATCCCTAATGGCAATGCCAGACAGGAACAGCCCCTTCTCCTCCAAAGCCTCCAGGAACAGCCCCTTCTCCTCCAAACCCTCCAGGAACGGCCCCTTCTCCTCCAAACCCTCCAGGAACAGCCCCTTCTCCTCCAAATCCTCCAAGAACAGCCCCTTCTCCTCCAAATCCTCCAAGAACGGCCCCTTCTCCTCCAAACCCTCCTGGAACGGCCCCTTCTCCTCCAAACCCTCCTGGAACGGCCCCTTCTCCTCCAAACGCTCCTGGAACGGCCCCTTCTCCTCCAAACCCTCCAACCATGAGCAGGTTGATGCATTTTGGGATCAGGGCACCCACACCCATCCCTGGGAAACTGTCAGAGCAAGTGGCAGCATGAGGAAATTCCTCAGTTTTTCCTTTTTCCTTCCACCAAATCACTGCTGAAGGAGATTTTCTGCACAGCTCACTGTTGCCTTTTGAGGCCTAGAAACCTTCAGGCAAAATCTCATTTTAGGGTCATTACTTCAGTTGCATCTTTCAGTAAAAAAAATAATTTCTTCCCATTTTCCTGATTTAAAGCTTTGGCCCACGTGCAACATTTCTCAAATGTTTTTATGGACGTTGTTGGCTAAAATCCATCATTTTCTCTCCAAACCAGCACTAAAATCCCTTCTCCACACACCTGCTGTGCCCAGGTGGAGGTGAGGGAAACAGGAACTCCAGTGTTCCAGTGACCCTGGTGAGGAACAGTGGAGTTCCCTGTCCAGGTAGGAAATGGGACTGTCATGCAAATGGGACTAAGCCTTAAAAATCTCCCTCTTCTTCCTCCTGATGCAGCTTCCCTGAAGCAGGCTGTGGATGTGGCTGCAGCCCTGAGCTGCTCCTCACCTCCCTTTCCAGCTGGTGCAGGGAAACCCTTCTGGAGGAAAATCCTTCTGGAGGAAAACCCTTCTGAAGGAAAACTCTTCTGAAGGAAAACCTGTCTGAAGGAAAACCCTTCTGCAGGAAAACCCTTCTGCAGGAAAACCCTTCTGAAGGAAAACCCTTCTGGGAGGAAAATCCTTCTGAAGGAAAAGGCTTATGGAGGAAAACCCTTCTGAAGGAAAACCCTTCTGAAGGAAAACTCTTCTGAAGGAAAACCTGTCTGAAGGAAAACCTGTCTGAAGGAAAACCCTTCTGAAGGAAAACCCTTCTGCAGGAAAACCCTTCTGGAGGAAAACCCTTCTGGAGGAAAACCCTTCTGCAGGAAAACCCTTCTGAAGGAAAACTCTTCTGAAGGAAAACCGTTCTGGGAGGAAAATCCTTCTGGAGGAAAACCCTTCTAGAGGAAAACCCTTATGGAGCAAAACCCTTCTGGAGGAAAACCCTTCTAGAGGAAAACCCTTCTGGAGCAAAACCCTTCTGGAGGACAATAATTCTGCAGGAAAACCCTTCTGGAGGAAAATCCTTCTGGAGGAAAACCCTTCTGGAGGAAAACCCTTCTGGGAGGAAAACCCTTATGGAGGAAAACCCTTCTGAAGGAAAACCTGTCTGAAGGAAAACCCTTCTGGAGGAAAACCCTTCTGGAGGAAATCCTTTTGAAGGAAAACCCTTCTCCAGGAAAACCCTTTTGAAGGAAAACCCTTCTGGAGGAAAACCTGTGCCTACCAAAGCCCTTCAAGTTCCAGAGAGCTGCCTCATGTCTGACCTGCCCCTCCCTGCACAGGCAGCCACGGGAATGGCCATGAAGGTGCATTTTGGGGTGCTCTGTGCCCCACCTCCCCCCAGAGCCCATCCTGCTGCAGGTGCTCTGCTTAGGGCTGGGCTCCCACCTCCCAGGGGGTCCTGCTGGTCCTCAGGGGAGCATCCCTGGGCTTGGTGAGCACACATTCACCCCCCTGCAGCCCCCATTCCCCCAGCCCTGGCCCCGATGCCCTGCATGCGTCCCTGCTGCTGTGCTAGAATGAATGCCTACAAAATCCTAAAGCTATTTCTCAGGCAGTTTATGATAACATCCCCCCCCACAAACCCCACAGCCCATCACCCGTTTCACCCTCCCCCTGCCCTTCTGCCAGCCCCCCTGCAGCTCGCTGGTTATGTGACCCAGGTATCCAAGCGCATGCGCTTTACGGAGGGGCTCTCCCCCTCGGGCTCGCCGCTGGCTCGCAGGAGGCCCAGGGAGGAGCCAAAATCGGGCCGGGCGGGGTCGTCGCGCTCGCTGCTGCCCTCGTAGGAGCTGGTGTTGCTGCTGAGGCTGTCGACGGGCGAGCGGCCGGTGGGCTCGTGGCGGGGCTGGTGGGGGAAGGTGCTCAGCGGGGTGGCAGTGTTCCTCTCGCGGTTGGGCGACACGGGCTCCGACTTGATGCTGATGTTGGGGTTGGTGTTGACAGTCAAAGTGGTGGTGTGGGATAAGTGACTCCCTTGTCTGGGTGGGGGAGAGGGTGGGAAAGGAGGAGGAGGGGGAGGAGGAGGAAGGGGGAGAAAAAGATGGAGGAGGAGATAATGGGAAATCTCTCATTATTATCTTTTTGGTGGCCTTCTAGCCTTCAGTACATAGAATACAGAACTTTCACACACTGCCATGCTTATCCACCCATCATCCATCCATCCATCCATCCATCCATCCATCCATCATCCGTCCATCCATGCATCCATCCATCCATCCATCCATCCATCCATCCATCCATCATCCATCCATCATCCATCCATCATCCATCCATC
>JAXCLO010000101.1:5255980-5268744 GCA_035583995.1 Arremon aurantiirostris | reverse complement strand
TGGTTTGGACATTGTTTACCAACTGGTCATTGTTTGATTGGTTTCATGTGAATTGTTTTAACTTAATGACCAATCACAGTCAGGCTGTGTCAGGACTCTGGAAGGAGTCACAGGTTTTCATTACCATTCTTTGTAGCCTTCTGTCTGTATCCTTTCTCTGTTCTATAGTATAGTTTTAGTATAGCATTAATATAACATAACATAACATAACATAAGTCTTCTAAGAAAATGGAGTCAGAGTCATCATTTCCTCCTGGGGAACCAGCAAATACCACACAGGGGATGCAAAAGCCACCACAGGTGAAAGCACAAAACAAACTACAGTTTTATTTATTAACCTGCAATGTCTTTTCTCATTTTAGTCATACTTGCTGTTCCATTCTCCCCACACACTCTCTGGGAGCACTCCCAGCTCTTCCCTTGGGCCCACCACCTGCAGGGAATAACCTGTCAGAGCTGAGGCCTGGATCCTCAGGCTCAAACTGCAGCTTCCTTTAGTGGGGAGGGGAATTCAGAGCTTTTGGCCCCACCCAGCATTGCCCTCCATGTAAGTTCACTTTACCTCCCTGGAAATTCCACAACTGACATCAAACTTGGATAATAGAGCTCAGTGAATTAACAAGAAATTATCAGTAGGGGACCAAATGATAGATGTCAACCAAAAATTGATAGATGTCAATCTAAAATTTCAATGCATGGAGCTCTCTTTTGTAGCTGAGAACTAGGGACAGCTGCTGGCTCCAGGCAGAATGTTACCAACAGATGGGACAATTATTAATTGTGAGGTTTCACTGATGGAAGCTTTGCTTTACTTCATTTTTTATTTAAGGGTTCAAAAGTGGCATGTGAGTTGCATTTGACCAGAAGACACCACAAGAGAGGACATGAAAGAAAGAGGGAGATGTTTGGTTCATAGAGACAAATAAGAATGTTGCACTCTGGCTTGTGTTCTGTGGTCTGGAAATACACTTCTGTGAGTCATAAATGTGATTAAATCATGTCCATCCAAGAAGCTTATTCCAGCTGTAATATCCTTTCTTTTGTGTATATGTTTGTGTGTTGGGGTGGGGGGTTATTAGAAAAGTTCCTGTGCTCCAGAGTATTTTTATTTACAAGACCCTGGTGAAACAGTGGAAGCTCTGCTCAATCATCAGTGCCTTTGCTAATGACAGCAATCATGCAGAAATCTCCAATGTCTCACCAGAACTGCAGCATCCCCTCGAGCAAAATGCTGATTATGGATTCATGTGCAGGAGAGCTGAACACTGGCAATAATGACCAGATATTTATGGGTGTCAAAAATCCCTCATTCTAAGAGCTCACAGAGGTACTTACACAGGACATTCATGACTATAGTGCAGCATAATCAATGGGATTTGGATAGCTTTGTTTTGGTATGGAACAAATACATATTCACTCATAAACATCACAAGGTACTTGCTGGCTGGTCATGGATATCAGTAAATTTAATTATTATCACTGAGTGTCAAATTTAATTAAGACTGAAGAAAGCAGAAGGTGTAAACTCAGCTGCATACTAACTTTCTTCTACATAACTTCTTTTGTAATATGTATTTCTGTAATCCTGTTAACCTAATCCTGAAAAATACTTGGAAATACATACAGAAGAAAATACAACACAAGAGAAGCTACAAAAATCTGGTCTTCCATGAAAGCCATCTTGTTTTGAATAAAATCAGAATCCAACAGAAATAAGCCTATTGGATCATCCAAGATCCAGGCAGAGAAAATGCTTTATTTTGTGCTAATCATAGTCATCAGAAGTGTAAGTTAATTCCAAGTGTGAAAATGAAGTAAGACTTGCCTAATGTGTGGTAGTCTGTATCTTACAGTTAAAACTATCACATAAAAATTCAAGGAAAACAAAATCCTTAAGAAAATTACCATCCCACCACAAAACTTAAATCTGAAATCCCATCTAAAGCAATGTTAGCTGTGGATGTATTATCAAATGGAAACAAAGAAAAGGTTAAGAGATCATTAATTGTGTCATTAATTGCAGCATCATGCTCTGGTGCTGGGATGTGCAGTGCACATCACACTGACCATCCACAGGCATGTGTTTGGTGCACATAATTCACAGGCTTTTATTGAACAAGATGATGGCAGCAGCCCAGCCAGGAGGAGAAAAGATCATTCAGACAAATGGGGCAATTACACGGTAACTTCACACAATCAAAGCTAATAGGAATAAAAGACATAGTTACAGATTTTCCACTACCCTTCTCCTTAAATCAGCATGATCACTTATTGCCAGTAAATATGCCTGAGCAGGTCTCAACTCATTAGATTTTACAGAGTCTGCTCTGCTTGGTTTTCAGCTGATGAAGTTATTAGGAGTGGGTGAAGGGATCCAGGACACAGCAAAAAGGATTTATTCTTCTTGGCACACTGCTTGCCAGCCTCAAATGCTGGATTTGGCTGTCTGACTCAGGGCAATTATGAAATACTCTTTCCAGTTCAGCTGTTGCCTCCCACATCTTTATCACCCCAAGATTCAAAGACAAGATGACTGACAGGGTACAGTAACTAGCAAAAAAGCTGAAGTAGAAAAGGAAAATCTCTTAAGGCCAACCAAGTGGAACTGAGTCACCTGGGATGGACACCCCTTAACTCAGTGGTGTCAGAAACACCTTTACCTAAACTGGGAACTCCACAAAGTGTTTCTGGGAGGTGAACAAAACCCTCCACTGTACTTTAATCCTTCCCTCTGATTTCTTTTACAGTCCATCAGAAGGCTTTGTCTCAAAAACCTCCTCCTCCATCAAATAAAAGCAAAATAAAATGACTACTGATTTGAAGGGTGGCCTTTTAAATGAACTCTTATTATCAAACTGTTTCTACTTGAAGTGGTTACATCTATTATGCTTCCAGATTATGTCTGTCTCTAAGTACATATTAAGCCTACAAACATATAATCTTGTAATTTTAACATGCATGTATTGTGTTGGTTTGACCAACCTGTCACATCACTGACCTCATGTCACACCCAACATTTATTTCCCCATTAAGGGCTCTGCTAATAACAGACATTACAGAACACAGAAACTTAAAAACTCACACAATCTTTGTGAGCAGATTCTTGCAGGATTTACAGAGCACTTTCTAATTTTGAGATTAAAAAAAAGCATGTAAGTAAATATTTTTCTTTCCTGACAACCTGCTGGTTACAGATTATCAGACCAGTTCCAAATACTGATCCATAAGGTGAATACTTTACACTGACAAATACTGCCATGTCCTAATTTCTCCTTCCAAACTGTGCCAAAACTCATTTTGGAGACAAAAGTCACAAAGAATCAAGACAATACTAATAGGAAGCTGAAACTACTGCCCAAACTGGCAATGAAGCAACTTCTGAAAATTCATTTGTATTTGCCTGCACATTTACTCCAACTAAAGACAGCTATGTATAAATTTCTTCTGATAACAGACTAAAACAAAGAAAAATAAACTCCAAATATTAATCTGGATTTTGCAGGGGGAAAAAAACCCAACAGAACATGTAGCCAAACAAAATGTTCATAGAGTTTGAAAAGATGTTTAAAAAAGCACTCAACTATCTTCACTAATCTCACAACAGCAAAACCAGGAAAGCTGTGAAATGGGAGAAAACAGATTGCATATGGAAAACTTGTTTTTCTGAGCACTATGGAGACCTGCCAATCCTCTCCTCTTCCCAGCCAAGCATGAATTTTGGCCATCAGTCTAAATTCTTCATGCAAATTCCTGGCATTGGAACATAAATGCTGAATTTTCCAAGATGGTTATACACATTTAAAAATTAATCTCAGTTTTCTAAAATTTACCACTTTGCCCCTCAACAACACAACCTGATGCAATTTATCTCATTTTTTAAATCAGGCTGATCATGAGTAAATGTAAGCATAATTCTTACTGCAGTTTGTGCTGACAGTGATCCATTTTGTGTTTTTATTTTCTGCAGGAGTTTAACCTCACTAAAAACACAGTAATGTGCCACTAAAGCACAGACATTGGACATTGCTCTACAAAAGAACCTGAATGAGTCACTGAAGAAAGAAAATGTAAAACTCATGTGAAAATATGCAGTGCACATATAAATAAATAATATATTGCTATATATAAAATATATAGCAATAAGAAGATTTTTTTGGGTTTTGCCATGCCGAGTGTTCATTACGGATTCTGCAGAAGTAATAGAAAGGACAGTAAAACCCAAAAATGCTCCTTGAAGCCAGCCTGGTAACTACTAGGCTCAAACAGGCAGGATTCAGTTTTTCTGAGTTCCAAGAGGAAACAGATTTAGACAACAATGTGTATTTCACATGGAAATCCATCACTGAGTTGATATTTATATAAGGAGGGAGATATAAAAAGCAAAAGAGAAAGCTTCATCAGGGAAAAATAATGGAAGAAAATATTTTGCAAGTAGTTCCTCAGGCAAGGCCATGCTATTTGAACCAATAAACTAAAAACAGGCAGCTTTTTTTGTTGAATGTTGATACAAAATCATGTCAGCAACAGTAATGACAGATTGCAGGAATCTATGGCTCCTATTCATGATGAGCTCCATGGAAAAATTAACAACTGTTACACACAAACAGCGTAAGAATGTTTGCAAAACAAGCTCTCCATAAAAAAGGGTGATATTTTTCTGGATAATCTCTCTACAGACAAAGGGAATATTCATCACCCTCCAGTGGTTGGCAGGACTTGCCTGTGCTCCCTTTGCAGTGACACTGGTGACATGGATGCTCCAGGCCAGGGGAGCAGCAATTGTTTTTTGTTTTGTACAATTTGTTTCCCCTCCCTGTTGTTCACATAAGCTTCAGTACTTGTGGGGAAGAAAGCTCAGGAAGCCATGCATAGCAGCATATGATCTAATACAAGACTTCCAAATATAAAATCTGTGAATTTAAACCTTGACTATGACAAATAGTGAAATACCTCTGATCATTTCAATGTACTGTTCCTACACATTTTACCATTAAAGACTTAGGATACCCAGAAAGTTTATCTGTGTCACATATGTGTTTACACAATATTGATTAATTTCTGCTTCCAAGTCACTTTTCAGTTCACTTATTCAGTAAAAAAAATAATTGCTGTCATTTTTATGAGAACATCTTAATTTATGTGATATATCTGAAATGTAATTCTCTGCTCAATGACAGAAAATTACTTAGTTCAGTAATAAAAAAAGAAATTTTCTCCTTAACTGACCTCACACAATCAGGAGACAGAGGAGTCAGATGATCTAGGAGCTGAAGACTTCCCCAAGTGTAGCTTCATTCCAAACTGCACTGAACAAGCTGTGTTTTAGCACTGACACTTCTGCACCAGAGCCAGGGGCAGCACAGTTGGTTTGCTGGGGTGTTGGACAATACTCTTGTCCTGACCCAGAGATGGGGCAATTAAGAGGTGTTTTAAAACCTTTTATTCCATTTTCAGTCTCATGAGGAGGGTGAGACAATACAGATGTTATAATTCACACCATCACAATCAGAAGCTAATTATTTCCTAATTGCAATACTATAAGTGAAACACTGTACGTGTTTCTTGGCCTGTCAGCTTCAGCCACACCATGCTGTAGATGCCTTAAAAACAAATCATCTAAAATTACCCCTCGTGGGTCCTGCTACAATGCACCTTTCATAGTTCCATTTCTCTAAAGTAGCCAGTCTTATTTGCGAGGCCATCTGTCAGCACCCAGACATCCCTCTGGCTGGCCAGCATGGCCAAGACCCCTGCCAGGGGGCTCAGAGACCTGGCACAGAGCCCAAAACACCTGTGGGTTTGGTTATGACCCATGGAGCAAATTACCAACCTTGTATGAAGATCAGCAAGCCACAACAGTTTAGGTAGAATAATAGTGAAGTTATCACGGGGTAGAAAAGGAGATTTTAGGGTTTCTGGTGTGGGGGTTCAGGAGGCAAGATGGAGGGAACTGGGTATGTCCAGCCTTTCTCCTTCTTCTTCTTGGCCTCCATCTTCTGCTGTGATGGTGGCACTTACAGATTGGTTTCGAGTAGAAGCTCACTGTCTAACATAGGTGATAGGTATTGGGAAGTAATTGTAAATATTGTACATGTAGCTTTTAGTATAAAGAGATAACACTGCCCTGGGGACAGGCAGAGTGCCTGGAACTGTCCTGCTGGATGGACCTCAGCAGGGCAGGAGAAAATTTTTTAAGATAAGATAAAATAAACAACCTTGAGACTGAGAAATGAAGAGCTCTGACTCCTTCTTCAAGTGCTGGGCTGGGAAAAGAGACTTTGGAACTTTTCTCAGGGTCACTCTGAGCAGCTAAAGATCCTGACAGGTCCCCACAGGGAATGAATGGGCCCCAAAAAGCAGCTGGGGTGTGGAACCCCTCCTGAGCTAGGGCTGGGTGTGCTCAGCATGGAGCAGCTCTGCCTTTCACTAAATATCCAGGGGAGAAACCCCTCGAAGACATTCCTGTGCCCTCAGTCCCACCCTCAGATGCACCTCCCCAGCACCAAAAACCAGGAGATCTCATGTTTGCTGTTGTTTTAAAATGTAATTTGGACAGAGCAACTCATCCTGCCCCAGGAGCCCCCAGCCTGGCAGTGCTTGGCTTAGCCCTGCAGAGCCTCTGCTCGCTCCCCTTCCAGCAGAAAAACAAAATCAAAAGGTTTCTGCCTCAATTCCTCCAGGTCCTGGCTGCTCCTCATCCTTCCTGAGATGCTGCCAGAGCCACTCAGGGCTGAATCCCTCAGCACGAAAGCCAGGCAGACATCCCAGGGAAGGTGGGTTGATGCAGCAGCCCCTTGAAATCCACTTAAAAATGAGATTTGGTGGCAAATTCCCAGCCTGGGTTGTCACAGTCTCTTAAATGCTCAATGTGGGGAAGCTTCCAGAATGAGAAGACGCTTTGGGTGAGTCAAGTTCAACTGGGAACCACCAAAAAACAGGAGATAAATTGGATTAGTGTGCAGTGGGGACACCGCTGGGCTGTTGGAACCTGACCTGGGCGAGGAGAAACAGAAATCAGCCCCAAGAGCAGGAATGGGGGGCACAGGTTCAGAAAACATTAAAGACCCTCAAGCAGCCCCAACCCTGCTCCCAGACAAGACAAGGATGAGGAGGGGATGCTTGAGCAGCCTCCAAACCTGCAGGTTTTGCTCCATGAGAGCTCTGCCAGCAATCCAAGCCTAGCCCAGCGTGTTTGGGTTTTTTTCCTTGCCATCCACCAATATCCTTCCGCTCCCGATGTTCCTCTGGCTGGCTTTGGATGCAGATCCAGCTTTTCATGTGGTGCAAACACAACGCTCCTCTGGGTGCCAAGGACTGTGTGTAACTTGTCTGCTTGGGAGTGTTTGCATCTTGGACCATAAGGGAACAGAGAAGGCTGCCCAAAATGTTGATGGTATTTTTAGGCCAAGACAAATCTGTTCGAGGCTGCGAGCGCGGGTTGAGCATCCCGGAGAGGCTGCCAGCATCTGCACAGCAAAAGGGGGCATGACCTGCCTCCAACTGGCCAAAAAGGACATTTTGGAAGCATTTTTGAGGTCCCTACAAAGTTGTGCTGTGGCAGAAGGGTCTCCAAAGCCCAAAGGGTCTCCAAAGTGAGATGCTCGGCTCAGCCATGGGGTGAAAACCTCAAATCTCTCCAAAAGACACATTTTACAGAGAATAAAAAAGAAAAAGAAAGCAAGATTTTTGGGGGAAGAGGCAGGCTGGGGTTTTTTTCCCTTCTCCTTCATGAAATCAAAGGCTGAGCACAGTGGCCAAGGGGCACCAAAGGAATTCAAAGGCAGTAGCAGAAGCCCAATTCCTCCAGCAGAGCAGGCTGTGCTGCTCCATTCTGCCACAGTGGCTCTGAGGGCATTAAGTGATGCCCATGATGCCACTAATGACAAAGCCAAGCCCTTCATTTGTCTGTCTGTCCTGGTTTAATGGCAGCTGCCCCCATGCTGAGGTCCCTGCAGCTCCATCTGCCCAGCCACTGTGAGGGACAGGATGTGACCAAGGACCAGGGCACTGCTGGCCCTGTCCTGAGAGCCAAATGTGCCCCATGCTCCCTCTGCCAGCATCAGGGACAAGGACAAAGCTGAGCAGAGAGCCAGTGTCGGCATCTAAACATCTCCTGCAATGGCAGCAGGCTGGAGGAGAGCAGCCTTGAAGTGGGCACAGTTTGGGCATGGTGCCAGTGGCAGTGCTGGGCATGGGTCAGACTGATGGTTGGGCCATCCCTGGAGAGCCACAAAACACAGGCAGACAAGCCTTGAGCAAAGCCACCAAGCCATGAGCTTGGCCATGCTTTGAGCAGGCCCTGGACCATCCCATGAGCTTGGCCATGCTTTGAGCAGGCCCTGGTCCATCCCACCTGGATCATCCCATGAGCTTGGCCATGCCTTGAGCAGGCCCTGGACCATCCCATGATCTTGGCCATGCTTTAAACAGGCCCTGGACCATTCCATGAACTTGGCCATGCTTTGAGCAGGTCCTGGACCATCCCAGCTGGTCCATCCCACCTAATTACCCTGCAATTTGGCCACTGGTGCCCTCCCACAACCCCACTGTGCCTGAGTATCAGGTGGGGGCAATGTCACCAGGTGTACCAGGCACTTCAGAACAATGTCACCAGGTGTACCAGGCATTTCAGAACAATGTCACCAGGTGTACCAGGCACTCCAGCAGCAGCCCAAATCCATCTCCTGGTTTGCCTGGATTCCACAGCAAGGTCCCACAGGGCAAACCTGCACCTCAAGCTTCAGGACATCAGGTCACCACACAACTGGAGACAACTCCAGCACCCAGAACAGAATATTTCCATGGGTTTGCTGAACCCAAACCATGCCAAATCCACCTGAGTGTGGCAGATCTGCTGGCTCCATGCCCTCCCAGCACACAGAGTGGTCCCAGCCCCAGCCCTGGCCCCACTCTGGTGGCACAGCTGGGCCTCACCTCGATGATGTCGGCGTTGGTCCGGCTCTCGTGGGGCTCGTTGTACTCGGTGTACTTGAGCAGCACCTTGTCCATGTCGGTGCTGGCATACTGGAACAGCTTGTTGGAGTGGTTGAAGATGATGAGGGCGATCTCACAGTCGCACAGCACGCTCAGCTCGTAGGCTTTCTTCATCAGGCCAAACTTACGCTTGGTGAAGGTCACCTGAAAGCAAGGACAGCCATGGTGAGAAGCTGTGGCCACCCCGTCATAGACTCAACAGCTCCCAGAGACAAATGGAATGACCACAGGGGGAAGAGCAAAAGGAAGGGAAATGCAGAAGGAATATTCTGTCTCAGTTTCCCCAACTGGACCCAACCCCAAGCTCTCCTCTCTCGCCTCCCTCTTCCCAACGGTTCCTATTGCTGCCTATTTTGGGATCCTCCAAAGGCAGACACTTCACAAGCACAAAGATGATTATCAGCCTTGGAAATCACATATTGCCAAATCAAGAGAAAATAAATTTCAGCAAAATCCCCAGCAGAGCTGCCATCTGTCCGGGGGCTGCGGGTTTTGAAGTGGAATATTCGAGCCATGGAGATCTTGTCCTCGCTCGCTGCAGCTGCTGCTGTGAGTGCCCAGCCCTGGGGGCCACAGAGCTGGGGCTCAGCACCCCAAAACTGCCCAGGGGTGCTCACCCTCCTGCTCAGCAGCCCCATTTATCCCTTCCCCAAGGGCACCACGAGCCCTCCTGTGCCAGGGGCTGCCCAGCTGCCACTTCCACCTCGCTGAACCAAAACCTCCCGCCTTGCTGTCCCTTTGTGGGACCTCACTGGGGTGTTCTCCTTTCCTTGCCTGCCCAACTGGGGTCCCCTGCCTCCCCAGCCTGCCCTGAGCTGTAAGCAGAGCAGGAGTGATCCTGGAGGGCTGGCTGGGGCTGGGGCTGGGTGCTGGCTCCGGCAGCAGCTCCAGCTGCAGGGCAGACGTTGGGCTCTGACTCCCAGCCCACGCTCAGCTCTCACCACCACACTGCTAACAGGAGCCAGCTGGGGCAGAGGGAGCTGGTTTGGGGCTCCCTGGCCCTGCTGCAGTGCAGACAGAGCTGCTGAGGGTCCCCCACCCCCAGAACATGCAGCACACTGATAGGGAAGGCACAAGGCTTGGCCAATGCCCTCTCAGCAAATAAAAAAACAGAAGAAGAAAATAAGAGGCAGGAGGTCATGGCTTTGTGCTAAGCATTGCTCTGAGGCAAAGCAGCCTCCAGGGAAGGGCTGGAGATGAGCTGAGATGCCCTGAGGTGCCAAGACCTGCTCCCACTCCACATGGGAAGGCTCCACTCCACTCTGGGCTTCCACCACTGCATCAATTTTGCAACTGAGCAGCTTTAATTCACAGAGCTGAGGGAGGGGAGTGAATGAGGCTGCTGCAGCCCAGGCACAGCCCATGGAGTGACCAGAATGCAGCCCCAGGGTCCTGCAGCCCTCGAGCCAAAACCACGTGTGGCAGGAGGGCAGAGCAGGGGCAGCTCTGGGCACACTTGGCAAGGGGAGCTGCTGCCCCTCCCCATTACCTCCCAGAGATAATGAAGCACTAATGAGATTCAGCTCTAATCGCCTCAGCCCCTGCAAAGTGCAGGGCTGGTCCCTGTGCTGCTGTGGCCTCCACGTGCTCTGGGCTCTGACAGCACCAGCACCACCCCAGTGCACTCTGCTCAAATCAAATCACCTTTGGGCAGCTGCTTTCACCAACAGCTCCCCCTCCCCAGCAGCATTCTGCACTTCTCAGCCACCCCAAAACCTCTGCTGGCGGGCAGCTCCCAACACCAGGAGCTGGCAGTGCCACAGGTGGGAGCCAGCTGTGGTTCTGCTCCTGCAGCTGTGGCAGGACGGGCTCTAAAACCAAAACATGTCCCTCTGTCCCCCTTCCCCACCAAAACCTGTCCCTCTGTCCCCTTCCCCACCAGGACCTGTCCCTCTGTCCCTGCTGGGGTGGCCTCCAGGCTCTGACTGACCCTCCAAGCAGCTGGAGGAGCAGCTGGAGGAGCCCCAGCAGGAAAACACAAGGGTGTCCACCAGAACAAACAGCCCAGGGCTGTTCCTGCAGCCACACTGCCAGGGACACCTGGCCAAACCACACTTTGATGGGCTCAGCCACCAAGACTGGAGGCAACGGGGTGAGGCTGAGATGTGGGGTTCAATCAATAGGGCCTTGAAGAGCAGGGACAAGCATGGTGTGGGTTCTGCCCTTGAGAAGTGAAAAGTGTGGGGTCACCTTCCCCAAACCAACCAGCAACCTGAGCACACTCAGAACACAAACCACCAAATTACCCCTCTAGAGATGAGGGGATATTCCCTCTGCAGAAACCACACCTTGATGGGCACCACAATGGGCTCAGCTAAGACCTGAGGCAATGGGGTGAGGCTGAGATGTGGGGTCCAATCAATAGAGCCTTGAAGAGTGGGGACAAACATGGTGTGGGTTCTGCCCCTGAGCACTGAAGAGTGTGGGGTCACCTTCCCCAAATGAACCTGCAACCTGGGCACAGCTCAGAACAAAAACCACCAAATTACCCCTCTAATTTGATGGGGATATTCCCTCTGCAGAAACCACACCTTGATGGGTTCAGCCACCAAGAGTGGAGGCAACGGGATGAGGCTGAGATGTGGGGTTCAATCAATAGAGCCTTGAAGAGCAGGGACAAGCATGGTTTGGGTTCTTGAGCAGTGACAAGTGTGGGGTGACCTTCCCCAAATGAACCAGCAACCTGGGCAGATCTCAGAACACAAACCACCAAATTATCCCTCTAGAGATGGGGGGATATCCCCTCTGCAGACAGGGCCCAAGAACATCCCTCTCTTGCAGAGAAAAGCAAAGATTTGCCACTTAGCCAGCACATCACACAACAGCATCACCTACCAGGGCTTTGTGCCTCCACTCATGACCTGGGACAGAAACCTCAAACCTCCCCTGACACTGTGCACGAGGCTCATCTGGAAGAATTAACCTTGTAAGTCTAAGAGGGTAATCAAATCTCATGCTCCAGGGCATAAGCCGATCACCAAAGGGGTCAGGAAGGAATTACTGCCCCACACTAGCAGGGGATTTTTTGCCTTTCCCCTGATGTAAACCATATTGGCAGTTGCCAGAGTCAGCAGCCTGGCCCTGAAGGACTGATGGCCTGATCTGTTGTGGCAAATCCTCTGCAGTAATTCCTCTAATGACATTAGTGACTCTTACTTGCTCCTCTCCTCCCCTGGTTCTGGCTGCTGCTGGAATTCACAGAATCACACACTGGTCTGGGTTGGAAAGGATCTAAAAGCTCATCTCATCCCACCCCAGGTTCTTCCACTATCCCAGGTTGCTCCAAGCCCTGTCCAGCCTGGTCTTGGACATTTCCAGGGATGGGGCAACCACAGCTTCTCTGTGCCAGGGACTCCCCACCCTCACAGGGAACAATTTTCTCCTGATATCCAACCTAAATCTCCTTCTTTTCAGTTCAAAACCATTCTCCCTTTGTCCTGTCACTCCAGGTCCTTGTCCAAAGTTCCTCCCCAGCTTTCCAGAGCCCTTTTAGATCTCCATGGAGCCTTCTCCAGGCTGAACAGCCCCAGCCTGGCTCCAGAGCATCTCCATGGCCTCCTCTGGACCCACACCAGCAGCTCCAGGAGCTCAAGGAGCCACCAGGACATGCCAAGGAGCCACCAGACATGCCAAGGAGCCACCAGGACATGCCAAGGAGCCACCAGGATGTGACAAGGAGCCACCCAGGCATGCCAAGGAGCCACCAGGACATGCCAAGGAGCCACCAGACATGCCAAGGAGCCACCAGGACATGCCAAGGAGCCACCAGG
>JAXCLO010000101.1:5240353-5255399 GCA_035583995.1 Arremon aurantiirostris | reverse complement strand
GGAGCCACCAGGACATGCCAAGGAGCCACCAGGACATGCCAAGGAGCCACCAGGGCATGCCAAGGAGTCCCCCAGCATGCCAAGGAGACACCAGGCATGCCAAGGAGGCACCAGGACATGCCAAGGAGGCACCAGGACATGCCAAGAAGCCACGAGGATGTGCCAAGGAACCAACGGGACGTGACAAAGAGACACCAGGACATGCCAAGGAGACACCCAGGCATGCCAAGGAGCCACCAGGACGTGTCAAGGTGCCACCCAGCATGCCTGCAGCCCTCCTTTATCATGCAATGTCCCATCTTCCTGCATGTCCTTTTTCCCAGAGAAAGGGAGCAGTGAAAATTGATGGCAAAGCTGTGCTGGTGACCAATTCAGCTGCTGCTGCTTTGCTGCCACCCCATTTGATCAGGCTGCTTGCTGAGAGCAAAGCAAGATGTGCTGCACTGGGTTGGGGAGTGATGCTCCCATGCTGGGTTTTGGAAGAACCAGCCCAGCCAGGACAAACCAGTGTCCCCCAGCCCAGGGAACTGGGATTTGGGGACACCAGAGAAGCACTAAAGCCATCACACCCAGCCATGCAGAGCAGCTCCTGCTGCCAAATCCCACCCAGGGCTGTGAGACCTCATCCCTCAGGAACATCCCATCACTCAGCTGCTGCCTCTTTCCTTCCCCCAAGGTCTATCCAGCCATTCCCCTCCAGCATTTCCAATTATTTTCCATTTGTCTGAACAAGGTTTCAGTCACTGCAGATCCCTCACTCCCCTCTGCACCCCATAAAATACACTCCAGATCCTCCAACAACCCCTGAGGCTCTGTTTCCTCCTCATGATGGATATAAACAGCCCCAGGAGCAACTGGGACATCAGCAGAAATATTTGATGCTCACCCCAGCCCCCACCACCAAGTTATAATGAGGAAAATCTGCCATTTCCTATTGTTTTGCTGAGGAGCAATAAAGTGGTTCATCCAATTCGGTTCTCTGACACTCTTTAAGGATTAGGAATATATCCACATGTTTTTTTACTGTTTTTTTCTGTTTTTCTAGAGTGAAAGTGGCAGGAAAGAAGCGTGGCAGCTCATGCTGGACTAAAGGCAGCTTGGATCTGCTGCAGCACAGAAAGCAAAGCCTGGAAGTCCTGTGGTAATGGGAAATACATGGACAGAACCATCCCAGAGCAAACCTGAGCTGGCAAAGTGCTGCTGCTCCAGCACTCCAGTTTAAGGAACATGGAAATTTGGGAATAATCTGCTGGTTTTTGTTTTCCCTCTGAGATACATGAATGCATTCCTGCACACATGCACATGCGTGTCTTGGGCTTGGCTTCAAAAGAGCCCAAGGAAAAAAGCCCTGGAGTCATTTAAGTCTACAATTGAGGAGGAAGAAAAAAACAAAAAAAGGGAATAATTCGAGTTGTTTGCGTTCAGCAAAATGGATACTTGTTGTGGCTGTTTTTTATTGGAAAAACCACATGGAAAATGTCAACTGAAATATATTTTCTGCAAGACAAAAATAAATTTAAAAAAAAAAAAAAAAGGGAGGGGGGGAACTAACTAAGTGAAGATACTTTCTTCTGGAAAAGCACTTAGATGGAAACAGCTCCAGGAGCTCCAAGGAGAGGAGCAACGCCTGGATCTGCCTGGATCCGGCCTAAATCTCTGCTTATTTTATGGACTGGGTGAAGCACAGCTCTGATAGCCCAGAGTGGGATGGAAATGGGAAATTTTGGAGCCCCCAAGGGCAGCAGGGTGAGGAGAAGGAGCAGGGACACCCAGCACTGACCTGCCGGTTGCGCTCGTCCGTGATCCGCTGGATCTGGATCTTTTTCCTCCCCATCTTCTCGGCAAATCCTCAGCACAGCCGGGACCACTGGGGCTCACGGAGGGGAGCAGCAACCCCACTTTAGGATGCTTGCATCCAAGAGCCTGGGGGGCTTTTCTCTCAGGCAGAAAACAAACCCAAAAAAGAAAAAAGCCAAAACAAAAAAAAAAAAAATAAATATTTTGGCGTTGCTCCGTGCTCAGTTCATGGTACCGTCCTGCACAGCCTGATCCAGCGGGGATGAGACGTCAGCAGCTGCTCAGAAACCTGCACAGGGACAGAGACAGGAGTGAGAAACTGATCCCAAACCCCATCCAGCACCCAGCAACCCCCCAGCCACCCAAATCCCACCCTCTGCTTCTTTGTCCCACCCAGCTCAGGGATTTATTTCTCCAAAGAAGCCCAAGGATGGAGGCCAGGAACACGCAGGACACACGATGCTGGGTGAGGAGGAGGTAGCAGCAGTGAGCCCCTGAATCCCTGCTCCTCTGTGACACTCCAGACTTTTTTTTTCTTTTTTTTTTTTTCTCTTAATAAAGTCATAAGCAGTCGAGTGGCTGGTGATTAGCTGGGGCAATTTAAATCCGTCTCCAGTTTCTGCACTAATCTCCAATTTGGAATTTTCAAATGTCTTTATTTGATTGCTTGAAAGGAACCTTATAACCAGGCACAGAAACCTAATTTTTATAGGGGAAGGAGCACTCTGAAGGCAGCTGAGACAGCCTGGCCTTCACTGGGCTCAGGCACAGGGTGTTTCCATGGATCTGGGGGGTGTCTTGTGCCCAAAACTCTCCCCAAAGAGACAAATTCTGCAGCTCTCAGGGGCTCCCATGTTAATCTGCATTCCCCAGCACCAGTCTGCATCCAGATGTACCAAGGCACTTCTAGCACAGCCCCCCAGCCCATCTCATGTCACTTCCCAGCACTGCAGAGAGGTGACAAAGAGGGAATTTCAGTCCATTTTCCGCAGGTATGCCTTTCTCCCTGCTCTCTAAGCAGCTGGATAACAGCAGTGATAACACTGCATTTAAGGCAAGGTGCCCTGTGCCAAGAGCCAGGCAAAGGGAAAAGCCAGTCCCAAAATAGCTTCCTATCTGCCTCAACTTGGCAGTCCCCAGCCTTGTCACAAAAAGCACTAAAAAACCCAAAAGCTTTTTCTCCCAAATTCAAAGCAGCAGCCACAGCCAACCCGACCAAGCTCCTCCTGCTCCTCTCCCACCCCACAGCACCTCCAGACCCTGCTAAAGACCTTGGCCCCATCCTTCACCTCCTCATCAGACCATGCTCCAACAAAAACCCCAAATGTCTCACTCCTACACTCGGTTTTGGGGTTCACTGAGTCATGTCAGTCACTCAATCTTTTTCTCTGCTTTTTTGGGGGGTAAAGTTATTCATCGTGAATAACTTTATTATTGGTTATTCATCAATTTATTTGTTATTCATCAATTTATCGGTTATTCATCAACCATGTTCTGTGGTTTCAGTGCAGGAGAACAGGAGTCTTTTCCCCATGCTGACATCCACAATTTGCCCTCCAGGGAGGAGGAGGTATGAGGAGGCCAGGGAGAAAACCAGAGAGACAAAGGGCAGCAAAACCTGGGTTTTTTACCCATAAATCCCATCAGTAAGAGTCTTTGCAAGGACAGATCTTACAGGGATGGCATTTAATTCTTGAGTCATTATTTACCAAAATAGGTGCACGTTCCCTTCCCAGCAACAAACAGGAGCAACCATCCAGCTGAGAGGAGCACTGTCACCATGGGGAACACAGGGCCAGTGCCACAGGCATCCTTTGGCTGCTGCTCCCCATTCCACCGTGGGAAGCCCCAAAAATACAGGTCCCAGAGCATCACCAGTTCTGGGGTATCACCAGTTTTGGGGTATCAACAGTTCTGGGGCATCACCAGTTCTGGGGTATCACCAGTTTTGGGGTATCACCGGTTTTGGGATATCACCAGTTCTGGGGCATCACCAGTTCCAGAGCATCACCAGTTTTGGGATATCACCAGTTCCAGAGCATCACCAATTCTGGGCATCACCACTTCTGGGCACCACCAGCTCCAGAGCATCACCAGTTCTGGGCATCACCATTTCCAGAGGATCACCAGTTTTGGGGTATCAACAGTTTTGGGGCATCACCAGTTCTGGGCATCATCAGTTCCATTCTGTTCCACCAGTCCTCCTTCCCTATAAGAACTGGGTTTCTGTGCCTGATTATAAGGTTCCTTTCAAGTAATCAAATAAAGACATTTTAAAATCACCAGCTCCAGAGCATCATCAGTTCCAGAGCATCACCAGTTCCGGGGTATCAACAGTTCTGGGGCACCACCAGTTCTGGGGCATCACCAGTTCTGGAGCATCACCAGTCCTGGGCATCACCAGTTCTGGGGTATCAACATTTCTGGGGCATCACCAGCTCCAGAGCATCACCAGTTCTGGGGCATCACTGCTCCAGCTCACACCATGTGAGCATCCCTCAAAGGTCAGTGATACAGCAAGAGCCAAAAGGAAAATGAGGATTTTTATTTCATCCACCTGCAGTGTCCTCTTGGTATTTCCCTCACTGCGAGCCCACAGCCCAAAGGCTCAGAACCAAGGTGAGGATTTTGCACACACAAAGAAACTTTGGAAGAGGAGGAACTTTTTGTTGGGTTTGCTTTGCTGCTTTTCCCTCCAGAGTTGCCACTTCTCTAAACTGGCTGAAAAATATTCACCTTCAGCATCTTCAAAACCACAAAGTAGCAACAGCTCCTCGAGCAGACACACGGCAAGATGCTAATTCTTTCCATGTGCTGCAGCTCTTGGACAGAGAAACGCTCTGAAAGACAGCAGATTTACTGTCCAAACCAGAGAGGAACTCTCCAGAAGCAACAATAAACACTGCAGAACAACGGGCAGTAAATTTCAGCTGAGTGAAAGGAAACATATTTTAACACAATTTCGTTGTGGGACTTGTTCACAGGACGCTACGGCAGCCAAGAGCTGCACAGTGCTCAAAGGGATGGGATGTTTGTAGGGATGAGGAGAAAACCCCAGAGCTGCTCATCCCTGCCCTCAGCCCCACACCAGCTGCTGTTTCTTGCATGGGATTCCAACCACATTGTTCTCCCCAGGCCACAAACACACCCCAAGCGTTTCAAACCAAATCCCCTTTTTTCAACCACCAAACCAGGTTCCTCCTGCTGCTCTGAGCCCTGACTCTGCATCCTCAGCACCTTGGCTGGATGGTGACCATGGTCCCAGCAGCCTCAGGCTTTGTTCATGCTGCTGGATAAAGTTTTCCACAGGAAAAAGGTGACTTAACAGGTTTTTGCTCATCATCATGGGGAGAAAAGGAACTCTTGAGCCCTGTGCCCTGCATGAGAAGGAAAACACCCCATGGGGAGGGCAGCCCTTGGTTGGGGTGAGGAGGAGGATGGAGAAGAGCACAGAATGTTTGCTGCCCTCCAAATGCACCTGACAGAGGGGATTTCAAACCCCTCCCTTTTCTCTTCATGGAATTGGGGTTTTGGGGTGAGTTTATTTGGTTTTAGGTTGGGTTTTTTCCCCCACCTTATTTTTAAACCCAGGTATTTTCACGTTTCCTGCCCAGGTGGCTCTTTCAGAAAGCCCAACCAACTGGTTTGAGTTTCTGAACAGCAGCTGGAAGAGCAAGAAACCTGGAGAGCCGCCCTCATCTCTGCTGGCACTGCTGCTGGGGCTCAGCCCCAAGCCAGGAGGATCCACTCTGCCCCTGGGGCTCCCTTTCCTTCACCACCACATTGCTTTGGCTCCTTCATTGCCCAGCCTGAGGCACCAAGATCAGTGAGGACCCTCCTCTGTGATCAGGTGGGATTTAAGCACCTGAACCAGCACCAAGATTATCCAGGATCCTCCTGTGTGATCAGGTGGGATTTAAGCACCTGAGCCCTGCACAGACAAGCACCCAGAGTGTCAGGATCTCTGCTGCTCAGAGTGACCCTGAGAAAAGTTCCAAAGTCTCTTTTCCCAGCCTGGTGCTTGAAGAAGGAGTCAGAGCTCTTCATTTCTCGGTCTCAAGGTTGTTTATTGAGTCTTACTTATAAAAAAATTTCTCCTGCCCTGCTGAGGTCTGTCCAGCAGGACAGTTCCAGGCACTCTGCCTGCCCCTGGGGCAGTGTTATGTCTTTATACTAAAAACTACCTGTACAATATTTACAATTACTTCCCAATACCTATCACCTATGTTGGACAGTGAGCTTCTACTCTAAACCAACCCAAAAGTGCCACCATCACAGCAGAAGATGGAGGCCAAGAAGAAGAAGCAGAAAGGCTGGACATGCCCAGTTCCCTCCATCTTGCCCCCTGAACCCCCATACCAAAAACCCCAAAATCTACTTTTCCACCCTGTGATAACTTCGCTGTTATTCCACTTAAACTGTTGTGGCTTGCTGATCTTCATCTAAGGTTGGTAGTTTGCCCCATGGTTCATAATGAAACCCACAGGGGCATTTTGGGCTCTGTGCCAGGGTCCCTGAGCCCCCTGGCAGGGGTCTGGCCAGAGGGATGTCCTGGCTCCTGCCAGGGTGGGTTCCAGCAGTGCCAGGGCTCAGCAGTGCCCATCAGGATTCACCCACACAACCCCCGCCAGACAAAATCCTGGTTCCTGCAGGCTTTTAAGTCAGAGCAGATCTCCCTGCTGCAGAGAGGGGGTTTCCTGGGTCGGGGGGGCCCAGCTGAGCCCCCAGCCGGGATCACGCCGGGTGCCACGTGCCCGCCCAGCCGGGATCACGCCGGCTTTGGCGCTCGCTGTCGCTTCTCGTTTCCTGCCAGCCCGGCTGACGTGCCAGCTCCTCAGAGGGGACTTCGGCAGGGCAGAGCTCACCGAGCACCAGGATGCTCCACAGCCACTTAAAGGCACCCAGTGTTCCTGCTCTGTCCTTGGCTGGGTGTCCTGGAGGGGCTGATTTTCCCCCCTGATTCGCTTTCCTGGTTGTCACTCCGCAGGATGTGTTAAATCAGACATTCTGCAGGATGCTGAAATGCAGGGGCAGCTGCCAGTGTCAATGTCTTCATCCTCATTCTCGTCCTTATCCTCATCCAGACTTCCCCAAAGGCCAGAGTGGTTGAGGCTCCCTCCTCTAAGGGAAGTGGGCTGCATCCTGGTTGAGCATCGTTTCCTCTCACATGTTCTGCATTTCCTGCTGCTCTCTTCCCCTCTTCAAATTGGAAATCTGCTCCCCTGAGAGCTGCACTCATGGAAGTGAGAATATTGCCTGCAAAAGCAGGATGTGCACTGGGTCCTGATGGAATGGGGAGACCTGAGGGGCAGGTGATGACCGAGGTGGGCTTTGCAATGAGAAATTCTCCCCCTGGTTCTGTCTGAAAATTTTCTGCTGTAAAGGAACTGCTTTTAAATCTCTTCCATATGAGAAATTGTTGTGTTCTCCTGGCTGCAGCCCAGTGACAGAAAGGTTTCCTGAAAACCTCTTTGCATCTTTTGGTTTTTTTTCCCTGGCAAAATAAAAGAAGAGGAACGAGAAGGAAAGTTCTTTTCTAAAAGACCTTGCAGAGATCCCAAACACAGGAATCTTTGGGTTTGATTCCCGCTCCAGCAGAATTATTTTCCTTTTACATCATCTCAACAAAAAAGCTCAAAATGTGGGATGCACATTTTGATTTTTTTTTGCAAAAAAACCCCAAAAGAAGCAGCAGCCAACACCCGTATGGCTGGAAATGGCATTTTGTTGTCCCCAAGCTCTCATTTTGTTGTCTCAGAGAGCAGCAGATTGCTGCAAGGCACGCTGCCCTGGCTCAGATCCTGCTGCCACTCCAGCCTGGTGCTTGCTGTGCTGCAGAGCTCAGCCCTGGCCTTTGTCCCCATCCCCTTCCCTGCAGCTCCTCACGGTGTCACAGGGCCACAATCCAGCCCCAGGGTCACAATCCCAGCTCAGGGTCGCTGTCCCAGCTCACAGGTTTGCAGGAAGGATTTTTTTTTCTGGTTTGATGTTTCCTGGGGCTGCTGGTGGGTTTCCTGCAGGAGCAGGGATGGTGACACCACAGCTGCCCCTCACAGCTCAGCTGCTGCAAACCCACCCTGCAAGGAACTCAGAGACAATGAAATTATGGCTGATTTTGTATGGGGAGAGCAAAAAACACCAAGGCAAAGCTGGTTAGCAAACACAAAGATGTGTTAGAGAAGGAACTGAGGGGAGATGAAGGGGTGATGCTGTGAGATATTTCAGGATATAAGTGAGCAAAGCCACATCCACCCCATTCCACTGCTTTCCTTGACACATTTGTTGAGAAAACAACCCCCAGGATGATTTTATATGTTTTATTTAAATCGTTTTAGATTTTATTTTATAATTTTAAAATTTATTTTTAAATTTTTTACCATTTATTATGGCAAAATGCTGGGGCTGGTGGTGGCAGCCCTGTGCTCGTCCTGTGCTTGGTTCTGGTGTCAGATACAGGCAGAGCTGAGGGTCTGGGAGCTGCCTAAAAATCTGCCTTTAAAAAGGATGTTTTTAAAAGCTGAAACCTCTTGAAAAATCCCATTTGAGGTGAGGCTTCCTCCTTTGGGGGTCCTGGGGGATGACAGTGGCTTGTCCATTCCTGCAACTTCTGAACCTGCCAACAGCTGTTGCTGGAGGAGAGGAATTTTCAGGGATTTTTTTGACTTTGATTTGATTTTAATGTTTTGGATTTTGATTTAAATTTGATTTTTTAAAATTTTGATTTGATTTTGATTTGATTTTTATTTTTATTTGATTTTGATTTTTTGATTTTGATTTTATTTTAATTTTTTTATTTTGATTTGATTTTGATTTTATTCTGATTTTATTTTGATTTGATCTTTTATTTTGATTTGATTTTTTATTTTTATTTGATTTTGATTTTTTTGCTTTTGATTTGCTTTTGATTTTATTCTGATTTTATTTTGATTTGATTTTTGATTTTGATTTGATTTTGATTTTTTATTTTGATTTGATTTTGATGTGATTTTGATTTGATTTTTTCTTTTGATTTGATTTTGATTTTTTATTTCGATTTGATTTTGATTTTTTGATTTTGATTTTAGTTTGATTTTTTGGATTTTGATTTTTTAAAATTTTGATTTTATTTTTTTTAAATTATTTTTATTTTCTGATTTTGATTTGTATTTGATTTTTTTGGAGGGATTAGCTTTCCAATCCCCATGCAGGGATGGGAGAGCAGAGATGAGAACTCCAGCTCCTGTCCCTGCAAATGGAATTGTGTTGAGGTGGGCACATCCCTGTGTTAGACACCAGAGACTTTCTGCAGTGCCTGAAGGAAGCCCAGCTCCATTGCTTCACTGCTCATGGAACAACTTGTTTCCATTTTGCTTCTGAAAAAGAAAAAGGAAAAAAAACTTTTTTTTTTTTTAAGAGAAAAGCTCAACTTTCCGTCTTTCGGCTGCATCGGTGAAACAAAAGGTTTTGGAAAAAAAAAAATCCACAAAAAGCAGTTTCAAAAAAAAAAAAAAAAGCAAAGCTGTTCCTTCCCCAGCAGCAGCACCTCTTCCTCTTTTGGGCCATTCTGAGAACAAACAAGGACACGTACAAAAATAGAAAATTAATAGGGAAAAGTCCTGAGGAAACTGCAGAAAAAGGCCTGGGAATCTCCTGATCATGGCAGTGACTGATTCCCAGTGCCTTGTTCTACAGACAGGAATTAGGGACACCAGGAATTACTAAGTTATTATTGTAATATAATATATTAATAGAATGTAATGTAATATAGTGTAATGTAATGTAGTATAATGTAGTATAATGTGATATAATGTGGTATAATGTAGTATAATGTAGTATAATGTAATATAATGTAATATAATATAATATAATATAATATAATATAATATAATATAATATAATGTAATGTAATGTAGTGTAATATAATATAATATAATATAATATAATATAATACAATATAACATAATACAATACAATATATTACAATACAATACAATATAATACCCTATAATACAATATAATACAATATAATACAATACAATACAATATAATACAATACAATACAATACCATATAATACAATACAATATAATACAGTATAATATATTATGTATAATATTAATGTTAGGTATAAGAATTATTCATAATCATTATTGTCAGATAATTAGTTAATAATTATTAAGTGTCAGGAATTACTGGTGACACCAGACACCACCATGGTCAAGAGTGAGTGGAGTTTTTCTGTATGTGAACAAGGACATTTCCCCTCTGTGAATCCAGAAAAGGGTGAAAGTGGTGCTGGGAAGGCCCAGGAAGGAGCAATTTTAATGGAAAATATTGTGAAATTGTTCAGCTGGATGGAGAGCAGGCTGGGCTGGGTGTGGTGCCCATTGCCTGCAAAAGGATCCACTGAGCCCAACCTGTGGTGCTGAGCAGATCCTGCCAGCAGTGTTCCCAGCCCATGTGGGATTTATTCAGTGCAGTTTTATTTCCCCCAGAGGCCCTGGGTTTCCTTTCCTGGAGCTCCCAGGTAGTTGCAGAGCCACTCCCAAATAAGCTTTGGCCTCAGAACTGAGATGTTTGTTGCTGTTTAGGAAGACAGAGAATTGTCAAGACTTTTTTTTTTTTTTTCTTTTTCCCTGCTGAATTTGGCATGAAAAGGGATGAAGACTTCCAGGAAATTCTGTATCTTTGACTCCTGAAAAAAAAAAAGAAAAAAGAGTTGGCAAGTGCTGGTTCCATCATAATGCCTTAATTGCTTTTGGTGTGTTGAAAATAGAAGGATTCAAAGTGGATCTCAGTGTGCTGCTGAAGATGAGAGAGGGACTTTGGGGTGTCACTGTGCCCTATTGAGGAGTGGCTGATTCACCTCATTATCTGGATGTAGCAGTGCCCAAACCTTTCCTGTGTGAGAGCCCAGCCTTGGCATGGGGTTTGCTGCCCAGTGCTGTCACCATCACCCCCTGTGTCACCCCCAGCTGTCACTGTGCCACCAGCCCTGTCCTGTGATGCCCTTCCTGTGGCACCTTAGCATTTGGCAAATGCCACTCGTCTGCTTTTGTCAGGAAATTCTGTCAGATTGGACAATTTGCTTGTAATTTCGGGGTTTATTTTCCTATTTAGCTGTTTGTGAGCAGGTTTTCCCTGTTTTTTGCAGGACAGCAAAGAGCATGAAGGTTTTTTTTTCCCCCCTTGTGATGTTGTGGCACCTGAAGGAGACAAAGATGCCTGAGTTCATGCAGGGCCAAATTCAGTCCTGGTATAAACAGAACCTTTGCAAACAAGGAAGTTTCCCTCTGCTGCTCCCCATGCTGTAATTCCTAAATTAGAGACACCCTGGCATCAAACCCCAGGGGCTGTATCCTGATTTTTTTAACCCCATGGAGGTCACTGTTGTCTTGGGGTGATGCTGTTGATTTGTGCAGGGGCAAATCCTGGTCCAGGGGAGGTTCTTGGGGGTCCTGAGTTCTTGCAGGACCAAATTCAGTCCTGGTATACAAAACAAGGAAGTTTCTTTCTGTTGCTCCCCATGCTGTAATTCCTAAATTAGAGACACCCTGGCATCAAACCCAGGAGTTGTATCCTGATTTTTTAACCCCACTGAGCTCAGCAACATCTTGGGGTGATGCTGTTGATTTGTACAGGGACAAGTCCTGGTCCAGGGGATGTTCTTGGGGGGACCTGTGGTGGTACCAGTTGTTGGTTTTTCTGTTTCTGGATTGAAGGCACTTGAGATGGTAGTTCATGTTCAGACTCAAGTGTTTATTATTTCTTATCAGTAAAACCACCTCACAACCGTGAGTTCTGCAGCAAGGCACAAAATGCTAACAATCTCTTGGTACAAGGTCTTTTAAGACTAAACTATCCAATTAAGAACTGACACCTGGATTATTTCCCCTTTTAACCCAATAACTGATCCCAATGGGGACTTTTCTGCCCAATTACAAAATGCCACCCAAACCCATGGAGAAGGAGAAAGAAGAACCAAGAAGAAGAAACCCAGGACAACACCCTGTGCCCTCCATCTTGCTTGTGAAAAACACCAATCACTTGTTTTTAAAATTTTAAAAGTTTAATAGTAATAAAATGGTTACAAAAATAGTAATACAATTAGAGTAATGATAGTTTGGACAAATTGAATTAGGACAATATGAGACGATAAATACAAAGAGTTAGGGACAGTCCGGGTACCTCTTTCTGGGCAAAATAAGCCTGAAAAAGGACACCCGTTAACAAAGGATTAACCCTCAAAAACTATAGCTTGTTGTATATACATACACCTCATTAATGATGCATAAATTCCATTCAAACACAGGATTCTGTCTGGGCAGTGTCAGCTTCTTCCTCTGAATCCTGACGGTGCCTTCAAGGGGAGAAGAAGTTAATTTCTTTTGATAAGAGGGCAGGAAATTCTCTTTCTCTGAACGATTCAGGTGTTCTGTGGCTGCTATGTCACTATGAGTCCTTTCTTTAAAAAAAAAGTATCCTACATAGCACAGTTTCTATTTTAACATTTTTTATATAACCTACAACTATATTTAACACACTACTTAAGAGAATTAATACAGTAATAATTAATTAATTACTTTCTAACACAACACATATAATATTCACTTTAATATTTGCGAAAAGCCAGTCACAAAATACATGCATTTTTTCACATTGCTCCTATCCACAACATACTAAAAACCCCGAAACCCAAATTTCTCACCAAGTGATACACCTACACTGTTTTCTATAATCTATTTCACGCTTTTGTGGATGCTAGTTTATTCTGGAGCTGAGGAAACTTTCTCCATGAATGAGGGTGAAAGTCAGGGCACCCCAGAGCAGACACAGAAATATTTCCATGTGTGCCCTGGGTTTCCACACAGGGCGTCCCCATTCCTGCATCCCTCACATCCCAGCTTGTCCCGGCGTCACTTTGCCCGGCTTTAATTCCCTGGCACGCTCGGCTGAGCGCTCCCCACCCCTTTTTTTGCTGCCTCCTATGGCAGGAGGGAGCGCAGGAGCTTTGGCCTCGCTTTTCAGCGGCTCCAATGTCATTGCCTTGGCGACCGGGACGCTACTCCCGTGTGCAGGGCACTGAATAACGCAGATCCTCAGTCCCAGGCCTGCGGGAAACCTCTGGGGGAGCTCAAAACTCAGGTAGGAGATTTTAAAAAACCCTACAAAAGGAAGCCCCTTGCTCTGGGGGTGTGTGAGTTTCTCTATAATGCAGCTGGAGGGTGATTTGTGGTGGGGTTGTGACAGAATATTGAAGTTTTCTATTAGTTCTGTTAGTTTGACGTTTGTATTAGTCTATGAAGTTTCTATTAGTTTGCCTTCTTTAATGTTTCATTTCATACTATTTTACCCTCTTGCTTTTAGAAATGAAAAGCCATGCTTGTATCTTTTAAGGGAAACCTCCAGATACCAACTGGACTGGTGCTTTTATGGAAAAAGTTTCTTGAAAAAAACTATTTTGGAAAGTGAAAAGCAATCCATGATTGTATCTTTTAAGGGGGAAAACTCCAGTTACCAACTGGACTGGCGCTTTTATGGAAAACTTTTTTGGAAAGTTTGCTTCCAAGTGGTCTAACTCTGGAGTGAGAGCACTTTTGGAGGAGCCTTGAATGGGAGAAGCAATGGAGGGGCTGGATGCTGGTGGGATGCAAGGCTGCCAGGGAGGGAGGGAGAGCAGCAGCCTCAGCCTCCTGCCCCATCTCAAGAGAGAGGATTTCTCTCTCTTTTCCTTGGGAAAAAATTGTTGATAAGCTGCATGGAAGGGTGCTGAGATTCGAAGTGTGCTGCAGGAAAGTTCCCTGGCTCTCCATTGCTTTCACAAAGCTCATTTTGAATTTAACAGTCTGGGACAAATGAATGGTAGCACAGGGCAGTGGTGGCACCGTGGGACTGGCAGCATTTTTGCAGACTTTAAGTTGTTTGCTGTGGGCTGGATGAGCCTGATGGATCAGATCCCAAATCATGGAGCAGGTCTGTGTGAGAGGTGGAAACAGCTCTCAGAATTCCTGCTCTATCAGAGAGTCCTTAGGAATTAGTTATAGCCCTGTTAGATTGAGTTTGTGCATTTATCTCCCTTTCAGGTTGTCATGTTTCCTTCTGGGCTGTTGTAGTGGCAGGATAGCAGTGAATAACAAATTCTGAGCATTTCTGGTGCTAAACCCAAGCCCTGAATTGGATAGTGAGCCAAAGATGCTCCTTCCAGAGCGTGCAGAAACTCAGTGGGCAAACCCAGCCAGATCCCAGCAGGGCTGAGAGCCCACAGTGCCCTTCACCTCATTGTGATGAAAAAAATTGAATTTATAATCATTCCAATAATCTATTAGACCTTATTAATCATTCTAATATTTATTAGATTTTCTATTTTATTTATTCTGCTACCTCTGTGGCCACAACACGTGAGTGAGGCACGGCTGGATGGGCTGCAGTTCATCTCTGCTTCTCCAGGGATCATTCCAAAAGTCTATTAGACCTTCTTAATCATTCTAATATTTATTATTATTTATAATTTATTTATTATGTGACTTCTGTGGCCACAACACGTGAGTGAGGCACAGCTGGATGGGCTGAGGTTTATCTCTGCTTCGCCGGGGAGTTGCTCTCCAATACCGGGGTGGCTGTAGGGACCTTGATCCCTCCTTTTCCTCCTCCCTCTGTCTTTGGAGCTGGTTTTTCCACACCACCATGAAAAACTGAGTACATGGAGCTTTTCCTTACTAATCTTTGGGCATTATTTCAGTGGCTGCTCACAGGGAAGCTCCATGGGCAGAGGGAAGCGGAGCCAGTCCTGCATCCCCAAGGTGGCCACAGAGGTCACATAAGAAATAAAATAGAAGCATCCCGGGGCTGAGCCGGGTCCCACGGGGCTCACAGGTGGGGCATCACCTCCTGGCAGGTTTTCTCTCCCCTCTGCTGGGCTCTTTTCCCGTGTGCAGCCTCCCTGCAATGCCCTGACAAGCAACAGAGGGAAGCAGCAACCCAGGGAACGCTGGAGCGCGGCTGAACACCAGCAAATCCCACCGGCAACCCTGGATCCCTGGTTTGCACTTTTTGGGTTTTTTTCCCCCTTAGAAACCTGCAATAAATCCAGTGCAGGTCCCTCTTGAGCTGTGCCAGCCGTGCCAAGCATCCCCCATTGCCTTACCAAGGTGGGAGGGTGTGATGGTTCTCACAGGGGTCTGAGGGTGAGGGAAGAGATGAGGATTTGACTCCATGTTTCAGAAGGCTTCATTTATTTTTTTATTATATATATTACATTAAAACTATATTAA
>JAXCLO010000101.1:5223461-5234180 GCA_035583995.1 Arremon aurantiirostris | reverse complement strand
AAACCCCAAATTCCAAAAGGCCCCTGCACCCAGGCCCTTCGCAGTAAACCCCAAATTCCAAAAGGCCCCTGCACCCAGGCCCTTCGCAGTAAACCCCAAATTCCAAAAGGCCCCTGCACCCAAACCCTTTGCAATAAACCCCAAATTCCACGCCCTGGCTGCAGAGATCTCTCATCTCCGTCCATCCTGACTGTGCTACCCCTGATGCTCCCACACACTCCCATCCCAATCTACCTTCACACCCAGGGAGCAGCAGCCAGACCCCCAGATCTGCTCCCCTTCCCCCATATTCTCCATCTCTCACCATCTCCAGAGGCAGAGACTGGGGGGGAATTTTTCCCTTTGCACTAAAGCAGGGTTTTCTAAATGATGGCAAGCAAGAGCCCATTATCCAGCTCTTGTTGCCCACCCCCACGGCTCCCTGCAGGGCATGAAATAACCACCTGCCAGCTCCCCAGAGCCCCTGAGCCGTGGCAATGAGATCTCAGCTTCCCCTGTCACTATTGTCAGAGCAAAATTTAGATACCTGGTAATGAGGAGGTTTAATATGACAGATGAGAGGTTGACTCATTAAAAAAAAAAAAGAGAGAGAGAAGGAGAGGGAGCTGAATTCGGGGTCGGATTCTGCACTCAGTAAATCAGGAGCTGAATTTGGGGTTGGATGCTGCACTCAGTAAATCAGGAGCTGAATTCGGGGCTGGATGCTGCACTCAGTAAATCAGGAGCTGAATTTGGGGTTGGATGCTGCACTGGGTAAATCAGGAGCTGAATTTGGGGTTGGATTCTGCACTGGGTAAATCAGGAGCTGAATTCGGGGTTGGATGCTGCACTCAGTAAATCAGGAGCTGAATTTGGGGTTGGATGCTGCACTGGGTAAATCAGGAGTTTGTCACAGCTCAGCCAGCACTGGTGGGGAGCAGGAGCAGCTCTGCACCCCAAACCAGCTCTGCACCCCAAACCAGCCCCACACTGGGCACTCTCACTGGTGCTGAGGCCACAGGGAGGAAAGGGGAGCCATGGAGGGGGCAGACATGGCTGCAGTTTTTGGGACCATGCAGTTCTGTTCTCCTCCTGCTCTGGGGTGTGGGGAGAGCCCAGGAGAAGCTGAAATGTTTCACTCTGAGGGTTTTCCTCTCCCAATGAACCCCAGCAGCACCCCAACATTGCCTCCACCCTCCTTGGCACCCCCTTCCTGAGGGTGCACCCCTGCCCAGAGCAGCCTCACCATGGGTCACATCACCACCGTGGTCACCAAGGACATTGAGGATTTGTCACCCAAAGGGGACAATCACTGCCTCCAGCTCCAGTACAAGGCAGGATCTCAGCACTGGGGCTCCCAGGGGCAGCTCAGCAGCATCAGGGCAAAGCAAATCCCTCCCTGCTGGGAATTTGGGGGCTCTCCATGAAGGGATTTCCTCCAGCAGCACAGGGGACAAATCTCTCTCCTCCTGGGTGGGTTTTACCCAGGGGAAATCCCATCAGCCCCAACTGCAGCTCCAGGCCATCCAGACAGCAATGGAAACCCACAACAGCCCCCCAGGGCACAGCTGGGAGTGGAACTGTCCCAGGGGAACTCTGCTCTTCCCTCCTGTGTCACTGGGATGGGGACTGGGGGAATGTCCTCAGCACCAGCCTGGCACATCCTCCTCTCCTTGCCCAAGGGCACTGTGGCACAAATCATGAAATTCTAGAATGGTTTGGGCTGGGAGGAAACTTAAAACTCATCCCAACCTCTACCCCAGGCTGCTCCAAGCCCCATCCAACCTGGCCTTGGGCACTTCCAGGGATGGGGCAGCCACAGCTTCTCTGGGCACCTGTGCCAGGGCCTCAGCACCATCACAGGGAAGAATTTCCTCTCAATATCCCATCTATATTCCCATGCTGGGAGTGGGAAACCATTCCCCCTTGTCCTGTCATTCCAGGCCCTCATCCTTCCCCACCCAGGTCCAAAGCCCCTCTCCAGCTCTCCTGAAACCCCTTCAGGTGCTTGAAGGGGCTCCAAGGTCTCTTTGGAACCTTCCAACAGCTCCAGCTCCCTCAGCCTCATCTCCAGCTCATCTCATCTCCATCCCCAGCCCAGACAAATGTTCAGCAACTCTGTGCCCCATCCCCAGCTCTCCTGAAGCCCCTTCAGGTGCTAGAAGGGGCTCCAAGGTCTCCCTGGAGCCTTCTCAACAGCTCCAGCTCTCCCAGCTTCATCTTCAGCTCACCTCCATCCCCAGCCCAGACACATTTTCAGCCACTCTGTGCCCCATCCCCACCCAGAGCACCCCAGAGCAGCTCTGCAGACCCTCCAAAGCCCAGGGTGGGCTCAGCCTGGGAGCCAGGGCTGCCCAGAGGCTGGAGGTCCCCAGTGCCACCCCAGAACTCAGCCCTGGAGCACAATCCTCCCTCCCAGAGCACAACTCCCAAAGGCTCAGCCCCTTCCCAAAGGCCACCAACATCTTCCAAACCCACCTCCCACAACCATTCCTTTGTTGGATTTGCACCCCCAAGCACTGGTGAGTAGCAGTCATGGTGCCCAAAGGCTGCTGATTTGATTGAATTTGCATAAACTGCTGATTGCATCCATGCCCAAGGCAACCATCACTTGTGTCAGGCCCCAATGCAGAGGCAGATGTTGCTCCTGCATTGTCCCAAATCAGGGTTTGCACATCTGGAGCTCCTGGGGAGGAAGCACCAGGTTCCCCAGGGGCTGCAGGATCCAGAATTCATTTGGGGTGCAAAAGAGCTGGTGAAATCAGGAGCTCCCCATTGCTGGGAAGGTGATGGTGGTCACCAGAAGGATAAGAAGCAAAAAAGATCTTAATTTGTCCCTGATATGGCAATGCTAATTACTGTGAGAGTGACACCATAGCAGAGCTCACTAGAAGGAGATTTGGATGGAAAAAATCTGGCCAACAGCAACAGAAACAGGCAGGACCACACTCCTGCCTCCATCCCCGTGCTCACACTGCACCATCACAGCTCCAACCTGCCCCTGGCACTTCCAGCCTGGAAACAAAGCCACAAAAACTGTCATCCTGGCCATCTGCCTGTCTCAGAGGTGACATGCCCACCCATCTCTGCACATTCCCCAAACCCATGTTGGTCCATAGCCCCAGACTCTGCTCAGAGCCACACTACACCAGACACTGTCATTCCATTTAATAAATGAAACAAACCTAGCACTGGGGCTGTAAAAGCACCAAAAACAGAGACCCAGGCCCTGGGCATGGGAACCTGTCTGAGGAGGAGCCACCAAAGCCCACCAGGAGGCACAGACCATGATGTGGCTGCCACTGAGCCCCAACCCAACTCACTCTGAGCAAACAGGAGGAACTGGGACAAGATGCCACATGGCAAAGATTGGTTTAACTTCCTCTTCTCCTGTGCTGCCTTGAAAAGAGTGTCTGCAACCCAGCACATAAATAAACCAGCCACCAGCAGCACTCTGCTATCCAGAGCCCAACAGGGCTCCACTGGAGCATCCCAGGGTGACACAAACTCGAGGTCCCTCATCCCCCCAGGATGTCCCCTGTGCCACAAAGGCTCTGCCATCAGCTGTACCCACTTGCACCCTGAGCCACAGGGGTGAGAACCCAGCCCCAGCTCATCAGGCAGCTCAAATCCACCAGGACAGCTGGCTCTCAGCTGTTGCTGCTCACTCACAGCACACACATTCCTGTCCCAGGCACACAAATCCTGTCCTGCTGCTCCCCCAGCACAGCAGTGAGGCCATGAGCTCTGCTGACCCCACAGCAGCCCCTACAGACCTGGGTGATGGTTCCCACTGAAACAGATTCATCCAGAGCCCATCCCAGCAACAGGAACAGCATCCTGCCCCAAAAGGGGATTTTTAAGGCCAAATTCTGTGTTTCAGCAAGGGGGATTTAGGTGCCCAAGCAGCTGAGCCCTTCTCTTCAAAAGAGGGATGATGATTGTGGCCAGCCCTGGGGGTGTGGATGTTGCCCACAGGGACATCCCAGCAGAGCATGGAGGTGACACTCGGGAGAGCAATGGGAAATGCCAACATTTGGCACCTTCCAGAAGCACCATCACATCCTGGTGTGGCACACTCCAAAATCTGTGCTGGAGAATCACTGGCACATGGCCATGGCTCAGGCCAAGGGCTTGTCATGGTTCCCAGCCATGTTATCATGGCAGAAAAGCCATTGGGATGCTCCTGAAGAACACAGGAGATGGACAGGGCAGGTATTGTGAGTGCAGGAATGCCATGGAGAAACACCAGCCACAATTCCTCTTGGAAAAGGGAAAATATTGGGAACGAAAATCAAATACCACAGTTTTTTGTCAAAGGTGGGATGAGAAAAGGTAAGGCATGAGTTTGTAGAAAGAAATGAAAGTATTTTGATCATGATTTTTGCTGAAGGATTGGGATGTAAAAATGTATCAATGAAGAACTGCCCAAATGGGTTGTTTGCCCAAAAGAGGAGGAGGAAGAGGAGGAAAGGGCTCTGCAGCTGTTATTGCCTTGGGACCCTGTGGTGCTTCCCAAAGAAAGGAGACCACCCTGTGACACAAGGCAAGCAGAGGGGAGAACCCACCTCACCCAGCCAGCAAAGGTAAAGGGCAGGGTTTAACCCAAAGCACAACCAAAGTTCATCCTCCAGCCCCATCCATGAGCATCAGAGCTAGAGCAGCACATGCCTGGGAAGGGAAACACTTCTCCCTCCTCCCTCCCTCTTGGGAGGGAAACACTAAAAGCACTTCTGAAAGATCCCCTTCCTACAGGTTCTGCACCTTCATTTTCACAGACATGGATATGAACATTATCAGCATTATTAACAGTTATCCCAAAGCAGCAACAGCATAAAAACCCCGAAAGAATCAAAAGGAAAAAGACTTTTCTAGGACGAGCCAAGCTCAGCCCTGGTCCCAGCCCCACCACATCCATCCCCACCACATCCACCCCAGCCAGGCTGGGCTCTAGAGCAAAACAAACATTCAGGGAACAGTCAGGGGAGGAGAAGGAGCTGGACAGAGAGCCCCAGTGCGACACCTGGCCGGACACCGTGCTGGTACCTGGCTCACCTCCGATGTGCCCGCAGCTCCAGCCCTGGCCGAAAGGATCCAGCAGCAAGCAGGAAGGTGTTAAAGTCCCCAGGACCAACCTCTGAGGAACCACAATAAATAACCTCTGAGTAAACACAGCGGCTGCTCCCCATTCGCCTTCCTGTTTGCTTTCGCAGATCCGGGCTGGGACGTCCACTTCCAGCTGCTGGCCCCGGCCCGTCCCGGCGGAGCTCCCGGTGGAGCCCCGGCACCGGCACCGAACCGGCCCTGGACAGGGGGCACGGCCTTGCCAAAGGGATTTATCCCCCGGGACACGCACTGATCCTGCCTCTGAGCCCGTTCCTGCTGCCTCTTCCTTCCTGGTTTATGTTTGTTTTGATTCCTCAAAGAGGAAATCCCAGCTCACCCAGTCCCCATCAGGGAGCCATGCTCACCTCTGTGCCTCAGTTTCCCCCTCTCTCCCCTCCCTGCTCACCCAGCCTTGGAAAAAAGAACAACAAAACAAAACAAACAAACAAAAAAAAGGAACGGGTCCTGATTCCTGATTTAAGGGCACTTCTGTGCTTTAGCACGAACACAAAGGAGAGGGAAAAAAACAACAACTCACAGCGAGAATTTGTGTCAGGAGCAACAAGGGGGTCCGGGGCAACCCCTCCCCTGGCAGAGCAGCGCCGACCGCGGAGGCTGACAATAGATAAGGGTCTAAATTCGGCGCTGGGCTCCGGCCCCGGGCTCTGTAAGGCGATCGGGGTGGGGGAGTGAGTGCCGAGCTGTTTATTTGGCTCCAAACTCCGCACCGACACTGCAGCGTCACCCGTGTTTAAAATAGGAAGGAACGAAAAGAAGGAGGGGGGAAAAAATAAAAAAAAAAAATAAAGAAAGAAATAAAAAGGGAGAAAAGTGCATGCACGCGTTGAACAATAACAACAAAATAATAAAAAAAAAATCAAGCCAAAAGGAGCCGGGGGAGGGGGGGTAATAAAAGGAAACCCAGTTGGGCTGGCGAGCTTTAAAGCGACGCCTGCCTTATAAAAAAAGAAGTTGCTAATTTTAACTCTCCAGTGGAAAGAGTGAGAGGTACTTACAGGAGACAGGGTGGCTGCGTCCTTCTCCGCGGCCGCTGCGCGCTGAGGGCCGGCAGGAAGCGCCGGCCGGAGCCGCCATCCCCGAGCGCTGCCCCGGCCCCGCGCCCCGGCACCCCCAGGCAGCGCGGTGCTCTGAAGGGCACGGGCAGATGCGGAGGCAGCAGGAGGGGCTGCCGGAGCCCGCAGGGGGGAAGGGAGCGGCCGGAGCTTGCCAAAAAGCAGCGGCCGGGCTCGTTTCCTCCGGCAGCCCAAAGCCGGGCCCGGCCCGTGGCGAGCGGGCGCCGCAGGACCCCCGGGAGGCGTGAGGCAGCTGCTGGGTCAGATGACATTTCTGCGCCGACGTTTCTGACCAAGCTGGCTTTTCCCCAAGGGAAAAGGGCTTTGAAGACACGGTTTTATTCCCCCCCCTCCTCCCGCCAGTGGTAAAATAGCGGATGAGCTCAGAACCCAAAGCGCGGGGCAGTGCCGTGACCAGAGAAGGCCATCCGGCTCCACGGGGACTGCAAAGGTGACCTCCAACAGCTCAGCCACATTTCAGCTGCGGCAAACACAGCAGGCACCCACTGCCTCACAAATTCAGTATTTCATATCCAAAAGGGTCAAGAGTGGGGATCTGGTTGCAGTGTGCCCGCTGGCTGGATTTTACAAGCTCTCCCTGGAGATGGGGATCTTGAAAATAGATCCCACCAGGTGAGGTGGCACACTCACACCTCCAGGACAGTGGGAGCCTGGAAGTTGTGAACTCCAGTTGCCAATAAACCTCCAAGAGAACATAGGAAAGGGCTTAGACAGCAGAGGAACAGACCTGGTGACCCAAGGGCTCTTCCCAAGCAGCTGGAAATCAGCCTCAGGATGCAAAATCTCACTAGAAGACATCCCTGCATGCAGGGCTGTACACGTCATTTACCGAGCGTGGCTGCAGCAAGACCAAGCCACTGTCTTCAGGACATGAAAGAGTGGACTCAATTAAGGTCACAGGCCCTAGCAGAGTCTTCTGTCACAGAAGAAGGTTTGCCTGGCTGGCCTCAGACAGGGCTGGTCTCAGACAAATGCCTATTGATGGCAGGCAGCAATGCTGCACGCCCAGGACGTGGCTTCACCGGGATTGAATCGCCCGGTGCCACTTTCACAGCTCCCGAGCCTGGATCAATACCGCTCCTCTAATTGCTCAGCTCCTGTCACTTGCACAGCCAAGGGGACAAGTCCTACAGCAGTCTCCAGAGATGCTGTTCCAAATCCTCCTCTCCGAGCTGCTGCTTGGAGCGAGCAGTTCTGCAGTTGCAGCCATCACTGAACTGCTCCTCCTCGCTCAAAACTGTGTGCTGGCAGTATGAGGGCTCTGAGGGAGGACACTGCCAACCCAAACCCCAAGAATTTGTGTGAAACTAGAGAACAAGGAGCTGTTGTCACTGGTCAGAGTTGGGCAGTGATGAGGGGGAGAAGGCAGTGACAGAGATCCTGCCACCGCCCACCTGCATCCGGGCTGGGGCACGGAATGTGCCCTGTCCTTGGGGTGTTTGGGAGCCAGGGAGGGTCCTGCCCCCCATGCACACCCCACAGCAGACAGACCCACTGCCCAACACTGCAGTAATCACTCACCACACCAAAACATGTTCCCCTTAGGTACTACTAATACTCATTTGGGCCCAGAGTGGATCAGAGCTGGTCCCACACCAGCCTTCAGAACGCTCCCAGAGCACTCAGACAGACCCAGCCAAGCCCTCAAACCTTCCTGTGCCCTGGCACACACCAAGCACCACTGAGCCACAGCAGGGCCCTGCTGCTGCACTCCCCTGGCCCAGCCTGGGGAGCTGCTCTTGGTTCCTATCAGCAGATGAAGCCCTTGGTGCTGACCTTGCAGAGGACGCAATGATGCTGCCCCCATCTCCCATCACCAGGCCTCCAAATAAATTACCTGCCCCCTTCTCCAGCACTAAAAGTCATCACAACCCCACAAAAGTGCTCACTAAGCAGTCGTGACAGAGCCCCCTCCGCTCAGGAGCTAGGGGTGTATTATTTTTAAAAATCTTTCCTTTTATTGATTTCACTCTCAGGTACAGAAGATGCATTTCATGAAACCATCGAGCCCTCATAAAGCAGCCCGCAGTGGTGTCTGTACCACAACCTCACTGCAGACACAGGAGACACAAACATTTACTGTAAGAGCAATAAACAGGCCAAGAAGGTTGAAAAGGAAAGAAACCCTGGACATGAGGCCCTCTCCCAGCAGCACCTTATTTTAGAGGAATGCAAGGGACAAAATAACAGCAGGCTTGGCCACAAGTCTTGTCCACACTGGGAGAAAACAGGGCAGAAAAAACCCTCCTTTGCACTGATACACAGGGCTGTGTTGCAAAACACCCAGAGAACCCCAAATCAGTGCTGTGGCTACAGAGCTGTGCCAGCTGGGGAAGTGAAGGCGAAGATGGGCACTGGGGAACAGCAGTGGCACGCAGTGCTGGGCACCACCTCCCTGCCCTCTCTGGGGGCTCTGCTGCCCACCCCACACATCAGGACCCCCGTGTGCAGAGCAGGTGAGGGGTGCACAGTGCAGCAGGGTGTTCACTGTGCCCTTCCTGCACCAGCCCTCCCTGGAGCAGGGCTGCAGGGTCTGCTTGGCATCACTGTGGTGCCAAGACCCTTGAGCTGCATCCTCTGTGGGGTCCCAGAGGGTCCTATGCAGCTCCCAGCCTGCAGCAGGGGAGACACACAGGGCCAAGCAAACCCAAAGGGAAGGCAGGAACTCAGAGTTTGGGATTTCTCCCATACCTGCTATGCAGCCTCCTGCATCTTCTGCTCCTGGCAGGGATGAGCTGCAGCCACCGCTCCTCAATCCAACTGCAAAGACAAAGCAAGGAGCTGTCAGTGTGAGGGGACAGAGGCAAGGACAGGATTCCCCACGTGTCCCATCCAAGCACAGATGGAGGGAACAGTGAGGGGAGCCCAGTATCCCCTGCAGACCTGGCTGCAGGGTCCCCTCCTGCACTGCCCTGATCCTCAGCATCGCTGCAAGGGCCATGCAGGCTGGGTGGGACCTGCAGGGATCCAGGGAGCCAGGAGCCCTGGGGCTGTGCAATGTGGAAAGCATCTCGGTGAGACCAGAGGGAAAGAAATTCAAAAGAGCTCAGGAATGAAACAAATCATAAACCAAAAATTAACAATAACGAGGGATGTGGCCCAGGCAGACAGCGCGGCCAGCAGAGAATTGCTCAAAGCCGAGGTGAACTTTGTGTTCTCTGGGAAGATTCTCATGCACATCCCACAGGAAAAAGCAGTGACCAGCTTGCTCAGACACTGTCCCAGGGAATGCATGCAGCACATGTGCTCGGCCCAAGGAGAATCTGCCGTGGCCCAGAAGGAAACTCAGCTCCTAAACTAATCCCACTCACACTGGGAGATGGAAGGAGACCCATGGGGCAAAGCCCAGAGGCTTCAGCTGGCCTTGTGCTGGTCATCTACTGGTGGTCACAACCATCTGAGACCTGTGCAGAGCCCATCACCAGCACAGCACACTCCCATGAAGGGAATGGCGTCGCAGATATCTTTTATGAAAAATCCTTTCCTTAGGATTTTTCCTCCTGAGAAGCCTCAGGAACAAAATGTAAACATTTATTATCTGCTGCTGTGGAATGCAACAGGTCGATCTGTGATTGGTCTCATGTGGCTGTTTCTAATTAATGGCCAATCACAGCCCAGCTGGCTCGGACAGAGAGCCTGAGACAGAGCCTTTGTTATCATTCTTTGCTATTCTATTCTTAGCCAGCCTTCTGAGGAAATCCTTTCTTCTATTCTTTTAGTATATTTTTAATGTAATAGATATAATAAAATAATAAATCAAGCCTTCTGAAACATGGAGTCAGATCCTTGTCTCTTCCCTCATCCAACACCGTCACAGGTGGCACCATCATGAGTGATGGGCTCAGACTCATCCAGGGGCAGATCCATCCTAGAGCTGGCTGGCACTGGCTCCATCAGACATAGGAGAAGCCTCCCCTGTAGCCACCCCGCTGCCAAAACCTGGCCATGCACAACCAATGCATTCTCATTCCTTAGAACAAGATACGCTCTTGGAATGCTGACCACAATTTCTCCAAAGCCCCATTCACCACTCTAATTCTGTGATCTGTAGTCAGTGCAGGATTCTGGGTCTTTTCCTTCTGTTGTCTTAACCCTGACTCCATTCTACCTCAAGTAAGTAAACTATTTCACCTCTCAGAGAGTTTGTTTTAGTGTTCTGTCTAGCATTAAAGGATTGACTTACTGACACACAGTATATTCATAGAGATTACAACTCAGAAGAGTGTTTCAAACCTGTTCCTCAGTCACCCCCGCTCAGTGACCTGCTAAAAAAGGATTAAACTGTTTCAGCCTATGAAAAGCTTATTGTTATGATCACATTAGAAGTAATAAAACACCAAGTAGTCTACGAGGCCTAGGAATGGGCAAGGCCTGGTATCAGGCAACCCTTAACTGTCGCAGACATCTTTTATGAAAAATCCTTTCTTTAGGATTTTTCCTCCTGAGAAGCTGAGAGGTCTCAAGAACAAAATGCAAATATTGATTATCTGCTGCTGTGGAATGCAACAGGTGCATCTGTGATTGGCCCATGTTGGATGTT
>JAXCLO010000101.1:5197355-5213591 GCA_035583995.1 Arremon aurantiirostris | reverse complement strand
GAAGGGAAGGGAAGGGAAGGGAAGGGAAGGGAAGGGAAGGGAAGGGAAGGGAAGGGAAGGGAAGGGAAGGGAGCAGCTCACTGGCCCAGAAGCCAATTACAACAAATGGAAAGTGTTTTGCTTTTTAATCTCCTGGTTTTTTTAGCTAATCTCTCCTTTGGAAAGGGACGATTGGCTCAACAGCAGGGTGCTGCCAGGGGGATACAGCACGTGTGGAGCCCCAGCTGGAATGGAAACTCAAGCCCTTGCTCTCCAATCCTGTCCTTTTGGGGTGGATTTATCCTGGTTTTGTCTCAGAACAACTCTACAGGGGCAGAGAAACAACAGCAAAACTTAGGGAAACTTCTGACCAGGGGATTTTGCTGTGTTTCTGTCTCTCTTTTCTGAAGAGGGGAGTTTTCTCTTTTCAAAATACTCTTTTCACTTTGAGTTTTTCACCAGTTTGCACAGGAGGATTCAGAGGTGGGAAAACCCTCCCCAGCTGCTGCAGACCCTTCTGCTTCTGTGGGCTTTGCCCTCCTTGGAAGAAAACCCAAATCCTGCTCCTCACCTGCCCAGAGATTGTGTAATCACAGAATTACAGAATCCTTTTTGTTGGAAAAGACCTTTAAGGTCAAGAAGATGATCCTTTTCCTGCTGCAAAGGAAGTCCCATTCTGGGGAAGTCCATAAAAACGAGAAGTTTTAGAACTGAAAAGGACCACACACACCCAAAAATGAGTTTGTTTCCTTCTCCTGTCCTGGGCAAGACCTCAACAGGATCCAGCAGAGGGGGAAAACCAGTCCAGGAGAAGACAGGACCCTCCTCACCCACCACCACTGGACAGCACACAGAGCTGGGAACCAGCTGGAACCTCTTCACCCACCCAGACTCTCCCAAGCACGTGGAGAGCCAGAGGAGGGAGGAGGCCCTTGGATGCCATCCCCAGAGCCCATAAATTACAGCAGGGAACAGAATTGCATTTGCCCTATTTCTTATCTGCTTGGAAATTGCGCTGCTTTCCCAGCTGCAAAGGCAGCTCTGTTCCCAAGAATTTCAGCAAAGCCATGACCTCTTTCCAGGATCGTACAGTATATGGTGGCGGGGAGCCAGGGCTAATTATAGGCACAGGAAAAGGGGAGAGAGGCATTTGGGAAAGCTCTACCTTCCCAGCCACAGGGAGGGAGTGGGGCAGCACAGGCACAGCCAAGCCCCTGACAGGAGCACCCCAAAGGGCTGCAAAAACCAGGCAAGGAGAGAAAACCCCAGGATTTCACTATCCTCGTTTTCTGGAAAGGTGAGGAAAGATGGCAAAACGATGGAAAGATGAAAGCCAGCATAAACTTCATCTCACAATATTTCACAATTCCAGGCGCTGTTGTGGAGAGAGGAAGCCCCTCAGGGGGAGCAGGACAGGTACAGCACCACCCCAGCCCCAGCCAGAACCATTCTGTCATTCCCACACCCAGAATCTGAGCAGCAGAATTCCCTGCAGGGACCCCATCCCAAGAAGGTGAACGATGCCACAAGCCCCTCACTGTGCCCCTGTGCCCCAGCCAGAACTGTCAGTCCCACACCCAGAATCTGAGCAGCAGAATTCCATGCAGAGACCCCATCCCAAGAAGGTGAACGATGCCACAAGCCCCTCACTGTGCCCCTGTGCCCCAGCACGACCTGCAGAGACATTTAATTCCAATACAGAGATTCTCCCCAATCTGGAGGCAAATAAACCTGCATTAATTTCCACCCCAGCCAAGGCTCTCAGGCAAAGCCACGAGCAGAGTTCATTGTCACTCACTGAGCAATGTCACAGGAGCCACCTCCCTGCCTGGACCCAGTGCAGAAGTGGACAAGGACGTGGTGACACATGTGCCCACAAGACCTTCCAGCAGGGAGGAGGCCAGGCAGCAAAGTACACAACAGGCAGCAACTCTTTTAACCACCAGGTTCCTCTCCAGAGCCACGTTTCTGCACGAAACAAAACCTGGGCAAGGTAAAAATCCCACCCAATGTTTTTCTTTGAGGAAGGAAAAAGAAAAGGCAGGAACCTTCTTGCTCGCCGCAATGGTTTTCATTTTCCACCAAATGAACTCGAGCCGAGCCTCTGGCTGCCGGCAGATCCCCTCCTGCCTGCTCACTGCCTGTGTGCTTGTGGGAATGTGTGGGTGTGTGGGTTTTGTTTTGCTTTCTGCACCGCTCTGCAGACCATCTCCTGCTCTGGGCCAGCGCAGCCTGCACAGCTCAGCCCAGCTCCATCACCCAGCAGGGTGGGCATCCCACTCTTCAGCTACACCCTCCTCCTCCTCCTCCAAGGGCTTCCAGAAACATGGCCTGCAGGTATCCCAGCCCTCAGGGTGCTGCAGAGCTGCTGCTCTCATTGCCAGTCACTCTGAGAAGGTCCCTGTGTGGAGAGGAGGGTGCAAAGTGCTGGCATGGCTGTGCCCCATGGGACAGGGGACAGCAGCACCAAGCAGGGCACCAGCACAGCCTGCAGTGGGAGAGCAGCTTTTACTGAAGGAAGGGACGTGCCTGCCCATGCTGGGTCCAGCTGATGCCCTTTTGTAACACACCCATGGCAGCGCACACACTGCTCCTGGTGAGACCCTTGGCATCACCTCCTCCCAGCTTCCAGGGTAACAACCCCAGCTAAAACGCTGCCCTTGGTGCTGCAGGTGCTCCCAGAAACAACCTAAAGACTGACAAAGCCTTGGTGCAAACCAAACCCAGTACTTTCTACGTGACACTCCCCCTCCCCAGCCCCAACACATCAAGGAATGGATGGGAAGGCAAACAGAAACAGAAACATCCCCACAGCTCACACCAAACCAGCACCCAGCACCCAGCCCAGCCCAGCAGCAGCACAGAGCACAGACACCTATCCCCACAGAGCTGAGCCCACCTGGCTGGTGCTGCTGGCACATCCTGGAGGAGGTTGGGCCAAGGCAGCCCCTTCCCTTCCCTTCCCTTCCCTTCCCTTCCCTTCCCTTCCCTTCCCACCCAGCTCGGCGGGCGCCGCCACGCACGGCTCAGCCCTAACTAACGGGATAACAAGCTCACAATGAGATCCTAATGAAGGATTAGCGAAATACAGTTTAAAGAGATTAAGGCTGGGTGCAGCACTGAAACTTTTTCATTTATTTTTTTTCCCTCCTGAGAGCCCAGCAGAGGTGAGACACAGATTAGAGCCAACATGGATCGAGCTGGCATTCGCTGCTGACTCGGGATGGTTTTCGCATCGCGTTCATGCAAAGAGGGGCCAGGGCTGTTAAAAGGATGGTGGAACACACAAAAAATGGCTCGTGGCGCCTGCAAGCCCTGCCCAAGGCGCTTCACAGCCAGCCAGAGGCTTCCTTCATGTCTCCCCTCCCACATCAGTCCCTTCCCATCTGCATCCCAGCTGCGGCCGATGCTCTCAGTCCCGTTCATAATGACTGTTGATGTTATCCGCCCAAGCCGGAGCCTTCCAAGGAGCCCCAGGGAAGCAGGTACTCAGCTCTCATTCAGGGAAAGTTATTAATAGTAATTTCTTGGCTCTACACAAACAGAGCAAGAAGTCAGCCCTGGCCTGGGAGAGCTTGGCGTGACTGCCAGCCCCACGTGCTCCGAAAGGTCAGGAGTCTGGTTCGCCCCCAAATCAAACGAGGATGTTTAAAATAGAAGGCAACACATCTGGGGTTGCTTTTTGGCTTGTTTTGACCACTCGTATTTTTTTCTTCAACCACCAACACCACATATTTTCTCCTCCTGAGAAAGGGCAACGTGACTGTCTCCCCATCACGGGCACCCAGGAGTGGGAATTTGTTAAAGCAGCCCCAAGAGTGCAAAAAAAAAAAGGGGGAAATGGGAGAGCAAGGCTGGTGCTGGGGACAACTGCTCAAACCCACCCCTCATTCCAGCCAAGTCCTCAAAAGCCACACGACAAGAGGGAGGTGGGGAGCTGAGAAACATCCCTGTTGAGAGACTACAAAACAAATCAAATGAAGATGTTTGGAGCAGATCCAGATGTTTATTAGTGACGCACATGGAGGTATAAATAATTATCCGGTAGGAATTTTGTTCACAGGCAGCTCTCCCTTATCTAATCAGATCTCAGTGCGACATGGCCCCGGCCTCCCCCTGCTTAAAAAGTCTTGAGAAAACCAGATGCAAAAGAAAAAAAACCTCACTAGGGGCACCAATTTAATCCCATTAATCACTGGATACTGGGAGCAGAGCTGCCAGCACTCAGATCTCATCCAGGCACAGCTTAAGGGAGGATTTTTTCCTCCAGCAGGAGCACTGGCAGAGGGTCAGATCCTGCACGAGGGTGCAGAGAAGGGCCAGGAGCTGAACCCTCACACCCTGCCCCATGCCCAGCACCAGGCAGGGGTAAAGCGGCATCTGTGGGGACAGGAGCCACCGTGGCATTGGCTGGGCCCCTCCACACCAGTGCACAAGGAGCTGCACAAACTCTCTCCTGTAAGAAACCAAAGTGCTTAAAATATAACTGGCCAACAAACCCCTCCCTTGTCCGGCTGCGTGGTACCAAGCGGCCTCTCCACGCCCGGACACTGCAATTACCTAAAAATAAATGGACCACAAACCTCAAGAGGCCAAATGGCTGAGGGGGATGAGGACAGCAGAGAACGTGCCCCAGCAGCCCCGAACCTGGCTGGAGGGACCAGCAGCCATGAGCAGCTCTCAGGCACCACCACGAAGCCCAAGCCAAAAGGTTCACATGCAACCAAAAAAACAGGTCGAAAAAAGGCTTTAATTGCTCAAAAAGCACCACCTGAGCTGATTTTTCCTGGCCCTTAGCATCACCTAGCCCATGGGAGGTGCTGGCCCACTGAGCTGCACCACCACCCCCCACATCAGCAGCCCCTCACACTGCCAAGCCCCCCAGCACTGGCAATGCCAGCATTTCCCATGGTTTTCCAAAAATTTCGCCAGCCCAACCCACCAGAGGAGAGGCTGCAGAAGGTTTTGCAGTGGCCAGAGAGGAGCAGTGTTGGAAACTTACTGTACGAAATTGGCTGCTCGGCTCCAGCTCCTTGTCCCTACTGGTGGGAAAGTCTATAAATCTCTAATAAAGAAAAAGAAAAAAATCCCCTCCCATTTTATTCCTTCTCTCTCCCCCCTTCCAAAGGATTGCGAAACTGAGAGGGCAGCCAGGGCTTGGATTCGCAGCATTTCTGAGTTCCTACAGAGTCTGGGCTCCCTGCCACCAGCAACAGCGGCTCTGGGGGTGTGGAAAAAGGGAGGAAAAAAAAAATAAAAAGAAGAAGAGGAGTAAAAAATTATATTTTAAAAAGTCCTGTTTATTTTGGGGGATGAGAGAGAAAGCTTGCACTGCACAAAGCGGGGTGGAGGGGGAGCAAGGCTCTGGCACTCCTGCACGCACCACACGTTGGGGAACCCAAAGGGTTTGGTTCAAACACCTCAATATTGGGTGGGAATCCTGAGCTTGCAGAGGATGCTCTTTCCCAGAGTGTACATGAGCAATAAGCAGGCTCATATAAAGGGAGGCAGCACCCCCAGAGCAGCTGGACCCCCTTGAGGGCACCCATGGGTGCCAGTGGCAGCTCTGCCCTGCCCTGCCCTGACGCGGCCCTGGTGCTGTAAGAGGAATTACTGAAGACAGGCTGGAAGAAAAGCCTGCTCCAGCCATGACCCAGATTCCCCTCCAGCCTGATCCCTCACTGAAGTCATAATCCTTGGAGGGCTTCTGGTCTTTTTTTTTTTTTTTTTTTTTTTAAATACATCCCTGAGCGTTGCCATGGTGACGAGGGGGATGCTATAATTTCAGCATTATAGACTTCAGCGCGAGAACAGGAGGGAGAAGGTGGTGGAAATATGGATGAGTTGCACTGGTAATGCATTTTTAGGGAAAAAAAGAATTAAAAAAAAAAAAAAGAAAAGAAGCAAGGCAGCACCTTTGCTTGGGCAGCAGAGGCTGGAGGAGCAGTGCCATGTCACAGCTGAAGGGATGCAGGGGATCATGGAATCATGGAAGGGTTTGGGTGGGAAAGGGCCATAAAGGTGTTCTCATTCCAGCCCCTGCCATGGTCAGGGACACGTTCCACTAGACCAGGTTGCTCCAAGCTTTGTCTAACCTGGCCATGGGGCAACCTAGACAACCTCTGCCAGGGCCTTAGCACCCTCAGAGGGAGGAACTTCTTCCCCATACCCCACCTAACCCTGCCTTCTGTCAGTGTGAAGCCTTCCCCCCTTGTCCTGTCACTCCAAGCCCTTGTCCCAAGTCATCTCCAGCTCTCTTGGAGCCCTTTAGGCACTGGAAAAGGCTCTAAAGTTTACCTGGAGCCTTCTCTTCCCTGGAATGGGGACCTGCTCCTGTGCCTCAGCCCCACTTTGGGGCATTGCTGGCACAGCAGCTTCCCTGGGCATGGGCACTCCAGACCCTGCAGAGCTTTGGTGGATGCAGCTGCCACTCTGCCAGGACACAGCAACAAGTCCTAAATCCCCCAGAAAACCTTGTGGAACCCAAGGTTCCCCTGAGCAGGATCACCCTGTTTTGGGGTGGCCTTAGCACAGCCCTCCACAGCTCAGCATGCAGCCAATGCCAAAACTTTGCAAAGAAGCAGCTCCAGAAGAGCTGCCCTCTCTTTTTACCTCTATTTCCTACCACCTTTCCTTGCCACCTGGAGGTCCCCAAGGTGAGCAGCATGTGGGAGACCCTGTGCTCCTGCCCAGCTCTCTGTTGGAATAAAACCCAACACTGCCCATGCTTTTACAAGGATATGAGATAGCTCTGGGCGTTCTTAAGGTCACACCACCTTGGTTCAGCCCTGGGGCTGATGTCTGTGAGTTTTCAGGCTGCTAGGTGATCTATGACCCCATAGGAGGGAACAATCAGGAACCCAATGGCTTCAGCCCCCTCAGACCCCAGGGAGTTCAAGCTCTCCTGTGACACAGAAATAGCAAAACTGTACGAACAGAAGCCCAACCAGCTTTAGCCACGTTTCCACCCCACTGCCAGGCACTGAACCAGCACCTGCTGTGACGAAAAATTTCCGAAAGACGCACAAATAAAAATAAAACCATACACAAACAGCTCTGCCCAAAGGCAGCCCAACCAACCGCCCATGACCCCATCACAAGAGAGACGGGCTGCCAGGGACCCACGGGGTCCCAAAGGAAGCCACGCTGCCCCTGGGGATGCCAGCTCCACACCACGCACAAGGGGAGGTGAGAAAACGCTCTGGGGTGGTGCATGGCACTTGGCACCGCATCCTCTGGTCGTGCTGCCTGCACCCTTCAGCCTCTCTGAGGGGTGGGACAGAGATCCTGACCACAAACGCCAGGTGGTCAGGGACACTGAGATATCACTGTGCCTGGGCACAGCTCAGCGAGGATCCTCGCTGGGACAAAAGGGTCTCCTGAGCTCCAAAAGCTTGAATAAAACCACAGCACAGCACTGCAAAAGTGGGAAGTCCAGTGCAGGATGGCAGCAGGTGCCAAGGACCCCCCAGCAGGACTCAAGGTGTTTGTTCCTCGCTGCAAAAAATCTTGTATAACCTCGGTGGAAAAAATATTGTGACTGTTTTGTTTCCGTGCCTGAAGGGGAGCCAAACACCCAAACTACCACCTTCAGCATCTGACCTGTCAGGCCTTGGGCCATCAGGGCGCTTTCAGCAGTGCCCCGAGCTCCAAATTTAGCCTCCAAGGTATTTATCTCTGAGAAGCTAAAACCAAAGCTCCATTTGCATAACAAAAAGACCCCGATGCTCGCTGCAAGTGCTGCCGGCAGGGCAGAGGACATGCAAAGCAGCCTCTCTCTCCAAGCAAAGGCTCTGAAGGTCACCCAGGCAGATGCTGAGCTCACCTCAGCGGCTGGTCCTCTCCACTGGAAAGGACAAGGCAAGAACATCTTCCCCTAAGGGAAACCTCTTCCCAACTTTCCCACCTCGTCCAGTTGGAGCAGCTCTCTCCAGCACAAAGGCAGGTGTGAAATCCTGCTTGATAAAGCACACACTCTCATCTGGCCCTAAAGCTGAAAGACCTCAGGGCAACCACCAGGACTTTTCCAAACTCTCTCCATCTGTGCTGAGAGCTGGGTTTACCATTTTCCTCTCCTGAGTGCCCGTGGCTGGCACAAGGAGAGGCAGCTTTGTCCCCTCCAAAGCAGTGCCCATGGGGAAGCAGGAGGAACCCAACCCTTGGCCTTTCCCCAGCAGCTCCCACGACCTCTGGAGCCCCCAGGAGCCCCCAGGATCTCACCCCATGAGACCCCCACCCCTCCCACGGGAGCAGGCACAGCAGCTCCGTGCTCAGCTGTCAGACACCAGGTCAGCACCCGCTGCCACGCCGTGCCCGCGTGCCCGCAGCTCAACCCAGCACGTGTCCCTTTGTTTTGGGACAAAGTCCCTCCAGGAACTGGCACCACCCGACCATCTCCTCCTTATCTCACACCGACTGAATCTCCTCCTGCCCTGCCATCCTCACAGCCCGCTCCAATCTCATCTGTGCCAAACCCCAGGGCGCTGCACCGAACCCAATAAAGCATTGCTGCGCCCCAGGCCGCCCCAAGAGCCAGATGTTCACCTCTCCCCCCGCAAGGAAATGCCAGCTCTGGGGGAGAGGATTGATGGAGGAGCAAGAAGCAGCCACCAGCTGCCGCGGGAAGAGGCCTTGGCTGCCTTTCACCACCAGCATCTTGCTCCAACCATTTGTTCTGCTTCTATTTTCGAAAGCGCCGGGGCTCGGCGCTCGGCAGATCCCAGCCTCCCTCCCAGCCTCCCCACCGCCGAGCGAGGCGACAGATTTCTGCAAAGAGGCAGCGCAGGCTCCACTCCCCATCTTGGCAGCATCCAAGCAGGACTTGGGGGATATTTTTGAGCGAGCGAGCCGAGAGGTGCGAGTTTTCCCGGCGGCTCGTTGCCGGCGCGTGGGAAGGAACGGCCGTGGAGTCAGGGAAGGTTGAGGATGGATCCGTGATGGATCCCTGTGCTTCAAAGCCTGGAGATGGGGAGTCAAATCCTCCTCAGCAGTGCCAAGCCACACATGTCCAGTGGTATGTGGAGCTCTCTGGGAAAGCACCACCCAAGGGGTGAGGTTGGAGATAAGGCCTGAATTTGGCTGCATCCCAACCCCCCGAGCCCTTCCCAGAGCCCTCACAGAGGAGATCTGTCCATGTGATCCCAAGTGCTGCTCCTCACTGGAATACTCCATGAAAAACTGCCCCACATCCAGGTAAAACCTGCCTTCACCTAACTCTTATACATCCAGTTACTGAAATAAATTTGCTGCTACCACAGGGCAGAGACATGTCTCCAGGAAACGTGGTTTACCCCCTGGGATAAACCCAAGGGTTGGAATGAGATGATTTTTAAGTCCCTTCCCACCTCAACCATTCCATGAGTCTGTGATAACTGTGCCTAGAGGCACCTCCTCACCTCCATGACCTCCCCAGTGGTGGCAGCACCAGAGACACTTGGTGACACACAAACACTTTGCTTTTCCCCCATGGTTCTTCCAGCAAGTTCTGAACCACTCCAAGCACCACATATCAGTCTCTGTGTCCAACACAGCCAAAGCCAGAGCTTCTGCAGGAATTCCCAGCAGCAGGAAGGTGCTTGTGGCACAACCAGGCTGCAGCAACACCAGGATTTTCACAAACTGAGGGATTTTCAGCCACCCATCATCGAGCCGAGCAGCTCCAGGTGTCCACCCACCCAGAGGAGGTGACACGGGTGCCACAGGACACTGCACCCCAGGGATGGACACCATTCCCAGCCACTGGAATTTGGACAAAGTGGCTGCTCCTCCCAGGGCTGGCAGCTCGCTCAGATGCCAGCAAGAAGCCTGGGTGGGTACCAGCTCCATGGGGACATTTATGATGATATTTAGACAAAGCACAACAGCTCAGCCCTCACCTGTAGTTACACAAACACACAGCCACTCTGCCTCTGTATTTTGGGTGAAAAACACTCATTTCTGGCTGTCCCAGAAGGTCCTTCCCCACGGATGCCACCATGGACCAAGAGCACCCATGCCTGGAGCGTGATCCCTGCCATTCCCTGCCCCAGCCCCTCATCACAGTAATTTATCTCCTGCTCCCAGCACTGAGCACAGCAGCTGCAGGGCAGGACAGTCCTGGTGACTGCCCGTGCAAAATAAAAAAAGCCTGGTCAGTCAAAATAATTTGTCCACATTCTTTATTGTAATTTTTTTCTTCCCTGCCAGTGGAAAGTCCTGCTCCGGCACCATGTCTCAAGGTTACTGCTAGGGGTGGGGGAGGATTTCAGGTTTTACAACTGAAAAATTCCAGACAGAAACCCAGAAATGTTGCCAGTCTTTTAGTGAACAGAAGTTCTTTATCCAATTAATTTATTTAACTTTTTTTTTTTTTTTACACTTGATGCAGCAGGTTTAAGCAAACTCCTGCCCCTCAGATTTTAAATTCTCACTGATGCCATGAACATTTCCAATTCTCAATTTCCTTTTTAAGGAAAACCAAACCAGTTGAATCTGACCCCACATATTTTCCCCACCTGCACGACATGGGATGTGTTCCTGGCTATGGCGCCCAGCAATTTTTCCCTGAAGCCTTCCAAAAATCGGAAAGGAAAAAATTTTAAAGAGTAAAAAGAAAAACTTCGTCTTCAAAATAAGAAGAGAAAAAAAGATGCTCTCGAAAAGGATGGAGGAAAGTCACTTTGTTCCAAAAGGCACTTCCATTTGAAAAAGAAGATGAAAACTTCCAAGCAGGGCTATTTATAACCACTGCTTATATCCATCAATAAAACTTTGCACCTGAAGCTCCACCACAGCCTCCAGAGCAGGCACCCCCAGGCCCACAGCCCCAGCACCCCTGCAGGATCCATCACACAGTATTTGCTGATAATCCCCCTAGGCAGAAGGAGGAGAGAGGAGAAGGAGAAATCCCACTAGAAATCCTAAGAAGATCCCTTGGCAGCCCTGGGGTGGGCTCGGGTCAAGGACCTGGCCCCACAGGCAGGTATCGCTTCCCAAATCTCATTGCTACTTTTTGGGGATGGAAAAAAAAGGTAAAAAAAAAAAATAAATTGGGAGCCATGGATTTGTCCTGCCTCCTTCCAAAAAAACAAAAAAAGGCTGATGCAACAGCAGTGCTGCAGTGGGAGGTCACCCTTCCCCACAGCCCCAAGCACCCAGCCAGGGGGGCTGCAGGGCTGGAAGCGGTTTGGGGTTTGTGCCGGACGCTTGCAGCAAGCTGTTTGAAGCTCTGGAAAGAGAAACCATTCCTCCTCCTCCTCCTCTTCCTCCCTGGCCAGAAATAGGTCATTTAATTACCCCCTTTCCATGCCCAGGCACCACTGACTCAGGACAGGAGGTGGGAGAGCTTCCACCCCGTGCCAGCAGCAGCCCAAAGCCACCGTGCTGGGCTCTGACCTTGAGCCGTGGTGCCAGCAGCACTGGGCTGACAGGGCACAGCCAGCACAGATGGCTCAGCTCCCCACCTCTGCATTCCAGCTCCTGCTGGTCACTCACAGCCAGGAGGGTCAGCCTGGGGTGCTGCTCCACACACAGCCCCAGCAGGGCCATTGCTGCCTCCGGGAAAACCAAGGGCTGACGGCAATCTGGGAAATCCTACATGTCCTGGTCAGCCCCTGGCTGCTTTGGGATGGGTGGGAAGGTCTGGTGCCTTCTCACACTGGTCTGGGACAAGGACAGCAAAGGCACAAGGGCGAGAGGCCACCGTGGTCTTGGTGGATCTGACCCAGCATCACTGGTGGCACGGCCACCACGGTGGCTCCTGGGTGGTGGCACATCCCAGCACAGGCACCATCCTGCCCTTCCAGCTCGTCCTCACCGTGCACCAGGACGCTGTGGCAGCACAAGAGCAGCACCACACGCCTGCTCTGCTGGGGAATGGAGGGGCACAGAGATATCTGAAGTCCCACTGGGCAAGATGGCATTATCCAGCACTGGGAACAGGCCCCAGCAGCTGCTCCAGCATTCCAGCATTCCAGCAGTCAGCCACAACAGGACATGTCACCACGAGCAGAGTGGTGACACAGATCCCCACCACTACTGCATGCAGCTCATGTCATTGCCCCCTTTTCTATAGGGGAAGGTGCTCACCTAGAGCTAAGAAGCAGCCTGGGAATTGTGGAGCAGCTGCTGTGTCCCTCCAGCCTTGTTGTGACCCACACAAAAACAGGCCAAGTTTCCCCAAAAAATATTCCCATGCAGCCCAGAGACCCAAGTCCCCCATCTTCTGCACCCTCATTTAAGAGAAAGCAAACCTAGACCTCACCCCCCCAAAATAAATCACTCCAAACTGGAGTATTTATCAATCCTTTGCTCTCCACATGAGCACTTTTTTAGGATTTTTTAAAGGATGAGGGCTCTTGTCTGTTTTGCAAGCAGTGGGCAGCTACAGCAGGGAGACACCAAGAGTGAGGGGGAAAGGAAAAATTAAAGAAGAACCACAAGCAAAGCAAAGTGGAGTGCAAGATGCAAAGCGACAGATCCGGGGAGGCAGAGCTGCTGGCAGGCAGACGGCGAGATCCATCTTGAAAGCAAAAGCAAACTGCTGCTCACACAGGCAGAGGGAAAAACCTAGAGGTCTTCAGCACCGCCTGAGCTCTGATCAAACAAAGTGATTAACAAATCTCAGCTTTTTATTGAAAGCTTCTATCTAATTAGAGGAAAAAAAGGAAAGGAAAAAAACAAAATTAAAGCCCTGAGAGTCACAGTGAGTGGTGAAGTCCCAGACAGCGCTGGGAGGTGAGGAGGTGATGCACCCCACAGTCCTGCTGCTGGCACAAGGAGAGGGCAAGCACAGCCAAGGGCACCCAGTGCCACACGTTGCCGTGCCTCCCCAGCCTTCCTCCTCCTCCTCCCCTTCCTCCTCCTCACTCACTCACTGCTCACCACGGCGGGCTCAGCAGCAGAGCTGAACCTTCCCGGGAGCAGCACTGTCATCTACAATAGAGTCACCTCTGAACCCGGCACGGCTCAGCCGCCAGGAACTGCCAAAATAGCGATAAAAATAAAGAAAGAGCCCCTGGCCTGAGGAGTTCACCCTCGGAACAGATGGGACGGCGGCGGGGTGAGGCAGGGGGATATTTTTAGCTCTGCTTGCAGATGGGGAAGTCCGGGACAGCACCGACACGGCCGCCCCACCGCCGCCTGTGCAGCTCACCGTGCCTTGGGTCACCTCCATGTGCGCTCCCGGGTATTAACAGGATTTAATGGGATGCTGCCTGCTCACTTCCTGAGCCTCAGGCACCACCTTCCAGGCCAGCTCACACCATCACAGCTCCACACGGCATCTCAGCACCACTGCTGGGGCACCCAGTGGGGCACTGGTGGTCCAGGGGAGCAGCAACCCACCCACACCCTGCTGCCTCTTTCCCCTTCACTCCCAAAAAGGCCACATCCCTGCAATCCATCACAGAGGAGATGACACGCAGCACCCCATGGCAGGTTCCTCCCAGCACGGTCCAGGCGATGCCAACCTGACCCTGGTTTCCAAGCATTCTGGCTTGGAAAATAAAGAGGGAAAAGCAATTTCTGCCCCTCACCACAGACTCTTTTTTAGGTTCAAACGACTCGCCCAGGGTGTTAGACGCAGAGCCCTCCTCACCTAGCTGAAGCCCTCCTGCTCCTTCGGGATACGCCAAGCAGCATCTCCCCCTGTCCTCACACCCATCCTTCCCTGGTGAGCCAGGGCCTGCACCAGCAGTGTCACCTCCCTGCCAAGCAGCTCCCAGCACACACAGCACACGGCAGCTGGGTCCCACTCCCGTACTTTTCGTCCCACACTTTCGGCTTTGTTCTCCCTCTCACAAAGCCGCCGTGAGGCTGCCCTGGCAGCACGAAGGGACCTTGAAGTGGATGCAGTTTATGACCATATTTAGGCTCCTTTATGTTGCCAGAGTCACAGTAAAGGGCTGCAGCATTAAATGAGACTCAGACCCCACTTGTTTCACTTGGCAGCCTGGGAAAAATCCACCCCGGGTGACTCCAGTACCGTCCATGCCTCCGCCCTGCCCGCTCGGGGACAGCACAAAATAGCAACAGCCCTTTCCAGCTCTGCAGTTGCACTTCCCAAGAGGAGCCAGCAGCCCCATACCAGTGAGGAGGGGGGAACTAAACACATCAACCACCTCCCCCGTTCCGAGAACACCACCAAAGCGTGGGGAAGCAAAGGGACGTGCCCAAGGTCACCTATTGCCAAAGAGTGCCAGGAGCCCCCCAGCAGGACTGAGCACTCACAGGGACGTGACCACTCAGCACGAGGAGCCCCGTGAGCCGGTTTGTACTGGGGGAGAGCCTGGGCAGGAGTGGAAGCCCCCGAGCCACCTGACACGGGAGCTGATGTCCCTTCAACAGGAGCTCGTTAAATCCCTGCTGTGGCAGAGGCACCGGCGAAACCCGAGCAGCGGCCCCCGCTGCTGCTGCGGGGACACGGGCCACCTGCTCGGAGCCAGCACAAGTGCAGATGCCTCAGCTCGACAACTGCAGGGGCTGAAGGGCAAGGTGGGAGTGGAAAGGAGGATCCGTGAGGCCCATCCACAGGTCTGTGACCTTCAGGAGCCCATTCCAGTGATCCTGAGCACAGGGCGAGCAGCTTGCTTTGGAGCTCCAAAGAGACAGGGGCAGCTCAGTGCTCCCACGCCAGGGCCACCTGCACTCAATCAGCTCAGGGAAGGAAAGAACATAATGAGAATAATCCTTACCTACACCCAAAACCTGCACCCCTGGCCTGATGAGCGTCCCTGTCGCACTGAGGTCGGCAGAGCCCCTTCCCCATCAGCAGCAGGACTTCAGGCTGGGACAGAGGTTTGAGAACACCCACCTTGGCAAAGCAATACCAGCCCAAAAACCATTCACAGCCACGCACTGCGGGAGAAGGGGCTTTGGAGGGACAGGATCAGGCCTTCCCGGGGTGGGGGCAGGCAGAGGCGCTGAGCTGAAGTGCCAGGGGAATTTGCAGCAGCACAGGTGTCCCTGTCCCTGCCCAGACCCCTGCCCATAGCAAGGGGGAGTCACAACCCAAAACCGCGTGGCAGCTCCGACACTTGTGGAGGATTAGGAGGGGACAGCCCAGCTGGTGGCCGTGCCGAGCTGGGGGTACCATGGGGTACCACGGCGCAGGGGTAAGAGCCGCATGTGTGGCACAGCTGATCATGCTGCTCTTGTGCGTGAGGAGAGAAAAGGCAAATAAATAAAAGAATAAAAACCAACGACAAAGCCGAAGGGGTTTGGGAGCCGCAGGGAAGGGATAAGCTGCGGTCGCACGGGCGTCACAGATGCCGAAGAGCCGCAGATGCCGGGCGCCCTGTCAGCGCATCCCCGCTCAGCACCGCCGGTCCCTCCGGCCAGGGAAGCGCTCGGCACCGCGGGGAGGCCGCGGCAGCAGCAGGGACGCGGTTCGGCCCCACACGACACCGTGCTCCGGCCGCTGAGGGATGGAGCCGAGGCGCTGAGCCCCCCCCGGACAAACAATCCCAGCTGTCGGCTCCGGAGCCGGCGCACGGCCAAGGCATGGACGCTCCAGGACTCGATTTACCCAAAATCTGCTCTTGCCAATCAAATCGCAGCCCCCAGCGGCACCCGGAGCCGAGCCGGCGGGTCCCCCCGCAGCCCCCATGTCATCACCCCATGCCCACCCATGGAGGGCACCCCCCAAGCCCGAAATCCGCCGGGCCCTGCTTCTCCCTGCGTCCCGCCAGGCCGCAGCGGGTCCCGCTCGGGGTGGGCGCAGTGTCGCGGGTGGGTTCGTGCTCTGTCACCACGGGGGTCCCACGGCGACATTGCCCAGCGCCCCGCAGCAGGGTGGGCACCCCCAGCGCTGCCCCCACCGCACCGGCAGCACCCAGCGGGACCATCCCCGTGTGCCGCACCCGGCACCCGCATCCCCTCGGCGTCCCGCATCCCCTCGGTGTCCCGCACCCCCTCCGTGTCCCGCGTCCCTCCGCGTCCCGCGCCGCCCTCACCTGTCCCCGCAGCGCCCAGGCCGAGCCGCCACCTCTTCCCCTTCCTCCCGCTCCCTCCTTCACCTCTGCACCATTTTGGTGACGGTTTGTTTTGAAGCCGAGGGGGGAGGAGGAGGGAGGAGGGGGGCGCGGGGGAAGGATGTGCCGCTGCCGCCGCCGCCGCCGCCGCCGCTGCTCCCGCCCCCGCCCATCCCCGCGCCTCGGGGCGGCTCCGTGCGGCTCCGGGGGTCGGGGGGGGGGGGGGGGGGCCCCCGGCGCCCCGCCCCCCCCCCCCAACACCCCCGGGCAAAGCGGGGCGCCCCGCCCCCCCAAGGCCCCCCGGGGC
>JAXCLO010000101.1:5186845-5197287 GCA_035583995.1 Arremon aurantiirostris | reverse complement strand
ATTTAGAAGGAGGAGAAGGGAAAAAAAAAAAAAAAGCCGACGGCGAAGAAGCGCGAGAGCGGGAGGGACCCACCTGAGCGGGGCGCGGACCGGCCGCTGCCGGGGCTGCGGCGGAGCCGGCGGGGAGCGACCATGGCCGGGCCCGGCCCAGCGTCAGGGGCGGCGGCGGCGGCGCGGGCGGCCAATGGCCGCGGCGGGGGGGAGCGAGCGGGGCCGGGGGGGACGGGGTGGGACCGGGGCCAAGGGGGGCTGAGCCGGGCACGGGGAGCCGAGGCCTAGCGGGGCCGGGCCGGGCCGAGCCAGGCCCGACGGTGCCGTGAGCCAGGCACGGGGAATGGCAGCCGGCGGCGGGGTGTGTGGGCCCGGAGCTCCCCTCGGCCGCCCTCAGGGCCTGGCCGGGTCCCACTCGTGTTCCCCGAGCTGGGCAGGAGTGTCCGGCCGAGCCCCGCGGCCACACTGACTGCCCCGGGGTGATGAGGGCATGATGGGCTCTGCCCGGCTCCCATGGGGGATCGGACTCAGGACAGGGGTCAGTGGGGTCCAGGTGTCCCTAAAGCTACACAGGAGCCATCAGCTGCCCCTGAAGGTGCCAGCTGTGCTGCCAGCATGCTGGATACAACACCGGGGGTGATGGGGGCACGGTGGGCTCTGCCCCAGCTTCCCTCGAGGACTGGGCTCAGGACAGCGGGTCAGTGCGGTCCAGGTGTCCCTAAAGCCACACAGGTGCCATCAGCTGCCCCTGAAGGTGCCAGCTGTGCTGCCAGCATGCTGGATAGAGCACTCAGACACAGTGGAAGGTCCCAGTTGTGTGTCGGGCACGGAGCCCTTGTGGGTACGATGATGTCTGGTATGCCCGGACACAGCCCAGAGCTGCTCCTGCCTCTGCTATCCTCACTGCACTGGGCTTCTCCAAACCCTCACCTGGCCCTTCCCGCAGTGCCAGACCCTCAGCCGAGCACATGGCACCGGCACTGGGCTCCTTGTGCCCCTCGGCAGCCCCAAGCCAGGGCTCTACATCCCCAGCTCCTAAAGTAGCTGCAAGCCAGATAAACTGCTCTGTCCTACCCGCAAGAAACCCAACAGGTCAAACAGAGTCTCCCCCTCTCTGCCAGGACAGTTTGGGGCTGTGAATTTGGGCAGGAATCTGGTTTTTAGGGGGTTGGGTAACTAGTTCTGTTCCTGTCTCGCCACCATGTCCAGTGCTGCTTATCCACAGCCTCAGAGCAGGGTCCCTGGTGGGCACAAGCATCCTTGTGGCTGGGGGGATGCAAACCACCCAGCTACACCCCAGGTCTGCACTGGTGGGAGCTGGTGATCCGCTGGATGAGCTCTCCCACCGCTGGGAATGCTGGAGCAGTGCCATATGGCAGGGCTGGGGGTCAGCATGGGGCACAAGCTGTCCTTTCCCAGGCATGGCGGGCTGGGCAGGCTCCCACGTGCCACACAAAGCAGTAAAAATAAAAATCAGGCTTTTGTGGGACTGCTTCTGGCAGAAAAAACACTGGTGCCAGGGGTCAGAGCCTCCCACAGCAGATGTTTCATGGGTTCCCCTCACTGGCAGAACACAGCCCACCTTCTATACTGGTGACACGGAGGCAGCACGAGTCTGGTGCAGCTCCAGTGCTCCGTGAAAACACTGAGCGATGGCTCTGTCAGGTACAAAGCCACTGTCCCAGCTCAAGGGGGCAGTGACAGGGATGTGCCAGCCCTGCTGGGTCACATTGAGCTGGAGCACTGAGAATATGAGTGCTCCCAGTGTCACAGGGGAGCTGCCAGGCATGGGGACAGAGTCATTGTGTTTTCACCCAGATGATGCCCACAGCCATTAATGCAGCAGCACGTGGTCCCCGTGCACTGGGCACTGCACAAGCCCAGAACACCCCATTTCCTCCCCAAAGCCTGGGGTGAGCTGGGATGGGCTGGGCTGTGCTCCCATCACAGCTGTTGGTCAGGGCCGGCTCTGCCCTGAGCCCCATCCCAGGCCAGGAGGGCAGGGAGAAGCTCCCCCATGCCAGTGACTCAGCTGAGGGGGGTGTTTTGCAACAACACGCTGGGTGTGGGAGGCTCCTGGTGTGTGGAAAGTAGGTGGCAAATTATCCAAATGATCCGAGGTGTGTGCTGAGCTCAGGGCCTGGTGCGCACGGAGTAGCATTGGGGTGATGGACCCACACCCCAAACTGGGGCAGGGGGTCCCACTCCAGGGCTTTCAGTGCGTGCTGGTGACTCTGGGATCAGCTTCCCCTGGATCTGGTGCCTTCCTCACGCTGATCTGGGACAAGGACAGCAAAGGCACAAGGGTGAGAGGCCACCGTGGTCTCAAGAGAGAGGCCGGATCTGACCCAGCATCACTGGTGGCACGGCCACCCCTCTGACTCAGTGACACAGTTTCCTGCTGGCTCCTTCCCCCATCCCAATATGTATTTCTAGTGGACTTTTCAATGTGTTTGGCTTTTTGGGGCTGTTTGTTGTCAGTTAGTTATTTTATTATATTTATTGTTAGAAATAAGGCTATTTTTAGGACGCTGTTGGTTTAGATAGAGATGGGATTAGTCATCTCACCAAGAGCTGTTTGCAGTCTCTCCTCAAGGATTCTCTGGGGTTTGTTTTCCAATCAACTGAGATCATGTATCCAAAGATATAAAAAAATAAAAATAGTCAGAATAACATGCAGCAGCCGCGCTCTGGTGCCTCTCCGTGAGTTACAGGATGAAAACGAGGGAAGGATCCAACCCAGGATATTTATGAGACAAAGACGAGAACATTACTATGAACCTCAAAGTATTTTGGAAAGTCAGTTTGAGCTGCTTTTTTTTTCTCTTTTTTTTCTTTTTTTTTTTTTGTCTCTTGGGAACCAAATGCTGAGTAACTCCCTTCCCACACCAGGCTGCTGCTTTGTACAGCTGGTGCGCAGCCTCTTGACAGTGGAAACTGCTTTCCCTTGCCCTGTGCCAGCAGGAAGGAGGCAGGACTCCTGGGTCCTCCAAGATATGCAGCCACCTACACCCTCAGCCTATTAAAACAAAAACAAACAAAAAAAGAATGCACCCAAAAACCTAAAGTGGGAAAGATATTTGTTCCTCTCCTGCACAGAGCTCAGAGAGGGGAGTGGGGTGAGGGGCTGGGGGCAAAGCCAAGAGGCCCAGAGCAGAGTCTTGTGCTGCAGAGCAGCATCTGAAGCCTCTTTGCCACGACTTTTTGTCTCTCTCTGAGTGTTCCTCCCTCTGAACCAAGTGGGAGCAGAGTTCCATGCGAGTTTTGGGGAGACCAGTGTAGCTCTTAAAGATTGGGGTTGAACGCAGGGAGGAATCACGGCTTGTGCCTCATCTCATCCCTCCCTGCAGTGGAAGTGCTGCTCCAGCTTGTCCCTGGCAGTGCCAGGGCCATGGGTATGCAGAGCTGGAAGCTCTGTAAGAGCTTTGAAGGCTCTGGAAGAGGGAGGGGGATGAGGTCCTGCCTTGCCACATCGGCTGGACCCTGGCCCGGGATGGGGGTGATGCCCTTGGGGTGATGCCCCCACAGCCCATCTCGGGATGGGGAGAGGAGCAGAGCCGGGCACGGAGGGACACTCATGGGGTCATTCCCAGCTCCCAGACCCAGGGACAGCTCGCTGACCACCAGGGTCTCTGCCACCCCCGTTCCTTGGGCACCCATGACCGGGGTCATTCCCAGCTCCCCACCCCGAGCCGAGGGACATTCCTGGTGACCAACAGGGTCCCTGCCACCCCCATTCCTTGGCCACCCATGACCGGGGTCATTCCCAGCTCCCAAACCCAGGGACAGCTTGGTGACCACCAGGGTCTCTGCCACCCCCGTTCCTGCCCCACCCATGATCAGGGTCATTCCCAGCTCCCCACTTCGAGCTCAGGGACAGTCCCGGTGACCACCAGGGTCCCTGCCACCCCCATTCTTGGGGCACCCATGACTGGGGTCATTCCCAGCTCCCAAACCCAGGGACATCCCCAGTGACCACCAGGGTCTCTGCCATCCCCGTTCCTTGGGCACCCATGACCGGGGTCATTCCCAGCTCCCCACCCCGAGCCGAGGGACATTCCTGGTGACCACCAGGGTCTCTGCCTCCCCCATTCCTTGGCCACCCATGACTGGGGTCATTCCCAGCTCCCTAACGATAGCCCCAGTGACCACCAGTGTCTCTGCCACCCCTGTTCCTGGCCCACCCATGATCGGGGTCATTCCCAGCTCCCAAACCCAGGGACAGCTCGGTGACCACCAGGGTCCCTGCCACCCCCATTCCTTGGCCACCCATGACTGGGGTCATTCCCTGCTCCCCAGCGATAGCCCCAGTGACCACCAGGGTCTCTGCCACCCCCATTCCGGACCCACTCGTGCCCTCCTGCCTGCGCTGGGCTGGCACGCCCAGGGCACAGCCCGGCACGGTCGCTGCGTGCCCGAGCCGCGCGGGGACAAGAGTGGCACACGTGTGGTGACAATGCGGGGGGGGAGGCGGCAGCGGGCAGGGAGGAAGCGTCGCCTTCACGTGGCCCCTGGGGGGACTTGGGCAAGGCAGCAGGATTATTGCCCTGGCAGCTGGCCCTGCTCCCAGCCGTGCCGGGCACGGGGTGGGCAGGATGGCACCGAGTGCCAGCGATGCTCCGGGGCGATGCTCCGGGCTGCGTGCGGGGTCCCTCCTGCCCCGGCCGTGCACCCCCCGCCCCTGCAAGCGCTGCCTTCCTCCCTGCCCCCACCTTCCTCTCCAAGTCTAAATTCTCCCACAGCGTCCATTGACGTCCTGCCTGCGTCACCGTCTCCAGCACAACCAGACAGCACGTGGGAGAGGCAGGTTAAAGCGGCAGGGCCCTGGGAGGGCTCCAGCTGCGCGCCCCCGGCAGCGGGGCCGGCTGGGGAGGGGCTGCCCCGGGCCCCCCACCCAAACGGGACCCGCTCCCGGAGCCGCCGGGCGGCCATTCCTGGGCAAACCAGCGCGGGCTGGGGCAGGATGAGGGGTTTTGTCACCCCTCACAAGGCTTGCAGGGGTCCGTGAATATTTTGCATCCTCCCTGCCGTGCTCCAAACCCACCCCAAAAGCGAACCAGCGGCTTTGTTGGAGGGGAAGGCAGCTTGCATTGGCTCCCAATGCCAGAGCCAGGCTCGCAGTGGTTTTTTCCCCGGCTGCCGGGCCCCCAGCCAGTCCCTGTGCCTGCACATCTGGGCTTTGCCTCTGCCCGAGTTACGGTGCGGCTCCTGGGGGCTGGGGGCAGCTTTTGCACGGAGGGGAAGAGCCCCAGCTCTGCCCGGCTGCCCCGGGCCCCCCACCCAAATGGGACCCGCTCCCGGAGCCGCCGGGCGGCGATTCCTGGGCAAACCAGCGCGGGCTGGGGCAGGATGAGGGGTTTTGTCACCTCTCAATGCTTACACGGGACAGTGAATATTTTGCATCTTCCCTGCCGTGCTCCAAACCCACCCCAAATGGGGACGGGCGGCTTTGTTGGAGGGTAAGGCAGCCTGCATTGGCTCCCAAAGCTAGAGCCAGGCTCGCAGTGGTTTTCCCCCGGCTGCCGGGCCCCCAGCCAGTCCCTGTGCCTGCACATCTGGGCTTTGCCTCTGCCCAAGTTACGGTGCGGCTCCTGGGGGCTGGGGGCAGGGGAAGAGCCCCAGCTCTGCCCGGCCGTGGGGCGCAGCGAGCTGTGCAAGGGCTCAGCTGCGGGCTGCAGTGACTTTTCCAAGGGCTCAGCTACCTGCCCTGGAACCCACTCATCATTTCTGCCCCGGGACATTGCCTGGCAGCCACAGCACTGCAGGACATCCCCTTGGCAGTGTCAGGGTGGGCAGGAGAACACTGTGCCACCCCTGAGCCCAGCCCTGCTTCCTCGCTGTGTCCACGCTGCCACACGGGGGGCTATTTTTGTCCCTTCCCTTCTATTTATTGTGCTGGAGCCGTGTGTGTGGTTGGAGAAGGCTGTGCTGTTTGCTTTGTGATTGCTTCCTTCCCGCCCATAACCTTTTGCCTTAAAACGGGATTCGCCCTGATCCTGGACCCAAGGCCGGGAAGCCTGGGCATTGTGCCATGGGCGCTGGCACTGCGAGGCTCTTGGGGGACACAGATTCCTGGCTCTGACCCTGGGTTCTGATGCAAAGCTGAGAGCAAACACGATGCCCTTCAGCTCCCCACGGAGCAGCCCTGAATCTCCTCCACTCCAGCAGTGCCACCCGGGCTGTGGAATGCTCAGCTCAGACAGATGGGTGAGTGGGAGCCATCGTGGTGAGCCCTCAAACGGGAGAGGGGGGAAAATTAAAATAACTCATGTTATTTTAATAACCGGCAGAGCATCCCCGGGCCAGCAGCACACTCAGTGGGACCATCCTCATCCTCACTGCACACACTCAGGGCACTGAGCCAAGGGTGCAGTTACCAGTCCTGAGCTGGGCTGCCTTGCCTGCTGGGTTTGGAGAACACCTGATAAATTCAAGGGGGTGGGGGGGACCCCACTGCCTTGGCCTGGCCGCTGGTCAGGATTGTTTATCAACACCCCAATACACTCATCTACTACTGATGGGGATCCTTCACCCTGCTGCAGGGTGTGGGATCTGCTCACCAGGGCTGACACTGGGGGGTAACCACCAGGGCCAAACCCTGCTGGGAACTGTCCTAAAGAGAAGGACGTGGAGCTGTTGGGAATGAGAAGCTCGATGTGACCTGGCAGCCAACACAAGCAATGCTGTCCCACCTATGTGGGGCTCATCCCACAGTGTGAATAGCATCTAATGGGGAGATTCTGCTCCTCTGCTGGGCTCTGGTGAGACCCCAGCTGCAGAGCTGCCTCCAGCTCTGGGGCCCTCAGCACAGGAAGGACATGGAGCTGCTGGAGCGAGTCCAGAGGATGAGATATTAGAAGGAAATTCTTCTCTGTGGAGGTTGATGAGGCTCTGGCACAGGTTACCCAGAGAAGCTGTGGCTGTCCATCCCTGGAAGTGTTCAAGGTCAGCATGGATGGGCTTGGAGCAACCTGGGATAGTAGGAGGTGGGTGGAATGAGATGAGCTTTAAGGACCCTTCCAGATCTGTAATTCTGTGATTCTGCAGGCAGCAAACCCAGCTGGGGTCTAGCTCTGCCCAAGCTGGCAGCAGCTTTGCTGGGCTGTGTTGGACCTTCCCAGGTGGGACAGCAGCAGTTCCTGGGGCAGAGCAGGCACAGCAGAACCCCCCATCTCTCCTGTGGGGGTTTATCAGCTAGGTAAGTGGGGGCTTAAGCCCTGCACAATGCTTATCAGCTAATGGAGACTTTGGAGCAATTCTAAATTCACTTGATCTCTCCTTTTCTTCCCAGCATAAAACTGCAGCCCGGTTCTGGTGCAGGCAGCCAGCGGGTAGAGCTCCAGAAGCTCCCCAAGCAAGTGTATCTCCTCTGTGTGTAGGAGTAGCTGCTGACTGGGAGAAGCAGCACAATTTCCAAGAACTCCCAAAAGTTACAAGCCTTCACATCTTGCTGAATCAGTGCGAGATCCAGAGCAGCTCCACGCTCAGCAGCTCAGAGAGAGCAAAGCTCCGGGTTTCTGCAGCCACAACCTCGGTGCTGAACACGAGTATCTCATCCCCTCCTCCTCCACATGCTCTCTGTGATTCCTGCACGCACACCTGGCCCTAATGAAAGGGCTCGGTGCCTCCCCATTGCCCAGCCAGTTAAACCTGCACAAACTGAGCCCATCGCACACAAAAAGCCTCTCCTGGGTGAGTTCTTATCGCCCATGAGTCAGGGCAGCCTCTGTGGCTGCTGTGGGTCCGACCCCTCCTTGGCACGGATGGGACCTGCCCGGGGCTGTGCACAGCACAGGGAGCCTGGATCCCTGCTGGCCCTGGAACTGTGCACAGGGAAGGGAAGGGAGCCTGGATCCCCCCTGGCTGGATCCCTCCTGGCTGGATCTCCTGGCTGGATCCCCCCTAGCTGGATTCCTCCTGGGTGGATCTCCTGGCTGGAAGCTCCTGGCCCCAGGGCTCTGCACAGGGAAGGGAAGGGAGGTTGGATCCCTCCTGGCTGGATCTCCTGGCTGGATCCCCCCCGGCTGAATCCCTCCTGGCCCCAGGGCTCTGCACAACACAGGGAAAGGAGGCTGGATCCCTCCTGGCTGGATCCTCCTGGCTGGATCCTCCTGGCCGGATCCCTCCTGTCCCTGGAGCCCTGCACAGCCCCGGGAATGGATCCTGGATCCCTCCTGAGTGGATCCCTCCTGTCCCCAGGGTTCTCCACAGCCCCGGAGTGGATCCTGGATCTCCCCCCTGTCCCCAGGGCCCTGCTGAGCCCCGGGAAGGGATCCTGGATCTCCCCCCTGCCCCTGGAGCCCTGCACAGCCCCGGAATGGATCCTGGCCCCCTCTGGGCACCGTGACCCCGCTGAGGCTGCGGCCAGCCTGCCCTCGCTGCTGCTCACTTGATCCCGTCTCCTCCCCGCCTAATCCGGCTCCCCTCCCGCTATCCTCTGCTCCACTTTAATGCCAGAGCTGGCCGGCAGCCACTCGGCTCCGAGGACGAGGACGCCTTTTTTCCTGGTTATGCAACGCACGGCTGAGCTGTTTGCCTTTCTCCGGGAGGAGTTTGGGAGGCTGGGCTGGCTCCCCTGTCCGGCAATGGGCAGGGCCTGGGATGCCCAAATGGGGATGGAGAAGCTGCAGGCTGGTCCCCCTCTGTCTGCCCCAGGGGCTGTTTTCTGTCCCTAATGCATTCCCCTTCTCCTTTTCCCAGATATCCTCCAAGGTTCGGCCCTGCTGCCTTTCCACATGGCCTCTCCATGCTGCAGGAAGAGCTTTCTTCAAGCTCACAGTGTGCCTGGCACAGCATCCCAGTGAATCCTGCCACAGATCCCAGTGAATCCTGACACAGATCCCAGTGATCTCTGCCACAGCATCCTTGTAAACCCTTCCACAGACCCCAGTGAATCCTGACACAGATCCCAGTGAGCCCTGCCATAGATCCCAGTGAATCCTGCCACAGATCCCAGTGAATCCTGCATCCCAGTGACCCCTGCCACAGATCCCAGCATCCTAACTAACCCTGCCATGGCATCCTGGCTGTCCCTGGCACAGCATCCTGGCTATCCGTGGCACAGCATCCTGGCTACCCCTGGCACAGCATCCTGGCTGTCCCTGGCACACCATCCTGGCTAATTCTGCCATCCCAGTTGGCCCCTGCCAGCTCCCAGCTGGGATCATCACCCCCCCTCAGTGTGGCAGTGCCAAGTCACAGTGTGGCAGTGCCATTTCACCCCCCTCAGTGTGGCAGTGCCATTTCACCCCCCTCCGTGTGGCAGTGCCATTTCATGGTGTGGCAGTGCCATTTCAGTGTGGCAGTGCCATTTCAGTGTGGCAGTGCCACTTCACAGTGTGGCAGTGCCATTTCACCCCTCTCTCAGTGTGGCAGTGCCCTTTCAACCCCCCCCCCCCGCCGTGTGGCGGGGCCATGTCACCCTTGCAGTGCCATTTCACAGTGTGGCAGTGCCATGGCACACTGCAGTGCCACGGTGCTGCTGGCACTGAGTCTCATTTTGATTCCCCACATGACTGCGGGCACTGTGAGCCCCTCCCAGGACCACCAGGCTCAGCCCCACATTCAGCACCCCCAGTTCAGGGCCTCCCCTCACTGCCCTTCCCTGCAGCCAAGGCTCCTGCAGCCCCTTCCAAGCCAGGGCTTTATCTGCTCTGCCACAGCCCCACTTCAGTGCTGGGAGCTTTGGAGATAAGCAAGAGCTCAGGAGAGTGCAGATTTAAGGCTCCAGCTGTCACTTCCAGCAATGCTGTTCCTGGGCTGTCACTCACAGTGGCATTTGCACCACGTGCTGGGTGGGAGCAGCCCAATTTCCAAGAACCAGCTGTGCCACCAGCTTGTTTTGGGGTAGATTTAGGGTGCCCAGGGTGGGCAAGATGCTTCCAGCCATGGGTGTAGGTGCCAGGCCTTTGTTGCTGCAGCTGCTGTGCCCTTCCAAAACCCAGCATGGCATAAAAAGCTGCCAAAAAAATCTCTTCTAGGGAATGAACCATCCCCAAATTTGGCTGCTTTGGATGGAATCATCCCAACCCCTGGGGCTCCTGACATCCAGCAGCCTCCCTGCACCCCTCAGGAACCCACTGAGCCTGGGGTGGGGGGAAGTTTGGGACACTGAGGACACTTTCTTCCCTGCTCTCCCCTTCCATTCTTCTGCCACATGTAATAGATATTGGGGCTATTTTTAGGCCTTGCTTGTTTAATTATTGAGAAAGGTTTTGAAGGATCTCTTGAAGGCAAGGAAACAAGGCCCTGGAGCACTCACTGGGTTTTCCTTCCTGAAGCTCGGGGCAGAGAGCAGGGATGGAGCAGCTGCAGCTGCCCTTGGGCACAGGAACCTGAGAGTGGCTCCAGCCTGGAGGGTGGGATGCAGGGATGGATGGATGGATGGATGGATGGATGAAGGGATGAATGGGTGGAGGAAGGAGGGATGGATGGAGGGATGGATGGATGGA
>JAXCLO010000101.1:5140083-5151642 GCA_035583995.1 Arremon aurantiirostris | reverse complement strand
TGCCCCCACAGCCCCCACACATCCCACTGTCCCCTCTGCCCGCACCAGCCTCACACACCCCACTGTCCCCTCTGCCCCCACACACCCCACTGGCCCCACCACCCCCGCAGCCCCCGCAGCCCCCGCGGCCCCCTCCAGCTGCAAGAAGAGCCAGAAGAAGAAGAAGAAGGCGCCTGAGGCCACGGCAGCCGCTCAGGACGGCGGGGATGAGGCGGCAGGGCGGGTGGGTGCCATCGAGGGCCTCACACGGGCCGGACAGCGGGCGCTGGCCCTGGGCGCGGCGCGGGAGGCAGTGGGGTGCTTCAGGAAAGCCCTGCTCCTCTCCAGGGACACAGCGAGCCCCCAGCTCCACAGGGCTTGTGCCTTCAACCTGGGGGCTGCCTACGTGGAGACTGGGAAGCCCAAAAAGGGCTTTGAGTTCCTCCTCCAGTCCCAGCCCTCAGAGGCGGAGAGCGGAGACTACTCGGGGAGCCTTTATTTCAGCGTCGGGGCGGCTCACGAAGGGCTCCAGGATTTTCCAAAGGCTCTGGAGTGTTTTGAGCAAGTCTCCGGGCACGCCGGTGCTGCTCAGGCTGGCAGCCGAGCGGGGACCTGCGTGCAGATGGGCTGCTGCTACCTGGGCATGCGGGAGCCGGCGCGGGCCGCGCGGTGCTTCCTGGACGCGGCGCAGGCCTACGCGGCGGCGGAGAGCCCCGGGGCCGCGGCCGTGGCTCTGAGCCGAGCGAGCGGCTCCATGCTGCAGAGCCGGCGGTTCCGGGCCGCGGATATCGCCGGCGTCCTCGCCCGGTGCCGCTCTCTCTGCGAATCCATCCCCGACCCAGCCCTGCGAGGTAACGCCGCGCCCTCCCCTCTCAGGGCCCTGCGCGGCAGCTCCCACGCCTGCTTTTCCTCTCTGCCCCCAGGGAAACTCTACAGCGACATCGGCCTCGGCTACTCGCAGCTGCACATCTTCTCCCTGGCTGCCGAGAGCTTCGAGCGGGCGCTGGGGCTGTGCGGTGGGGAGCGGGACCGGCAGCGGGAGGCGGCGCTGCTGCAGAACCTGGGCGCGGCTCTCAACGCCCTGCGCAGCTTCGGCACCGCGCTGGGCTGGCACCGGCGAGCCGCCGCGCTGCACGGTACCGCACACACACCGGTACCGCATACCGGTACCTCACACACACCGGTGACTCACACACACCGGTACCGCACACACACCGGTACCGCACACCGGGACCTCACACACACCGGTACCTCACAACAGTACCCCGTACTGGTACCTCACACCAGTACCCCAGTACCGCACACCGGTACCTCACACCAGTACCCCACACCGGTACCCCATAGTGGTACCTCACACCAGTACCCCACACCGGTACCCCATAGTGGTACCTCACACCAGTACCTCACACCGGTACCCCACACCGCCATCCCTGCCCTTGGCTGTGCCAGACGGGCCAGCTCAGCATAAAGTTCCCATTCCAGGTGCCCTGGGGAACCGCAGGGCCCAGGGGCAGAGCTTTGGGAACCTGGCATTCGCCTGCAGCCAGCTCGGGAAGCACGGGGATGCTGCCGAGAGCTACCTGCACGCCTTGCAGGCCTTCAGGGACTCGGGTGAGGGCAGGCACATCCCGCAGCCCAGTGGGCTCAGGCTGGGTAACACTGCCTGCCGGGGATCTCAGCTGAGCAGTGCAGGGATTAACGCAGCCCTTTGCCTCCCAGGAGACTTGCAGGGACAGTGGCAAGCGTGTGAGGGGCTGGGGGCAGCGTGCTTGCACCTGGGAGACCCCCAGAAAGCCATCAGGCACTATCAGGAGGCCCTAGTTTTGCTTTCCCGCTGTCAGGTAAGGCATGATGGGGCACTGGCCTCAGCCCAGGGGCACACACACTTAGCCCATCACACATATGGGTTCTCTCCATCACAGGACAGCCCCAGAGCTGCCCACAAACGGGTGGTGCACAAGCTCACAGATGCCATCCAGCACCGACTCCACCTCAGTAACCTCTCCTACCCCAGCCCAGGCCTGGTGAGCATCACCCAGGGCATGGCACACTCTGGAGGGCTTGGAAGTGGGACCCCAGTAGGGCTTTGCTGGGCACATTAACACATGTTCATCCCATCAGGAGCCCAGCCAGCTGCGGTTTTGCTCCACACTGCCCCATGCCAGCAGGACACAGCTCCAGGGGAGCAAGGTGTGAGTAGCAAAGCTGCCATCCTTTCTCTCTCCTTCCTCTGGAATGAGTTTCCAGATCAACCAGGAGACAAGGCTTCCTTCACTGCATGTCCTTCAGGGGGAAAGCCCAGGCTGAGGATGAGCTGTATTGGTGTACACCAGGAGCACATCCCAGGTATTCAGGTGAGAGGCTGCAAATTAAACGTGGGGTTGAGCCATCAGGCAGTTCCTGGTGGAGCTGAGTCTTTGGCACAGTCTGATACTGTGCTCTTGTCTGTTTGTCCGGGAGGCACAAGAGTGGCCCTGACTGGTGGTCTCTCACTGGAGCCCTGCAACCCAAGTGGCCTCCTGGGCACCTCTGGGGAGGATGATGATGGTCCCAGCTCAGCTCCAGGGTATCACAGTGAGCCCCAGGCTAACAGGTGGGTGGGCAAGGGGGAGGCACCTCAGTACAGCCCCCAGCACCCAAATACCTGTCCAGCACAAGGGACCTCTCCTGTTTAACGGTGAAAACCCAGAGATTTTTAAAGATACATAATTCTGGGAGTGTGTTTGGGGTCATTCCAGCTGGATCCTGGGGGGGATCCAGCCATGATGTGACAGGGGATCTGTCCAGAAGCCCCACATGAGGTTCACTTGTCTCTCAGCACAAGGACCACCAGCCCCCTGCCCCCGGCCAAGCCGCCCCATGCCAGCCTCCAGCTCCGTAAGTACCACAGACCACCAGAACATCAATCCTGCAGTGGGCCCAGGCCTGAGGGTCTCACACTGCATCCCACAGGGCACCAAAAACACCAAACCCTCCATCAGAGACCTCCAGAGAGGTAGGTGATGCCTTGGGGGAGTGGGCAAGGGAGGTTTGGGCTCCAGAGGGGAGGGTTCATGAGTGGAACCTCATGAACCCAGCAGAGCTGTTTCTTGGAATGGACACGACCCCAAGCTGGGGATTTTGGTACCTCATAGCCAACACCAAAACCATGCCCTATGGATGGGGCAGCAGATCTGAGGGTGGTTTCCAGTCCCCTGGTATGAATCTCCTGCCCATTCCTGCCTAAAGGGGTTCCAACAGAGTTGGAGAGGGACTTTGGACAAGGGTCTGAAGGAACAGGACAAGGGGGAACGGCTTCCCACTGCCAGAGGGCAGGGTTGGATGGGATATTGGGAAGGAATTCTTCCCTGTGAGGGTTGGGAGGCCCTGGCACAGAGAAGCTGGGGCTGCCCCAGTCCTGGAAGCGTTCCAGGCAAGGCTGGACAGAGATTGCAGCAACCTGAGACAATGGACGGTGTCCCTGCCCATGGCAGGGGGTGGGATGAGATGTGCTTTAAGATCCCTTCCAACCCAAACCAGTCAGTGACTCCGTGATTTGATTATTCCATCTTGCATCCTGCTGGACACCCTCACTCCCCGTGACACCTCCATGACCTTGCAGCCGTGACAATGACCCCGCTGCCCGTTGCTGGTCCCGCCGGGGACCCCGCACGGGCACCAGGACTCTGTCCCTCGTCTGCAGCCTCGTGTGACCGGGAGGACACCGGGGAAACGCCGCTTCTCGAGGGGCTGTGCAGGCCCAAACCGGAGGGGAGGGTGGGCCGTTCAGCCAACACGGTTCTGACCCCGCTCTGTTTCTGCCATCCTTTGTATGTCACGGGGAGGAAAGGAAGGGGCTAGGGGATCGCGGAGAGCCGGCGGGGCTGAGGGAACGGCGGAGAACCGGCGGGGCCTGCGGGAACGGCGGAGAGCCGGCGGGGCCTGAAGGGACCTGGAGAGCCGGCGGGGCTGAGGGAACGGCGGAGAACCGGCGGGGCCTGCGGGAACGGCGGAGAGCCGGCGAGGCCTGGGGGAACCCGGAGAGCCGGCAGGGACTGAAGGGACCCGGAGTGCCGGCGGGGCTGGGGGAACGGCGGAGTGGCGGTAGTTACTGGAGGAACCGCAGAGTCCCGGCGGAGCCTGCAGGAAGGGCGGCCTCTCCGCGGCTCCTCCCCGGGCCGTGAAGGGCGCTCCGCCCCGGGGCGGCCCCGCGCCTGCTCCGTGGAGCTCCGGCCGTATTGGGCTGTACCGGGCCGTGTCCGCTCCGGTGCTGTACCGGGGCTGTACCGGGCCGTGCCCGCCGCATGCCGAGCCCGCGGGCGCTGCTGGGCCTGGGGCTGCTGGTGGCGGCGGCGCGGGCGGGCGGGCGGTGCGGGGAGCGCGGCTGGAGCTGGGGTTTGGGCTGGAACCGGGAGCGGTGCCGGTGCCTGCCCCGCCGCGCCATGCACGTCCCCAGCCCGAAGGGGCTCCGCTTCCTCGGGTAGGAGGAGGGAGGGAGGCGGGAGAGGAGGCGGGCGGGCCCCGGGGGCACCGGGCCGGGATACGGGCGGGCTGAGGAGGGGTCGGGGATAGGGGTGCGGGTGTACACGGGGGCTCGGCTCTGTGTGTCCCCCCCGGTCATGCAAAGGCGAAAGGGTCACAGCCCCCAGGCTGGGCCTGGCCGGGTTTTGGGGTACCCAGCGGTGCCGTGTCCCACCCTAGGCAGGAGGAGGCCCAGGCTATCGACCAGGAGCTCTTCACTGAGTACAAGTTCAGCGTGGATCAGCTGATGGAGCTGGCGGGGCTGAGCTGTGCCACTGCCATTGCCAAGGTGGGGGTCCTGGGGGGCAGAAGGGGGTCCTGGCACTGTGGGCTGAGCTGTGCCATTGCCAGCAGCGAGGTGGGGATCCTGCCATGGTGGGCTGAGCTGTGCCACTGCCAGGGTGGGTGCCCAGGAGGTGGGTGGAGGTCCTGGGAGAGAGTTCCAGCATTACAGGCTGAGTGCTGTCCTCACCATCGACAAGGTGGAGGTCCTGGGGGGCAAGGGAGGGTCCTGGGGGTCCTAGCATTGTGTACCAAGCTATGCCATCACCAAGGTGGGCACCAGGGAGGCAGATGGTGATCCTGGGAATCATCCCAGCCCCATGGGCATGCCAGTCCCAAGCTGGGGGTCTTGCGAATCCTGGCCCTGTGGTGTGGGCCCGCTTCCCCATCATAACCCTGTGCCTCTTGCCCCCCATCAGGCCTACCCACCCAGCTCCTTCACCACGAGCCAGCCTGCTGTGCTGGTGGTCTGCGGGCCAGGGAACAACGGCGGTGATGGGCTGGTCTGTGCCAGGCACCTGAAGATGTTTGTGAGTCTTGCACAGGATCTCCATGAGGGTGCTGGTCCTGTGCACCCCTGTGGGCTCCAGGGTCCCACTCCTCTGGCTGCTGCTGGTGCCAGAGTGGGATTAGTTCAGGTTCCTTCTGCTCTTGCAGGGTTACCAGCCAACTGTGTATTACCCCAAGCGCTCCAGCAAGCCCCTCTTTGAAGGTTTGACCACCCAGTGCAACAAGATGGATATTCCCTTCCTCCCCGAGTTCCCAGCTGAGGTGAGGAGCAGCCCCCAGCTTGGCAGCACCTGCCCCTGGAGCTGTGGCCAGGACTGCTCCTCACCTGCCACCATCCCCACCACAGGCTGAGTTTATTGACGAGCTCTACGGCCTGGTGGTGGATGCCATTTTCGGCTTCAGCTTCACGGGAGCGGTGCGGGAGCCCTTTGGCAGCATCCTCAGCACTCTGGAGCGTGTCACGGTGCCCATTGCCAGCATCGACATCCCCTCAGGTGAGTTGTGGCTGCACCTGCTGCAGGAAGGTGCCAGCCAGGGTGCTCCCAGCGCCAGCATGGCAGTGGCTCGTTGCAGGCTGGGATGTGGAGAAGGGGAAGGCAGACGGCCTCCAGCCCGACATGCTCATCTCCCTGACGGCGCCCAAGAAGGCAGCGATGCATTTCACGGGCCGGTACCACTTCCTTGGGGGCAGGTTTGTGCCCCCGGCGCTGCAGGAGAAATACAGCCTGAACCTGCCAGAGTACCCTGGCACAGACTGCGTCCTGCAGCTCACCTAGAGCTGGGCCAGAGGGGCTGGGGGGCCAGGCCTGGCTTCAGCACTGCACACCAGGGCCAAATTCTGCCCAAGCCTCTGCCAGGAGGGTGCTCAGCGCCTCACTGGGCTCTGGTGTGAGCCTGCAGGATGGAAAGGCCCAGGAGGTGGGAGTGGTGAGGGGCTGCTCTCTTTGGGGCTGCTGACGGTGTAAGGTGATCTGGGGTTCTGCCACTCACGGCACCACTCACGCTTTGGGATAAGCTGATCACAATAAAGATTTATTCATGCCCTTGAAAAAATACTTTAGTACTCTGCAGGGTGTGTCCTTGTGTCCTTCTGTGACAGGCCCATGGCAAATGGGTCCCTGCCCCAGGGCCTGGGGGGAACCAGGGTCACTCCTGAAGGTTGAGGTGGTGAAGTAAAGCTTGATCCAGCTCCAGACCAACTTGTCCTAGCTCAGCATCCCCAGGCAGCTGGGTCACAGTGCTGGGCTCCGTCTGGAACGAGCTCAGAGCAGCCCATGGCACCCACCAGCACCAGGATCAGGACCCTTACAGCCAGGTGGGACTGCATGGCAGCCATGTCACTGGCTCACTCTGGCTCCCTCTTCCTCTTCTTCTTCTTCCTCTTCTTTGTAGGGCTGTGTCCCAAGTTTGGCTCATCTGTCTCTGTTTCAGCTGGCTCTTCTTTGTCCTCCTCTTCCTGCTTCTTCTTCTTTTTCTTCTTTTTCCTCTTTGCAGCCTTCCCATCCTCTTCCACCACCTCTTCTTCTCTGCTTAGCTCTGGCTTCTTCCTCCTCTTCATGACTGTTCCCTCCTCTCCTGATACCTCTTCTCCACATGGCTCTGTGATCACCTTCTTCTTCTTCTTCCTCATGACCTCCTCCTCTCCTGTCAGCTCCTCTTCTCTGCTTGGCCCCTGCTTCTTTTTCTTCTTCTTCACAACCTTTTCTTCTTCCAACACCTCCTCCTCTTCTGTGTTTGGTTCCTGGCTCTGTGACACCTCAGCTCCATCCCTGGACCGTTTCCTTTTCTTCTTTTTGCCCTGGCTGCTCTCTGGGGGCTCCTGCTGCTGCTCCCGTTGCTGGTACATGGCCAGGAAGGCTCGTTCCTGCTCCTCCAGGCGTGCCAGCTTGGCACTCATGGTCAGGCCGTGCCGGGCACCCCTGCAATGACCACAGGCAGCGAGGACTGGCACTGGTTCCCCAACAGGGAAGGTGTTCCCCAGCCCAGGCTGCGAGGAGGGGGCAGCCCTGATCCCCCAGGCACTCACTTGTGTGCTGTGCGGCCCCCGCACGCCTGCACCAGCTCCTCGTCCGTCAGCCTGGGGACACAGACAGGACCTGTCACCTCAGCATCTGTGGGGAACACAGCTCCACCCTTCAGCCCTCGTCCCTCCCCGTGAGCCCAGCCTCACCTCCTGACCGAAGAGAGGTCCAGCTTCTCCTCCTCCTCCTCCTGACTGCTCTCAGAGCTGGCTGGCACTGACTCCTCCCCACAGGCTGTGAGCGTGGCTGACTGCAGCACAGAGACACGGGGACTGTGAGAAAGGGGGACAAGGAAAACGGGGCTCTGATGCCACAGCAGCCCAAAGATCCTGGGGACAGTCACCTTCACAAAGCGGCCGTACAGCAGGCTCCCACTGCTGCCAGCCTTGCGTGGCTTCTTATTGCTGATGCTGCCTCCCTGCTCAGAAAGTGCCTTCACAGAGATGCCATCCTGGGAGAGAAAAGGCAAAGCCTTGGAAATGATCTGTCCAAGCAGCACCTTTCCACCACCACAGCCCCTGTGCAAGGTGCTGCTTCCTGACAGGCCTGGGGGATACGGTGGCACTACAGGAGTGACCAAGGGAACCCAAACACCCTCCAACCCTGCCTTCAACCCCATCCCTCCAACCTGCCCGGCCTCCACAGCGATGTTGGCAGCCGCCTTGTTGAAGACATGGTCCCACCAGTGGAAGGTGAAGGGCTCTGCCGCGTCGTGTCCCACCTGCGGGGTGAGAGAGCTGCTGAAATGGCTGCACCGGGCAGCGGCACCGGGCGGGGATCGGGACTCACCCCCGCCGTGTCGCATTTCACCTTCACCCGGATGGCCTCGGCGACGCCGTCCTCCCGCCTGCCCAGCCCCTGCCCTGCACACAAGGCAGCGTCACCCCTGCACGGCCCGGGCCACCGGGGGCACCGGGGCTGCAGGAGCCCGAGGGCGGGGAGAGGTCCAGACCGGGTCCTGCAGGGAGGGTCCCGGGGCTCTGGGACCATTGGGGTCTGGGGTGGGGACCGGGGGCTGCAGGGTCCCGGGGCTCTGGGGACCGGGGTCTGCAGGGTTCTGGGGCTCTGGGGACGGGACCAGGGTCTGCCGGGGGCTGCAGGGTCCTGGGGCTCTGGGATCATTGGGGTCTGGAGTAGGGACCGGGGTCTGCAGGGTCCCGGGGCTCTGGGGACCATTGGGGGCTCGGGTGGGGATCAGGGGGCTGCAGGGTCCCGGGAGAACACTGGGGTCTGGGATGAGGACCAGGGGCTGCAGGGTCCCGGGGCTTGGGGGACCATTGGGGTCTGGGGTGGGGAGCAGGGGCTACAGGGTCCCGGGCTCTGGGGATCTCTGGGGGCTGCAGGGTCCCGGGGCTCTGGGGACAGGACTGGGATCTGCAGGGTCCCGGGGCTCTGGGACCGCTGGGGTCTGGGATAGGGACCGGGGGCTGCAGGGTCCCGGGGCTCGCGGGTAGCTGGGGCCTGGAGGGAGCTGGGAAGATAGGGCTTAGGGGGCACTGGGGACAGGGAGCTTTGCGGGGGATCGGAGTCTGAGGGAGCCGGGGGCGCTCAGGGGTCCCAGGGCAGGGCGGGACAGGCCGGACCGCGGCGCAGGGACCCCGCCCGGCCCCACCTCGCCGCCAGCCGTGCCGCCTCAGCTGGGTCTCGGCGAACAGCATCCCGCGGCCCGGCGGCTCCGCGGCGCTCATGGCCCGGGGAGTCCCGCTGTGCCCCGGTTTGGTTCCCGCTGTGTCCTGGCGTGCCCCGGTGCGGGTCCCGCTGGGTCCCGGCACCGCCGCACGCGGCCGGGGCGGAGTCACGGCCGTACCACCCGGGAAGGGCTGTGCGCATGCGCGAGGGGCGGGGCGAAGATGCGTCGAGAGTGGGGCGGGGCACGGGGACGGGGACAGGGGGACAAGGGTAGGGACGGGGGACACACGGACATGGAGACAGGGATAGGAACAGGGGGATAGGGATATGGGGACAGGGATAAGGACAAGGACATGGGGACATGGGGACATGGGAATAGGAATAGGGACAGAGGGACAGGGATAGGGCCAGGGGGACTGGGGTACGGGGACAGGGGTAGGAATATGGGGACAGGGGGACACATGGACATAGGGACAGGGATAGGAACACGGGGACAGGGGTTGCACGGACATGGGGACAGGGATAGGGACAAGGGAACATAGGGACATGGCAACAGGGATAGGGACATGGGGATGGGGGTGCACGGATACAGGGATAGGGATATGGGGACAGGGGGACACACAGACACGGGGACAGGGATAGGGACATGGGGATGGAGGGACACGGGGTCATAGGGGACATGGCGACATGGGACATGAACATGGAGGTGTGGGATACACAGGCATGGGGACACACGGACACAGGGACATGGGGACACACACGGGCGTGCTCACACGAACAAAACCAAGCACACACGTGTGCACACAGACCTGTACCCACAGCTGCAGTCGTGTCACACACAGGAATGTGGGCACACAGGCACATGCACACACACACACAGCTGACCTGTACACAGACAGTCAGACAGACAGACACACACACACACAGAGCTGACCTGTACACAGACAGACAGACAGACAGACGGACACACACACACGCACAGAGCTGACCTGTACACACACAGACAGACATACACACACACACACACACACACACACACACACACACATTTTTGAGGTTTGATTTTGAAGTGTTGCACTGGGACACTGCAGGGAAAGGCTGCAGATCCCCTCCAGGAAAAGGGGGAGGGAGGAATGAAGCACAAATATATCCTTGACAGCAGAAATCTCTCCCAATCAATCAGCTGGATTTACCACTACCTGCTGCAGAAATTGCTTCACTCATTATGCTTTAAAATAATTAATTCTATTTATCAGAGGAAAATGAGAGGAAACAGTGGGAACACCTTGGGGCAGTTCATTGGGGAAGGAGAGATATGGGAGCGAGAAAGTGCAGTGGTTCCTTTGGAAGTGGGCCTTTGAACAGCACATTACCAGGGATTAGGGAAAGCTCTGGAGGGGATAAAGATTTCACTCAAAGGCTCCTTCCCACCAGCCTTCAAAGCTCCTTTTCCTCCAGAGCCTGGGAAGGATCTGCACGCTGTGGGTACCAAAGATCAGACCCAGCTGCATCCACCTCCCAGCCCTGTCCCAGTGATCCCAGGCTCGCTGTCCCACCCCTGGGGAGGCTGCAGGCCCAGGAGGGTTTGAGAATCCCAGAAAGGTTTGGAATCCCAGAAAGGTTTGGGATCCCAACTCTCCTTCCTGCACAGAGCAGAGCAGCAAAGCCCCTGGGGGCAGCGTGGGATGGGCAGCTCTGCTGGGGCAGGTGGCACTGGATGGGCACCAGGGGCTGCAGCCTGCCCTGGGTCTCTGTTTCCATGTCTGGGCTGGCAGCAGGGCAGGATGATCCCAAAGTGGCACAAGAGCAGATGCTACAATGTGGAGAGACAGGAAAAATTTGTTTTCCCACTTAACCAAGGACTGGACAGCCTTTGAGGGCTCATTGTGGCCTTTCAGGAGTTAAAGAGAACTTGTTAAAATGATGGACAAACTCTTTTTATATGGACAGATAATGATGACCCAAGAGGAAATGGTTTTAAACCAAAAAAGGGAAGATTTACACTGGATATTGGGAAGAATTGTTCCCTGTGAGGGTGGGCAGGCCCTGGCACAGAGCAGCTGCGGCTGCCCCATCCCTGGCAGTGCCCAAGGCCAGGTTGGACAGGGCTTGGAGGAACCTGCGATGGTGGAAGGTGCCCCCAAGGCAGGGTGTGGGGTGAGATGAGCTATGTGGGCTCTTCCCACCCAAACCTTTCTGGGATTCTCAGACTCCTGTGGATTCCCCTCAGTGCTTCACAGCACACACTGCAGCAGGGTTCTTCCACCATGCAGGGACTTATTCCAGCCAGCTCTGGAGTCACCAACCTGCTCCAGCCCTCCAAGGCCCTGTTCCAGCACACACACACAGATCCCTTGCACTGTGTCACTGACACCACCATGTCACACCTTGCTGACACACTGAGGGGGTGCAAGGACAATTTCTGCCTGGCCAGAAACACTGCTGGGACTAATTTTGCTCCTCAGGGATTCAAACTCACCATGGGGCTATATCCCCCCTTCCCTGCTTGCTCCATCCATCCATCCATCCATCCATCCATCCATCCATCCATCCATCCATCCATCCATCCATCCATCCATCCAACCATCCAGCCAACCATCCATCCATACATCCATCCATCATCCATCCAACCATCCAT
>JAXCLO010000101.1:5122100-5140062 GCA_035583995.1 Arremon aurantiirostris | reverse complement strand
TCCATCCATCCATCCATCCATCCATCCATCCATCCATCCATCCATCCATCCATCCATCCATCCATCCATCCATCCCACAAGCACATTCCTCACAAGAGCTGGCTCGTGCAGGTTTTAGTGCCATCAAGGGACCCTGAAGAGGTCCCAAGGCTCCCACAGGCACTCTCAGGAGCCTGTTTTGAGCTGAAAAGGGGCCAATCAGTAACATTTGGGAAAAGCTTTGACCCTGCCAGTGCCAGTTGGGACCTCCAGTCCCATCCTCACACAGCTCTTTGCAAACTTCCCACGTCTGAGGAAAGGCTGCACAAAGCACTGCACAGCCTCCAGAAGAGGCTGAAGCTGCTTTCTAAATCCTCCTCCAAGGGATTGCAGCCTCATTAGGATGCACACACAGAGGCAGGAGTGTTTCCAGCCCCGTGTTTTCTTCACCAGCAGCACCACCTACACTCTCAGCAACACCAACACCCATCGATGATGCCAGTTCCAGCTGGGTGCAGCAGGTTTTACAGGTATGCAGCAAACCTCCTGTTCCCTCTCTGCCCAATCCTCCCACACTGAAAGAAACTCTAAACTCTCAAATAACACCGACTCCCAGCTCTCAACAGCTGCTAATTGCCAATTCTGATTCAAAGGGAGCTTCCAAACCAGCACTTTAGGGCCAGTGTTGCATTCCTGAAGTGTCAGAGGTTTTCTGGCCAGGAGGGAGGGGGTGATACCCCCGGTGCCTGCACTGAGCTGAGCTCGGGGAACAGGACAGCACAGATTCATCCCAAGTGACTGGGAAGTGGCCCAGCTGAGCCAAAGGCAGGCAAGGATGAGACAGGGATGCAGGGAGACAGATGGTTGTGCGCATTTATTTTCCTTTTGATAAAAATGGTGTATGCAAATTACACAGCCATGGAGGCTCCTGGGAAATACCACCCTGCTGGTCCTGGGGAGGCTCTTGGACAGTCTGAACATTCAAACACACCAGAATGGAAGGGGGGGTGGAGGATAGATCTAAACTGGGAGGAACATGAACTTGCAACATTTTCCAGTGAAGCGAAAAGACCGTTAGCTTATTTTTCCATTTCCTTTTTAGTTTTTTCACACTTGTACAAATGAACCCACTGAGCACAGGAGTCGATGCCCCTGGACACCTCTGACCAGGAACCACACAACTTGGGCAGAACCACACCTTCCAAACACCTTCCTCTGCACAGCACCTTCAACTCAAGCTCAAGAACAGCACATCTGGTCACTGCACACCCCTGGGTTCCATTACACCACCCCCAAGGTGTAAAGAGGCCACACTTCAAGTGCAGGTTTCTCACCCATTAACCCTCTACCAGGAGATTGGAGGCACCTGTGAGTGAGGGACACGGGCTCGGTTCATCCCAGGAAACATTAAGACAAATGACATCAGAAATTCTCAGGTAATTTCAATTTTTTCTTTTGATCCATTCCCAATAAGACACTGAGAGAAATAACCAATCCCCAAACTTGGCTCAATTTTTTAAATATTTGCCTGAAAGGAGGGCTAGGGGAAGGAATCATGTACAGTTAAAATCAAGCTACTCAAAACACAATCATTCATGTAAGTAACTAGAAGTATCGCCTCTACCATCTAGAGAGAGAGAGAAGAGTGTCTGAGACAGGGCATATTTAGGAAAAAATACACATCTGAAGTCTCTGTGGCCACGATGAGAACTGGAATCCACATACAAGCCAGTTAAAGAGCATTTCAACATGAAATCTTAACTTAGTAGGAAGGTCAGGGTTAAGCTGTATCTTTTTGTTTTAAATACATGGACAGCTGTCAGATATGAAAATGATGGCGGGCTTTCCGGAAAGATCCCCTGTGCATGTGTATGGATGCATGTGCTGACGTCTGTGGGGCAGCAGGACAGAGCTTAGGAAGGCTGGGAGCCCAGCAGTCTCTCGATAGCTGCGTTGATGTCCCCACCGGTGGCGATGAGCGCCTGCAGGTTGGCCTCACGGTTGATGAAGCCCATGGCATTGAGCTGCTCCAGCTGCTGTTGGAATCGCACTTCGGGGCTCTGCGCCTGCGGAGGGAAGGACACGGAGCCTGGGGTTAGAGAGAACAGGGAGCCTGGGGTCACAGAGCACACACAGAGCCTGGGGTTAGAGAGAACACACAGAGCACACTCAGAGCACACTCAGAGCCTGGGGTCAGAGAGAACACACAGAGCACACTCAGAGCACACACAGAGCCTGGGGTTAGAGAGAACACACAGAGCACACACAGAGCACACTCAGATCCTGGAGTTAGAGAGCACACACAGAGCACACTCAGAGCCTGGGGTCACAGAGAACACACAGAGCACACACAGAGCCTGGGGTCAGAGAGCACACACAGAGCACACACAGAGCACACACAGAGCACACACATAGCCTGGGGTCAGAGAGAACACTCAGAGCATACACAGAGACTGGAGTCAGCACACACATGGACCCTGCAGTCACAGAGCACACACAGACCTGGAGTCAGAGAGCGCACACAAAGTCTGGAGTCACAGAGCACACATAGAGTACACACAGAGCACACACAGAGCCTGGAGTCAGAGCACACACAGCATCCCAACACAGGCACTGCCAGCAGCCTGTGCAGGAACCCCAAGCTCAGCTTCAGGGTCATGTGGGACAGTCTCCATGTCCCCCTGGGATGTGGCACAGCAGCCACACCAGAGTCAGTCCTGGTTTAGTACCAACAGTGGCAGCAGTGCAGGCAGAAGGACCCCAGCATGCTGAGCTTAAACCTCTTAAAGGTTCAACACCCCAAAGAGTCAGCCAGACCCCAACACCAAACCTGGCCTAGAGCACCACAGCCACAAGAGACTGTTGGGGACCACATGCCCTGAGTGGGGTGAGGTGGGGACCCCCCTGGAGACCTCCCTGGCCATGCCAGCACCCCCAGGTGTTACGTACTTGAGAGCTTCCCCCGGCCAGCAGCTGGATCATCTGCTGCATGAGCTGCTGCTGAGGGTTCCCACCCCCAGCTGGAGAGGCACTGGCCGGCGTCGAAGCAGAGGGAACGGGGTTCTCCGGGATTGTGCTTCCTCCTGTGGAGGACGGGGGCATCCGGGGCATGCCGAAGGAGCCAAGGCTGCAGAGGAAGGCAGGGCATGATCAGGGTGACACTGGCATTGGGCACCCCCCAGAGTGGGGCAGCCAGCAGGAACAACCCTCACTGAAGGCCTTGCTACAGGGCAGCTCTGCAAACTGAACCAGCTGCATCCATGTTCTGGTCTCAGCTGGCACTGGGAGTGAGCAGAGCTAACAGAATCCTGCAGAGAACTGCTGTGATGGAGCATGACCCATGGTGACAGAGAGCTGAGGACTGCCAGTAGATCAGCCTGCCCCAGCACACCCACCCAGCCTTGTGTCTGTCCATCTCATACTGTTCTCCAGAGATAAAACTCTTGAGTTCAGTCCACAATAAATGCAGCAAACAAAGGATGGGGGAAGGACCAAGTGCATTCCAAACCTTTTCTCCAAAAACAGAGGGTCAAGGATTTCCCAGTGAAGGACAAGCAAGCAGCAAGTGCTAATTAGCTCGCTCAGAGGGGCCTGCAAGCACAGCCCAGCACACCATGACAGACTGCCCTAAGCAGATCTCCTGGATGAATGCAGAGCCAGCTCTGCCTGCTGGGGCTGGGCACAGCAGTTCTGCTCTGGAGCATTCCATACCTTGGCACTAATCCGGGGGCCTCCGTCTGCAGCGTCTGGAGCCCCTGCTGGATCTGGAGCAGGGCCTGCATGGCGCGGGGGTTGGTGAGGATGGACAGCGAGTCCGGGTTCTGCATCTGGGGGGCAAGGCAGAGACACACACGGTACCAACCAGTGAGAGCTCAGGCAGCCAGAGCTCCAGCACTGTCACACCTGGGCTGGCACCAAGCTGCGCCTCCTGCCCACAGCCAGGGCTGCCCTTCGTGTCGGGTCCTCCTCTGAGGCTCCATTCTGCAGGGCTCACCTGCAGGGACACTCACAGAGCTCACAGCAGGTTCCTAAATGAACTGGGTGTGTCAGATTAGAACTGGGGACACAGCTGGATTCTGATTTACCTGAGAACAGCTGCTCTAGCACAATTAACTGCGTCATTTTTGTAAACTCAACACAGGGGTTCCAAGTAGCTTAATAACAAGCCTAAACTGGAGTCCACCTTTCAATAATTCAGATGAGTTAATTCAGATCACCTTGTCTAACCACGTTTCTTTCTCTTTGTCTCCCCTGTGCAACCCCTTCCTTGCTCAGCCCAGCCTCCCAAGCCCACATGCTTCCTCCTAGTGCACTGAACCAAGATCCTGCCTGTGCCACAGTGGGGGAGAAGCTCTGGAGCCAGGGGCTGAGGGCAGCACAGGGCCAGCCAGAGGCCTTTACCTGCTGCAAGAAGACAGGGAGCTGAAGGCGGAGCTGTTCTTGAAGCTGTGGATTCCCAGCAAAGAGGGGGACATTTACCATGATCTAGCAAGAGACAGCACATGTAGGTAGGGTCAGAGGGTTGCTGCCACTTGCTGTTAAACCCTATGCAACTAAGCCATGAAGAACAGGTCACTCCTGGGGCCCCTGACTCCCTCCCTGGGCGTTCAACATGCTGCCCTGCTATGGGGGAATCAACATGGGACAGCTCAAATCCTGACAGCAGAGTTGAACAGAAAAAGAGAAGGGCCATTCCCATGTGTCTCTGAGAGCCACCTCTTGTGTCAGGGGCTCTGCAAAACACACAGGGCTCAGAGCTGGGGCTGCCTTCTGGCTATTGAGAAATACAACCAGACTGTGTATTCACTCTGCTCCAGGGTCTGCAAGAGGAACCAGTCTGACCCCAGCAGCAGACTGACACCTCACACTGAGCTCATGGCCTGCCTGGCAACAGCAGACACCTGCAACACTTTTACCTGTGCTGCAAAGTCCGGGTTCTGGGCAAGAGTTTGCATCATGCTCCGCATGTAAGGGGCAGAGATCATATTCTGCATCAACTGAGGGTTTTCAGAAATCTGCTGCAGGAGTCCTTGCATCTCTGGGCTGTTGAACATGCCTGCAAGGGGAAGGGAAGACAAAGGAAAACCCCTGATGAGCCTGAGCACCACTGCATGGCCTGAAACACAATGTGACAGGTGACAGCACTGCCTGTACTCCATCCCCCAGCCAGCAGCAAACAGGGCTGTGGACAGCCACGGCAGTGCCCTGCTGGCCACTCTCCTGCTCCTGAGAGCTTCAGGGACAGCAGAGTTCCCAAAGGAACCGTCCAACAAGTGCATCAGAATAATTCATTGGTGGATAACAGCCACAGACAGGGCTCAAATGCCAGAGGAACCAGCCCTCCAAGGAAGCCTGGGTGACCTGCTCAGCCAGCAGCACGCTGCAGATCCTCCCTTACGTACCAGCACCGATGCTGGCAGCATTCAGCCCAAAGGGGTTGGACACAGTTGGGGTGCCCTGGGTGCTTGCTGAGCCCGTGCTCCCTTCACTGCTGGGTGCCTGACTCTGGGAAGCAGGGGGTGTGGGGCTCCAGGGGTTTGGCAATGGCTCTCTGTTCTCCGTCCGCAAAGGCTGAGAGCTCGAGCTGTCAGAATTCCCCGTCAAGGAAGAGAAAGGATTGCTGCCAAACTAGGGAGAAAAAAAAAAAAAAAAGAAACAGATGGAATCAGTTAGTCCCAGCAGACCAACCCCAGCACTGAGCGAGCCAGGGAACAGCAGATCATATTCAGCCAAGTCCAGAATTTGCTCAACATGTGCCATGATCCGCCTCCTGAGAAATCTGCAATCCACAACACACCTCACTCAGAAAAAGACCAGGCTCAGGAGTGGCCACAGCCTCAGATTCAGCTCCCAAATGCAGGGCTTCAAAATGCCCTTGTAAAAGCAGCACCCGGACACAGCAGTAGGTATTGCTGGACTGGAGTATGGACTGCACAGCCCTCTGCAGCCAGGCCTGTGCTCCCTCCTCCTGCATCACCAGCCAGCTGGATCTGAGCCAGCTCCGTACTGAAGGCATCAGGCTCCAGCTAATCCAGGGAGCAGAGGGCTGGGCTAACAGTGACAGGGCCTGCCTATCAGCCAGGGCTGGCATCCAGACTGCAGGAGCCAGAGCAGGTCTCTCCTCTGACACCCCAACCCATGTCACAAGAGGCACTGCACCATGTTGTCCAGCCAGTGCCTGCCTGGAGTGGAGCCACGCTGTAGGAAAACTGCCCCATCAGCAGAGGGGACAGGGAAAGACCCCCTAAAGACCCCCTTCCCACACTACAGCCATACCTGCTCCCTGGCTGCACTAAACATGGGCTCCTGGATGTCCGTGTACATCCGGCGCAGGGCGTTGTATCCTCCTGGAATGCTCTCGAGGTTACTCAAAGCACGGTCCTGGTTCCGCATCATCTCCTGCATCATGGCAGGGTTCCGAGCCAACTCCATCGTCTGCGAGAAGGAGGAAAAGGGGGAAAGCTCAAGCTCTTCTCCCAGGAGAGAGAGAGGATAATTAAACCCAATTCACAGGCAGAGAGCAGAGAGATCATTTATCCAAGCAGAGAGAGACCAGGGATCCAGGCTCCTCCCCAGCCCTGCTCAGCTCTCTTCCTTCTCAGCCTCAGTTCAGCTTGATGAAATTGTTCTGTTCCTAAGCAGCATCAGGACATCCAAACACCCATATGTTCCCACTCACACTGCATGGACTACATACAACAACTGGGAAGATGGATCCTACCACCCTCTCCAGACTTTTGATGGGTCTCCCCTGCACAAAAAAATATCCAGGTCTCATTTAAAGAACTGCTCAAGTACAGATTATTCACAACTTAGTCCTGCAGCTCTGGAATTTCATGTATGGCCAGCACAGCTGAAAGCAGAATGACTGAGAAGCAGATGGAAATGAGGCCTGTTCAGCACAATCCTCTTCACAAGCCTCCCCAGTAAACAGCAGAGTCCTGTTAATGACTATTAACATTAATGACTATTAACAACCAGATTCTCACTGATCCCTTAGGATTCCCTTGCAATGAACCTTTGGTCTTCCAGACAGCCAGTCCTCTTGGACATGGGTCCTCTCTGCTCAGGGAAAAATGAGACCTCTCTGGGATCCCAGCCCACACTAATGCTCCCCCCTGATACAGGTAGTGAAACACTCACTATACAGCTCTGGAGTCTCTACATAATCTGTCAAAAGAACTAGAGAGAAATAAAGAGCTTTTGCAGTAGCTTCACTTCTCCAGCACTGTTTTACTCCCATTCCTGAATCACACCACAGTAGCCTTGCTAGGAAAATCCCAGCATCCCTTTTTTCCCAATACACCATGGATTCAATAATTCTGAAAGGAAGAAAAGAGTTGCAAGGATGTGGTTGAGCATTTAGTATTCACATAACTCAAGACCACCATCTGTTTGTGGGGAGCTCACAGCAGGAAGGAAGAGATCTCCAAAACCACTGCTCTGCCATTCCCGCTCCTCCTCTGCAGTGCAGACACTGATGCTGGTCCACAAAGACTCTCCTCAACACTCTTTGCTGAGCCCTGGTGTGACTCACCTGCCTCATGAGCTCTGGGTTATTGAGCATGTGGCTTATCTCTGGATTTCGCTCCATGAGCTGCTGCATCTGGGGATTGGCCATGATCATCTGCCTCATGAGGTCAGGGTTAGACATCATGTTCTGCACCAAGGGATTCTCCATGATCTGGGAAAGCATCTCTGGGTTGGACATCAGCTGCCGCTGCATCTGCTGCTGGAGCTCCATGAAGTTGGCAGAGCCCATGCCAAGGTTGCCCAGCCCAGTGATGCCACCGAAGCCAGCTGGAGAGGGAACAACACAGGGGAAGAGAGGCATGAGTCAGTAACTGGCAGAGAGGACAGGCACAGCACTGCCTCCCCACAAATCCAGGGGTACCCTGTGTTCCTCCAGCAGCCACCTCTGAGTAAGGACACCCCTACACACACACACACTTCACCAAGCGGCACTGCCTTGAGGAGAGACAGAGGTGTGCCATGGGAGTGACTCAGCAAAACCCATGACCACAATAGGGGTCAAGAACCCCAACTCCTTGGTCTAAGCCCAGAAAATTCTTCCTTCTCCCAGTGCCCACTTACACAGGATGGATGCAGCACTGTTGGGGCCTCCATCTCCAGGCCCTCCCACGCTCCCTGAGCCGCTGCTCCGTCTGCTGCCGCTCCCTGCGTCCGGGCCAGCACTGCTGGATGTGGAGGGCTGAGATGGGGCAGCAGGAGAAGAAGGGCTTGCATTGGGGGCAGAAGCAGCATTGGGGGCAGAAGCAGCAGATGTTGAATCCTGGACCCTGCAAAGGATAAAAGGTATTAAACTGCAGGTACTGGGGAAAGGGAAGGGGAGCGCTCTGTGGGGACACAGGATGTGCACCCCACAGTGAGCAGGCCCCAGCACAGCAGCCAGCCCAGCTTCCACCCCGTGTCTGCCTGCACTGCTGCACAACTGTGCTCCCAGATGCCTTCCATCTGCTGGGATCTGCCTCCCATCCTGAAGCACTGCAGCCCCTGACATGTCCTGGCCCACACAGAGCTCCTGGACGGGTCTTACCCTGAGTTGTCTCCAGCTCTTCCTTGAATCCCACTGAACTATTTACTGCAGCCATATGCTTGAGCAAGGAGTGTGCTCCAAACAGCAAAATCCTTCTGCTGCTCCCACAGAAACCACAGGAGGCTACAGCAGGGCTAGTGCATGGGGTAAACAACAATGTTCACTTCTGAATATTCCTATCAGTGCTTCTGGGGCAAAAAGAAGCATCAGCATTACTGTATAAAGAGGGAAACTGAGGCACGGGGCAGCCAGCACCTGTCTCACAAAGCCATGGAATGTTTCTGGCCAGCTTGGCTCCAAATTCCCAGCTCTGCCACTGGCTGCACCTTGATGCAAGGCCCCTGCTCCAACACAATTGTCTGGAGCCTCTTTAAACCCATCCACACAGACACTGTGCTGTAAGCCACGACACAGCAGGTGCTGGACATGAGCTTTGCTGAATGCACCAGCCCAGGTTAGTACCTCCTTACCACAGTTATCCTCAAGAGTGTGTTACAGGAATTTGGAAGAGAACATTTAAAGATTTTCTGAAGCCCCTGCAGTCACAACAGTGAGCCCTGGACTAGTGTTGAAGAGCTTTCATTAAATTAGACCACAAAATTCACTTTACCCACCTCAATAATGCTATTATACCTCTGACAGTAAGAACAATGATTTCCTGATTTTTTTTCCCCAAACCAAGAATTACTCCTTTTCTCTATCTCCCTTTCCTTTATCACTCTTCTAGAACTTGAAAAATCAACCCTGAAGGCCCCTGTCCACTGTCCAGACAGACCTGACTGCTGCTGAAAACCAGTGGCCACTGAGAGAGGCAAAGAGTGGGGAAACAAAGCAAATGGGAAGCTGAATAAGAAAGGAAGAAGGAAGCCAGAGAAAGGGCACATGGTTTCTCTGCAATGTCTTCAGTAAGGACTTTTCTAGAACTATTAGCAGGAGAAAAATGAGCAGCCCAGGACAACTCTGATTCCCTCTTTGAAATGGTTCACCAATACCACATTTATAGTGGAGACAGCAGAAACAGCACCAGGCTCTCAGGCAACCTGGAGAGGCAGAATCCAAGGAGAGGCTGCAGAACTTGGCAGCAAACTTCCTTGTGCTTGTGAAAAAACAAGTGGAATAAAAAAAAAAATGGGGGAAAAAACTCATCTTGATTAATGCAGCTCCCCCAGGGGATAGAAGATCTGCACAGGGACACAGCCCTGGAGCTCCTGGGATCTAAGGCTCATGTGGCCAGAGCCTGAGGCATGGTTGTGAAGGGCCTTCCAAGACCAATGAAATGTGGCTGCAACTAAAGCACAGCAGCTGTTCCCAAAGCCCTTCCATGCCCACCACTCCTCTGGAAAGTGCTGGGAAGAGCTAAACCTGCAGGACCCTGAGGTCAGCCCTGTGTCCTGCTCTCAGTCTGAGGTCTGTGGTGCTCCTGAGCCACAGGGAACTGCCCAGGTGCACCCGCATGAGTGAACCCCACAGTGCCCTGTGCCTGCACCAGCCTGGGCAGCTGTGCCTGCAGGGCATGTGTGCCCCTGTGGCACCTCTCAGAGCCTGAGGAGGTGACAGAAAACCCAGGTATTAACACAAATTCACTGGGAAAGTAATTTCTTGTATCAGCAACTTCTCCTAGAACTCTTGCAGGTTTGCTAGAACCAGTATCCATTTCTGATGGGTTCTTGCAAGACAGACACACACATTTAATGTTAAAGTACCAGCCCCTCCAGGTACCTGCCATACACTATCACAGCTGTGCCATCCATGGACAGGTTAGTGACAAACTCCACTGCTGGGGCAGGGAAAAACCATCACAATCAGTAATTCCCACCCCCATTTGAGCACAGCCTCCCCCAAGACCAAGCTCTTACTTCTGCGGAGTCTTAATGACCAAGTGAACAGTGAGCCCATCCTTGATCCCATGTTGATTCAACGTGTCTCCATCCTTCAGGATCTTCCCAGCAAAGATCAGAACCAGCTGATCCTGTTTGGCTTTAAACCGTCTAGAAATCTCTTCTTTGAACTGAAAAACAAACAGCATTTTTCAGGCAAAGGATTGGTACCAGGAACACAAAGCTCCAGGGCTCACATGTAGCCTAGGAAGAACCCTCAGAGCCCATGAAGGTACCACACATTCACCAGGTGCTGATGATGTCTGAGGTGTTAATGAAAACCAAACCAAAGCAAAGACAAGCTCTGAAATCACAAATTATGGAGTAAATCTCAGAAAAAACAGAGCCATTCCCTCAGAAGAGGCTGAAGGCTTCCAAAGCCAGACCAATTTGCTTCAGGCCTAACCCAAACACATCTTTTATGCTGAATGACTGAACTGGTTTCATCTGCTCATCTGAGTTTTTTTTTTTTCCTAAGGAAAGCCAAACTCTGATTTAATACAGGACAGAGCTCTATGGAAAAGGCAATAATCCTTTATCAGCCAATGGAAATAAACTAGGTCTTCTCCAATTCCTATTTCTGCAACTGAATTCCCTGTGAGCATGCCACGGAGCATGGACACCTCATCCTCACTGTGTGCTGGGATTTACACCTGCAAGCAAGACTCTCACTGCTGGCCCTGCCAGGGCATCCCCAGATTGATTTGGAGGAAATAAAGCCTTGCACTTGGAAAACACAAACTAAAGGGAATTCAGAGGGGAAGGCCAGGATGGAGAGTGAAACACACGCTGGTTCCAGAGCTCTCAGCCTCCACAACTCTGCAATCAAGGCTGAGCACAGCACAGCCCTGGCCCCAGATCACCCTGTCTGTTCTCTCCCCACATACCCTGTCTGTTCTCTCCCCACACCACCTTACCAAGGGATTCTTTCCCGAGGGAAAGGATCAGGAGGGCCACACGTGCACAGCTCCTGCCCACAGCATGAACTGCTGCCCAGAGCTCCCTGCCAGGCCCTTCACACGCCGACCTCGTGCCCTACGCCCGAGCAAAGCTCCAGCCAGCACAACGCAGAGCCCATGACACCTTGTCCCAGTGGGCATCGCCACTTCCTCAACGCCAGGACCGGCCCTAGAGCCCGCCCCTGCCGATGGCAGCCTTTGCTCAGCGCAGTTCTCGGCAATCCCAGCCCTCTCCCGCTCCCTAGCAGGTGCACAGCACCCCCAGCCCAGCCGATGTTTCCTTTCCTCCACCTCATCCAACGCTGGCCCCAAACATCTGCCCGGCTCCTGGCTCCTCGCCTGGAGAATTTCCCTCCAGAGAAGTGCAGATGCACGCCAGGACCCCCAGATATCCCCGGGGCAGCCCCCCACGCTCTGCCCACAACCCCAGCACCTTTCCCATCCCTCCGCCCAGGGAGCGCTCTCCCCCGCAGCCCAGCCCAGCCCAGCCCAGCCCAGCCCACGGGCCGAGCCCCCAGACCCCACCCGGTCCTTCCCACTGCCACCACCCCCAAAGCCGCTCTCCGAGCCTCTCAGTTATTGTGGTTTCCACACCTACGACCCCTCCCACAGGTGAGCACCCCAAACCACCTCCAGAGCCCTCCAAAGGCCTCCAGCACCTGCCCTCCTTCGGATCTCCCCGCTCCCTCCCACCCTGGCTCCAGCAAGGCCCAAAGGCCGGGGCTGCCCCGAAAAGCCCCCGAACGCAGCCCCAGCCCTGATCCGCGTCTCCAAGAGGCCTCCCGGACCCTCTGACCGCCCCCCAGCCCACAGCACCCTTCCCCCGCTCCTCAGGCGCGCCCGAAATTCCTCCCCGGCCCCAAAACTCAGGTTCCTTCCCAAAATCCCTTCACGGCACCCCCGGATCCCTCAGCCCCCGCGGAGCAGCCGCCCCCGCCCCTCAGCACCCGCGGCAGCGCCCCCCAGGCCTCTCCGCCTCCCCGGCCTGCCGCCGCCCCCACCTCGCGCACGGAGGCGCCATCCGCGATGACGATCTCCTCCTTGTCCTTGGGGGTCTTCACGGTTACGCGGATGAGCGCCCCGCCGGGCCCCGCCTGGCCCTCCCCGCCAGACCCGGGGCCGGGGCCGCCGCCGCCACTCGGCTCCGCCATCTTCGCCGCCCGCCGCCAGCCCGGGCCACCGCCACCACAGAGAGCCGGGAGCGGCGCCACAGCACCGCCTCGGGCCGGGACAGCGCCTCCCGGCGGCGCGGAGGAACAGCGGCAGCGCGGGGCGCGGAGGCGGAACGGGAGCGGAAAGAGGCGGCCGGAGCCTGAGGAGGGGGTGCTGCCCGCCGGTGCCCGCACCGACCTCCCCTTTTACCGGCCCCATCCCCGCTTCCTGCGGCCACCGAGGCCCCGCGCCTGCCCCGCGCTCCCTTCTGCTGCCGAGGCCCCTCTGGAGTCCCGGCGCCCACGGGGCCAGCGGCGGGGCCCGGGCGGGACTACAGCCCCCAGAATGCTCCGGGCCCGGCGCGGCCCCGTGACGGCGCGGCCCGGCGCGGCCGCACCCCCGCCCCGCGGTGCCGGCGGCGGCGGCCATGCTGCGGCCCAAGGCCCTGACGCAGGTGCTCAGCCAGGCCAACACCGGCGGCGTCCAGAGCACGCTGTGAGTGCGGGGGGCCGGGCGGGGTCGCCTTTCCCCGAGCAGGGACCGGGCGCTCCGTGATGCGGGGTGACGCCCCTGAGGGGAGATGCTTTCCCTGCCCGGGAATGGTTCCCTCGTATCGACTCCGGCAGATACTGCCGCTGTCCCTGCCCCAGGGGATGCTGCCCCTGCTCGGAGATGCTGCCTGCCATTCCCCTGTCCCTGCCCCAGACCCTGTCCCTGCTCCTGCCCGTGTCCCTGAACCTGCCTCGCCGTGCTGCCCCTGTCCCCACCCCAGGGATGCTCCTGCCTCTGCCCTGGGAATGCTGCCCCTGCCCAAGGATGCTGCCTGCCATTCCCCAGACCCTGCCCCTGCCTGATGATGCTCCTCTCCCTTGCTCCTGTCCACAGATGCTCCTTGCCCCTGCCCTTGCCCCTGCCTGGGGATGCTCCATTCCCTTGCTCCTGTTCCTGCCTGGGGTTGCTCCTGGCCCTTGCTCCCTGCCCTTGTCCCTGCCCCTGCCCAGGGATGCTCCTTGCCTTTGCCCCTGCCCAGGGATGCTCCTTGCCTTTGCCCCTGCCCAGGGATGCTCCTTGCCTTTGCTCCTGCCCAGGGATGCTCCTTGCCTTTGCCCCTGCCCAGGGATGCTCCTTGCCCTTGCTCCTGCCTAGAGATGCTTGCTGTCCCTGCCTGGGGAAGGTGAGGGGCCCTTCCAGGAGCAGGCATGGGACTGAGACCACGCACCCTGCATGGAGCTGGGCTGCAGATGGTGCTGGCACTGTGCACAGCGTGTGGGGCTCCTGGTGCCTGGTGCACAGTGCAAGGGCCACGCACAGAGCTGGGGCTGTGCACAGTGTTTGTCCCCCAGGCTCATGCCCAGCCTGGGGCAGGTCCTGCTGCTTCACCAGACAGATCCTGCGCTGCCCTGCTCGGGCCTGGGGACACTGCAGAACTTTGTGGCTTTGAAGCCCCCAGACCCCTGCAGAGTGGGAGTGTGTTGGGAGCAGTGCTTGGGACTGGGTGGGAGGGTTTGTTCTTCCCCTGGTGCTGAAAGGGGTTCTGGTGTTAGAGGCATCAGTTTGCCCTGCTGTGTCCTTGCCAGGCTGCTGAACAACGAGGGCTCCTTGCTTGCCTACTCTGGCTATGGGGACACTGATGCCAGGGTCACTGCAGCCATCGCCAGCAACATCTGGGTGGCCTACGACAAAAATGGGCACCAGGCATTCAATGAGGACAACCTGAAATTCATCCTCATGGACTGCATGGTATGTGGGGCTGGAGCCTGCCCTGCCCTCCCTGGGGCTGTGCCCATGGTGCCAGGGCCCTGCTGGGGGTCCAGGCCGAGCTGGGGTGCAATGGGTGCTGTTTCTCCCTGGGCAGGAGGGGCGAGTGGCCATCACACGGGTGGCAAACCTGCTGCTCTGCATGTACGCCAAGGAGACGGTCGGGTTTGGGATGCTGAAAGCCAAGGTAAGGGCTGGGGAGGCTGCAGGGCTGCATCCCGGCTCTGGTGTGGGGAGGAGCTGTTGAAGAGCATTGGGATGGAAGGGCTGGAGGAAGCTGCTGTGCCTGGGACACTCTTTGCAGCTTGCAGAGACTCCTCTGTCTCCCTCCCCCCACCGTGACACCTTTTTAAGGTTCTAAACTGAAATATAAATTACAGTAAACAAGTGGACAGTGGGTACACGTGTTGCAAAACCCACCTGAATGTGGCTCATGCCATTCTCTGCAGGCACAGGCACTGGTCCAGTACCTGGAGGAGCCACTCACACAGGTGGCTGCATCGTGAGAGGCAGTGGAGGCCCTGACAGCATCACCATCACCACCGTGGGTTGGGCATGAGTGGCCCCACGGGCATCACAGAGCTTCAGTGTGGTCTGAAAAATAATGTGGCAGGAATCCAGAATCTGGGGTGAATAAAAGTGTTTGATGCTTGTGTCCATTGTGTCTGTTGTTGGGGGAGCTGAGGGGTTAACACAGCCAGACTGGGCTGTCTTGCTTTCAAAAGACAGGTTGGTCTAAGGAAGGCAGGAGCTTCTTCTGAAATGGAAAATGTAAACCATCCCCACATTTTTTCCAAATTGCTGTAAATTTTAGATTAAGGGGCTCTCAGGCAAAAATATGGAGGGAGGGAGTAACAGTTCCCTTTAATAGGGAAGAAAATAAAAAGATAAACAATGCAGTAAACTAAAACAACACTACCAGAGTCAGAACACCACCTGACACCCTGTGGGTCAGGGTGTTGGCAGCAGTCCCATTGGAAATGTGGCTGCAGCCCTCCTGGAGTGCCAGGTGTGGTTCTGTTGGGGCAGGGATCCTGTAGAAAAGGTGTAGTCTTCCTCTAAAGATCCAGGGGAAGACAGCAGCTATTCGTCTGGGAAATCCAGCAGAGAAAAGCTGTGCTGGTATCCCAGAATCTCCACTTTATATCGGGGTAGAATGCTTGGCTCTTCCCTCTGGGCTCACATCTCACACTGGGATGCTGTAGTTCTTATCAGTCATGCAGTGATATTCAATAGCCTGTTATCAGCAGATGTCTCCCCAGTTGTGGAAGAGATAAGGAACACTGCCCACTTAACAGAAGACAACTGCCCTACAGATGGTAAATGGAATACAATTTGCTGGACAATCCAGGACACTGGGCAGTGTTTGGAAGGTGCCCATCGCCCTGGGGAAAGACAAGAGGTTGCAAGGGGCTGTTGCCAAAGAAGAGGGGTTCCAACACAGCCGAGCCCCGGCACAGCCCTGCTGGTCACCCTGGGATAGCTGGGGGTGCTGGGGGCTCCTTCCCATCCCTATTTCCCTGCCTTTCACACGATGGCAGCAGAGGCGAGGGAACATTTGGAGCGGCGGGAGTTCTGCTCCTGGCACAGCTGCCCTCGCTGCATCCCATCCCACCCCACAGTGCCCCGCTCTGCCTTTGCTGCCATCGCTGCCCCCGATGCCATCGCACCCGTCCGCCCGCCGTGCTGCCCTCCCGGCCGTGCCACCCTCCCCGTGATGCCCCCCGTGTCCTGCCCTCGCACCCTCCCTGTCACTACAGGACACGAAATGATACGACGCGCACACGCTGCTGTTCTCAAGGCAAAAAAGGGACGTTTATTTTCTGACTCCAACATTTACAGATTTCCAAAAGCGACAGTGGATTGGAGGGTGACAGTGCCACCTCTCCAACGACACCGGCCAATCCAACAGTCAGTCAAATTTCTCCTCCTCCATAAAAGAATGCAAAACAATGAGTTACTCACAGAAAGTGAGAAAGTTCCTTACAAGGATGTAAACATCAGAAGGCTTAGAAAATCTTAAAAAATCAGGGCGACACTCTCACTGCCGCGCTGCTGGTGATGTCCTCTGTGTCCTGTGCGGGCTGCCCGTGCTGTCGGTGCTGCCCTCGTACCCTCCGTGCCCACGGTGCCCGTGCTCTTGGTACTGCCCTCTGTGCCCACGCTGTCGGTGCTGCCCTCGTACCCTCCGTGCCCACGGTGCCCGTGCTGTTGGTACTGCCCTCTGTGCCCACGCTGTCGATGCTGCCCTCGCACCCTTCGTGCCCACGCTGTCCGTGCTGTCGGTGCTGCCCGTGATGTCCTCCGTGCCCATGGTGTTGGTGCTGCCCTCGCACCCTCCGTGCCCACACTGCCCGTGCTGTCGGTGCTGCCCTGGCCGCCCCAGCCTGCCCGCACTCGGATCGGTCCCTGGCTCCTCCTCCCGCCGCCCCGTGACGGTCCCAGGGGTGACATTACCTGCCCAACCTGCGCTGCGACACCCGGTCCCACCCCTTGAGTCAAGCGGCCGCGCTGTCGCCAGCTCGGCCTCTCCCTCCCCGCTGTCCCGGACCCTCCGCTGTCCCGGACCCCCCTCGCTCCCGGCACAGAGGAACCTCCGGTGTCTCCGTGCGCTCCCTCGGCGCCTCCGCCCCGCCGGGTGCTCGGGGCTTGGCAGAGGGAAGGAGGAAAGGCACAGGCAGGGCGGCCCTGCAGGGCGGGCGGCGGCCGGGGCGACATGGGCAGCGCCGAGGAGGATTATAACTTTGTCTTCAAGGGTGAGTCCTGCGCTCCATGGGATCCTCCCTTCCTCAAAAGGAGGGCAGCAGAAATCCAGGGGCTGCGGGGAGGGAATGAGGGTGCCCTTTCCCTAGGGCACCTGTGCCCTGAGCTGGCACCGTGTTGATGAGCCCTGCAGCTGTGGTGGGCACCGGGAGCTCCGGATGGTGAGGGCACTGGGGGGCAGGCAGTGAGGCCAGCCAGGGCTGGTGAGCAGCAGAAAGGTCCACAGAGACCCGGGGAGACCCACACTCACCCCAAGGCTGAAGGTGTGCAGTGCCAGGCAAATTGCTGTTATGGGATAGGGGGGCTGTGAAAGCTGGGGCTGTGTGTGTGAGACAAATGCCACGAGAGCCTGTAACCCCTGAGAGAAGTGAGCATTGAAAAGTCATTTGATGTGGTGACCTGGGCAGTGGCACATGCTGAGGACATGGGGGTCAGAGCTGAGCTGCAGAAATGGGGGCACAGCCTCACACCTCCCATGCTGAGCTCCTTGGGCCCGCCTGGTCACTGCCAGGTGCTGTTGGCTGGACTCTTCTTGGGCTCCGTGCCCCCTTTGGGCAAGTGGGCACAGACAGGCTCTGGTGTGGCACCTGTCCTGGGTGCCCACTGCAGCAGGGTGACCCAGGGCTCACCAACATCCTTGCCCTGCTCCTGCTGCCCAGAGGCCAGCGGCCATGACCCCCCTGACCAGCACTAGGGAGCACAGCTGGGCTCCCACGGGGACCCTGTTTGCTGAAGGAGGGACCCCACCAGGGGTTAAACACACACAGCTGCCCAGCCTGGGGCACCAGACAAAGCCAGCGATGCCCATGCAGCCAGTGCTGGTAGCTGGGGCAGCACAGCGAGATTTCTTTTCTTTTCTTTTCTTTTCTTTTCTTTTCTTTTCTTTTCTTTTCTTTTCTTTTCTTTTCTTTTCTTTT